>LPNX011235998.1:364369-557034 GCA_001517045.1 Pseudotsuga menziesii
TTCGTTTTCTTCAATCACTACCACATCATCGATAGTATTTCCTTTTGGCCATATGATGACTTGACCATCTATGAATGCCACTCACATTCCTTTTGCATCCAATGCTGTAATGGAGAGAAGGTTCTTCTTGAATCCTAGAACAAACAATACTTCTTTAATTGTTAGAGACTTACCAGAGTCTAGCTTGTATGAATATTCCCCACTACCTTTTATTGGATATTGGTAGTCATCTCCTAGTTTCACCTTGTGAGGTGATTCATGTTCTAAGAGTCTTACGAAGGATTCCTTGAATCCTGTAATATGTTTGGAAGCCCCACTGTCTATAAGACAATCATCACTTCCATGAGTAATGTTACCTGTGAGAGATGATATCAGAACATATTCATCCTCACTTGAAGAATCTTCACTTTCATATCTGGATTTCTTTCTAGATGGTTCATCATCCTCTGCAGCATGAGCATGATGTCTTCTTTGGCCTCGTCTCCCTCTGAAACTGGAACCTCCATACTCATGTAGGTGTCCAATCCATTTTCTTCAGAGAGATCATATGCTTCCAGGCTTGGAAGTTGTCAACTTCCGCAATCTTTTCTCTAAGCTGATGTGATATATCATATTGAAATGAGAACCTCAAATGGAAATAGCAAAGGATTATATCTTACCGATTTGAGGTGTCTGTCCTTGTCCCGGAGTTCGCTGATCTAGGGTTTGTCGCAGAAACCCTAATTTTAAAAACTTGGAATCTTTCAGATCTGATTGGATCAACAGATAGATCTCTTCAAATGGAGCTGTCTAATGTACTCCTTTTCTGAAAACAGTGGAGGGAAACTCCCGGAACAGGAAGCCCTAATTTTCTGATTTCTTTTGCAGAAATTCCTGTTACTATTTCTGTGATATCTCCGAAATTAATGATCCTCTATGTCTGAAATTTATCACTGAGTTAACCTTGCATGTCCCTGATCCAACACCGCAGGTTTCATCAGAATTGGTTTCACCATTTGGGATTTATGATCCTTTTCCCAAGGTGACCTGTTACAGGACTGTTCAGAACAGCAAAGTTGTACGGCATTCCACGTGTCACTGGTTCATATTCGGAGTCTTCCCTTAGGACCACAGAAATTAAAGTCCGTTTAATTTATGTAACATCTTCAGGAATTCCATTTGGACCTCTGTAGCCCAAGCTATTGTAGATCTCCCCAGGTGTCCTGTTTATGGATGATTTCTAGAAGAGGCTGGAATCCTAACTTGGAGAGATCATATCTCCTAGAATACAGCGAATCAGAGACTTCCCTTTGGACACAGTGTTCATCAGGATTTTATATTCGGTCCTTGCAATTTTCAGATTTTGAAACGTCGCCAATCTCATAATATAGCGACTGTACCAAAACTTAGCATTTTTAGTATTTAGGGTTTCTCCTAGCTCAGGGTCAAACTAGGGTTTGACTTTCCCAGAGATTTACCCAACCAAATTTACTGATACAGGTCTCTAAATTTCGGTTTTGATGAGGAGAACAATCCTATGCTGGTATCACTCAAAAATTCCTTTTTTGTAGAAAGCCCTAATTTCCGCATCGAAACTGAAAATGCTTGAAATTGAATTCCGCATCGACAGAAACATGCACCCTTCAATGGAGAGTCATCCTAGCATACTTTTGCTGAAAATCTGTGGAGAAAGATCCACAAACTAGGAAGCCCTAGTTCCTATAGCTGCACAATGTCTTCTTCTCAGGTTAGCTCTGATTCCATGTTAGTTTTTCAACATTTAAGCTAGCATTATGATAACATCTTTTCACTGAGAGAATAACAAGCACAACAATCACATAAGCAAATCACAAGAGACAAGAGACACAAAGATTTTAGGAGGGGAAACCATAAATGGAGAAAACCCCTCAACTTCCTCTAAGATAGTATCACCACAAGATGTGATCCCAAAATAGTAAGATGACCTCCCTTCACAACAGCAGCCTTCTGTCTTCTGTCAAGCCCAAGAATTTCCTTCTCCAAAAGTGTGCCACACTTGAGAGAGCAAGAGAGTTAAGTCACAAGTGATAAATAGAGAGACTCTCACTCTCTATTTATATTCTTCCGTTGACTTGAAGTGCACTCAACCTAATAATTACTACTCGAGCCTACACCTTAATTAGTGTATAATAACACAAGTGCCCCTAAACAGTGGGGACTTACCCAATGACTTGATATGACTTGTTTACATTATAATCCTCCCGATCGGAACATCGGGGCATGACCACATGACTCAAATACATAATAGAAACATCCCTGAATAAACATCGGGTTACAATAATATAAAATACATATAAGAATACATTCCGAAGTTACATATACATCAACAATATGAAGTATACCTCAGCGGTACCCAGAACGCTCGTACAGGTCAGGACCGCCATGATTAAAGAATTTAAGAAACCTAAGTCTGAGTCACAGTGCATTACAGAGCTCAAAGACATTAAACAGTCACCTACAGAGTCAGTATGGGACTTTGATCAGAAATTCAAAGCCCGTATAGACCAAGTTAGCTTTGAGTTTGCGCCGGAGCAACACAAGGAATGGTTTATTGCAGCATTGCTCCCCCACATCAGACTGCCCCTGATGCAGCATAAACTCTAGACACAGGATGGCGCGTTGGAGATGGAAATGAAACTAGAGGAATCACCTCTAGCTGAGACCAGTACAGGTATGACAAACCTGCAGAACCAGTTAGCTAATCTCACCTTACAGATGCATGAGATTAAGAAAGGAAAAGAGATTGCATAAGAAATATGGTGTATAAAGTGTAAATCACAAGGCCATACTAAAGATAACTGTCTAGTATTTGTTGAATATCTAGCAAGCAGGGCTCCTAACCCCTTAGCACAGATGCAAGGGCCATGGTGTGAACTATGCAGAACAAGAGGACACCCACCTCAGCAATGCCCTTTACTTCAGAAGTATGTACAGACACCTAAGAACTTATACTGTAACTTCTGTAAGTCTGTAGGACATGATGAACATAATTGTAGAGCTTATGATCTCATGGTTGAGAGAAAACACGACTTATACAGATTCTAATAAGAGACACCAGGTCCAGCAGTAGGACCACAATAGAAACCGGCTCATGCTGGCCGAGGAGGAGGATTCAGAGGATGAGGCCATGAAGGAGGCTTTGGCCGTGGTGAAGGATTTGGCCGTGGTCGTGGACCGATCACTTGTTACAACTATGAAGTTATAGGACATTATGCTAGGGATTTCCAGAGCCCTATTACCACATGTAACTATTGCAAATATTATGATCGCACTATAGAAGAATGTCCTACCTTGATAGCCAAGATCAAGGAACCTAGGCCAGCAGCACACCAGAACATTCAGCTTATTGCTGCTGAGCAGAAGGAACCAAAACTAAGAGTCAACATTGTGACTTGTAGCGGTGCTTCCACCAGTGGGACATTGCCGGATACTGAAAAGAACATAGGTCCGGAGTGGGTGCGCAAAGCCACTACTAAATCAACACCACTTGACCTGCAAAAGAATAAAGAGACATTTCAGGAAGCTAAAACTTTCTTTAATGACCCTATGCAATTAGGATCGTAGGTACAACCATCTAGGGGTGTACCACAGCAAACACCATGTGGCGTTAGCCCTGTTTAGATATCGCAGGCCACCACATCAGGAAGGTGCAACGAGGATGAGTCGACAGGAAGTGTACAATCCTTCCTGCAGAGTTACTTAAAACTCATGAGAAATGAGAAAGCTATCGGAGAGCTTTAGTGCATCATAGATCAGTGTCAGCCATCTTCTTCCGTGAGCAGTGCACAGTGTGTTGTTCATAATATTATGGGATATACAAGAATAGGAAGAGAGATGCGACTCATAGCACAAGTTGGAGAATTTGAAATGGATGAGGTAATCCTAGATTTAGGATCAGAGGTAAATGTTCTGACTAAGTAGACATGGGAACAGATGGGTAGCCCTAAGTTAGCCAGATCACCTTTCCATATGAGACTAGCCAATCAATAGTGGGTATCGCCACTGGGTCGATTATCGCAGGTGCCAGTTGACATTGACGAAGTTCACAGTTTTTCGGACTTTGAATTTATAGAAATCATTGGCGATAGTAGACCGTACCCAGCACTACTAGGTATTGATTGGGCAATTGGTAACATGGCTGTTATCGATTTAAAGAAGAGACAGATGACCTTCGAGAACAATCAGATTTGGGTCATCGCACCATTGGATCCTTTTCAGGGTCCCAGATATATTGAACCTATCTGAGCAGAGGATGAGGCACATAATATGGAGAGCCTCTATCAGATGATGGCCAATCAGAGCGACTACATCAATCCAACCGCAGAAGGGAACATTAGTTGGTGATGTGACAGCTCATGTGCATCAGACTTGGATGTTGGCCTAGAGAACTGGCAGAACATACTTTACGAAGTCTCAACTCGCATATGTGCATTTATGACTAAGTCACTGCGATGGATTGGTGCAGAGATTAAGGATAATCCATCGTTTGATGGCTTAGCAGACGTCAACAATTTTTTAAAGCAGTTTGAACGGGAAATACCTCAGGAGCAAAGGATGTCAGTCATTGACCTTGCAGTAAGAGCTACACCTGCAAGATGGTGGCAAGCACATAGAGAACATATCGCATCATGGGATGACTTCAAGAGATTGATAGCAATCAGGTTTTCTAATAACAAGGAGTATCTCCAGCAGAGGTACACAAGAGAAAGTGACCCCAGGTCACATATTGAAATGTGTGAACAGAATTGGTCGAACATTCCAGAGGATGAATGGGTTCACCTATTCATTCGTACTTTAGACCAAATTCCAAAGAACTGGTACACTGAGACTGAGTTGCACAGAGGAACCATTACATGGCCACTTATGATAGATAGCTCTGAACTCACTTTAGCTTTTGAATCTGAGAATCCAAGTATCGACCAGGCTCTAGATTTCATAAAGACTAAGATATTTGAGGACTGTACCCTATCAGTACATACTCAACCCGAGTGGGCCATCCAGTTAGAAGATGTGCTTAAGTGTTATAACTTCGCAGCAGAACCAGAGGATGAGGATGAGGATCCTCGTAGCATCAACATTCCGGAGTCAGAAGGGACTCGCGATGTTGATGGACCAAAGCTACAGATTCCAGCTATCATAGACCCCATCAAGATTAAAAAAATCAATATTGGCACAGACACAGAACCAAATCTTGCCTCTATTGGAGACTATTGGGATGATGAAACGGTAGCACACATTGCAGATCTTTTACACAACTATCAAGACTTATTCCCCACTAAGTTTACAGAAATGAAGGGAATAGTAGGAGATCTAGGAGTAATGAGAATACCATTGAAAGAGGATGCTAGGCTAGTCAAACAGTGTCCATATAGATTAAATCCATGGTATAAAGAAAAATTTAAGGATGAGATCGATAAGATGCTAGCAGCAGGCATCATTGAGCCCGTAGAAGAAAGTGAATGGGTTAGTCCCATGGTCGTGCAAGAAAAGAAAACCAAAGGAGAAATCAGAATTTGTGTCGATCTGCGTAAACTCAACGATGCATCACTTCATGACCCGTTCCCGACACCATTTACTGATGAAGTGTTAGACAATGTGGGAGGACAGGATGTCTACTCCTTCACTGATGGCTTTTTAGGCTATCACCAGATCAGAATCCATCCAAAATATCGATATAAGACCACTTTTGCGACAGAATGGAGCTCATTCCAGTATACGGTAATGCCCTTTGGTCTTAAAAATGCACCAGCTATCTTTTCAAGAGTAGTAGTTGCTGTATTTAAAGAATACATCCATAAATTCCTAGAGGTTTATTTTGATGACTGGACTGTATTTGGATTAATCGACAAGCACATAGGAGATTTAAGACTGATGTTAGAGAAATGTAGGTAGTACCAGATTTCTCTGAACTTGAAAAAATGTATATTTTGTGCGCCATTTGGTATTTTTTTGGGTCACATTGTTTGCAGACAAGGCTTGATGGTAGATCCTGCAAAGATTGCCATCATTGTAAATCTTCCAGCACCCAACTCAGTCAAGTAATTAAGGACAGTACTTGGTCATACTGGGTACTATAGAAAGTTCATCAAGGGTTATACAAAGATCACAGCACCAATGGAAAAGCTGTTAAAGAAAGATGCCAAATTCCTATGGAATGAGGAATGCTAGAAAAGTCTAGACACTCTTTAAGAGAAGATGGTTACAGCACCCATCTTAGTATTTCCAGACTGGACCAAGCCATTTCATGTACATGTGGATGCATCTGGCATCGCACTGGGAATCGTCTTAACCCAGCCAGCAGAAGGGGGTATTGATCACCCTATCACATACTCAAGTAGAAAGCTATCCATTGCAGAAAAGAACTACACTACTACAGAGAGAGAAGGTTTAGCTATGGTGTATGCTCTACATAAGTTTAGGCACTACCTATTGGGTACCTCATTCAAGATGTTTACTGACCATTCCACTTTAAAGTACTTGGTCAGTAAGCCAGTGTTAGGGGGAAGAATCTGTAGATGGTTACTCCTGTTTCAGGAGTATGATTTTGAAATCATTGTAAAACCAGGAAGATTAAATGCCAGACCTGATCATCTGTCGCTGATAGAATCAGAAGAAGAACCAAGTAACCTAGAGGACAATTTGCCTGATGCGCAATTGTTTGCTATTCAGATCACAGATGAGTACTACGCTGATATCATTCACTTTCTCACCATAGGATGGGCACCTGTTGAGTTTACTAAGCATCAAAAGAAACAGCTAGTTGTTAAAATAGCAGACTTCACATTGATCGCAGGGCACTTATACAAGTTAGGTCTAGATGAAGTCCTGCACAGATGCGTTATGCCACATGAGAAAGAGGCGTTTATCAGAGAAGCACACTCAAGTGCCGCGGGAGGTCATTTCGCAGGAAAGCTGACTGCTCAGAAAATATTAGCTACAGGATTATGGTGGCCTACTTTACACAAAGATACTAAGGAGTTTTGCATATGCTGCGATATCTACCAGAGGGTAGGAAAACCTTCGCGAAGAGATGAAATGTCGCTGCGACCACAGATCACACTGCGTGCATTTGACAAATGGGCTATAGATTTTGTGGGTCCTATCAACCCACCAGGGAAACAAACGGGTGCGAGATACATCCTCATAGGAACAGAATACCTCACCAGATGGGCAGAGGCGAAAGCAGTAAGGAATTGTGATGCTGCTACAGCTACACAGTTCATTTTTGAAAGCATCATCAGTAGATTTGGATGTCCAGTAATTTTGATGAGCGATCAAGGCACACATTTTTTGAATCGCACTATTGAAGCCTTGAAAGAGGAATTCCAGATACAACACCATAAGAGCATGCCCTACCACCCACAAGCTAATGGTATGGTGGAGGCCTTCAACAAGATTCTAGAAAATGCTCTTACTAAGGTCTGTAATAGCCAAAGAAATGATTGGGACCTCAGGGTTAACGCTGTATTATGGGCTTATAGGACTACATGCAAGAAACTTATAGGGCACACACCTTTCAGCTTGGTGTATGGACAAGAGGCTGTTATGCCTATGGAATATATTATTCCCAGTTTAATAATTGCTCAAATCACCGGGATGGCTGATATAGACATGATGAATGAAAGACTAGTGCAGCTGCTTTCCTTAGAGGAAGACATATTCATCGTAGGATTCCATCAGAAAGTGCAGAAGGCATGAGAAAAAGCTTGGCATGACAGGCACATTAAGAGTAAGACTTTTCAGATAGGAGACCTAGTGCTCCTTTATGACAATAAGTTTATTAAGTTTCCAGGAAAGTTCAAGATGCATTGGTTGGGGCCATATCAGATTCAACAAGTTATAGAAGGAGGTGTTGTTCAGCTCAGCAAACTGAACGGGGAGCTTCTGCCCATGTTGATTAATGGCAGGAGGCTCAAGCTCTATAGTGATAGCCACCCCACCTCTCAGGCCTAACTTAGACAGTGTATGAAGGTGCATATGCCCATTGTAGTTGAAAGGAGGCATTGCACCGGAACTTAGTCTACACCGACAGATATTCTAAGAACAAGGAATCGCATAAGGACGGTTCATTTTGTGCAAGTCATAGGATGCTTGTGGGAGAAAAAAAAATTTGTTTTTTGCGCAGGTGATGTGGTGAGGCATCGCAGCAAGGTGATGTTTCCCCATGCCACGTAGCCAGTGTTGAAAAAGAACAGAGGGCCAGTCACTTTGCCCTCTGACAAGCAGTTAATCCGGATATGACAGGTATCCGTTGCCCTAGATTTGGCAATAGTATAATGATTTTTCAAGATTTGGTAAAATATCTGACAAGACTGGCACCTGCACACACATTTTGAGGGAAATTTGATCGGATTTCAGAAATTAATGAGGATCGAAACGACGGGTGTTGTCTTGTCCATGCAATTAATACTGCCGACGGGTCTAGTCTACAGAACCATTGAGTCAAAGAGTCACCTTTGTTATAAATATAAAGATCATCCATATAGAAGGGTTACTTTGGCAATTTCAGAGAGCTATAGAGCAAGTTGCAGAGTTTTCCTTGTGCAGAGATACCCCAGTTACAGAGTGCTAGTTTTCCCCAATTTCGCAGCCATTGCCTGTCCATAGTATTGCATTGAGTGGGTTCTGTCCAAGGAGGAACCTTTAGAAGACATTGAGAGATGATTCCAGAGTGGTGGCCTCCAGTCTGCTATGACGACGCCACCCAAGGTTGTGAAATTAGGAACATCATAGGTCAGACAAATGCCAAGGATGAGTAGTCAAGCTCAGATAGTAGAAGACCCCGATCCAGAGCAGGAAGAGGAAGTTCACATGGTAGCAGAATACATTGTGTCAAGAGTCAAGGACGCACCAGAGGTAACCATTCCCAAGGGTGCTAAGTTTCTTATTCCACCACCAGCCATTGATCCTCGTATAAAGCAAGATGGAGACCTATTAGGATATGTCCATGTTCTCAAATTTATAGACTATAACCTTGGAGATAGTAAGACATATCCTCAGTTTCGACCGGACCGGTATCTTACAGTTCAGAGGAACCTGAGGACCAATATAGATGAGTTTGTTCCTATGGAACATATCCAGATTCTTGAGCAGTCAGGTTTGCTCAATTTGTTGAGAATACCACATTTTGGACGAGGTGCAAAGGTTAATGATTTGGTGCATGTACTATTGTCCCGTGTACATGGAGGTTACCTCTGGTTGGGTAACTGGGTTGATTTGAATGTCGACCTGATACACCACATCACTGGGCTGTCCAAGACTGGTAAGGACCCACAGACACATATATCAAGTAAGGGCAAGGATTCCAAGCTACCAGCGGCCCTAGTTACCAAGTATAAGCTACAAAGAGGAGGTCGGGCTTATGACCTCGCAACAATAGCAGACGATACACTCATATTTACAGCCAGTCTACCTCGGGCTTATGACCTCACAACAATAGCAGATGATACACTCAGATTTATAGCCAGTCTACTTGCAAGCAGACTGCTAACCAAGGTTCTCCCAAAAGAAGTCACAGGATCAGTAATTCACCTTGCCATATAGGTTGCAGAAGGTGAACAGTTTAATTGGTCTTTGTTTTTATTAAATATTCTTACCCAAGATTGTTTAAAAGCACAAGATGAGGCAAACCACCCCTTCCATTTCTTGTGGTTGCTTATACTATGTGCATTTGTCGGGTGGAAGGAGCCGCCCCATACTCAGTTCCTACAGATACGAAGCAGTGACTGTAGAGGCGCGCACTATGCAAACTTATGGGACAGCAAAAACCCAGCTAAGAAGAATATCAATGCAATAGTATTCTATGAATACTATAACCTATTGAAGAGAACCATCCAGGAGACACCACAGATCAGCACGGAGGTTGTGGACATATATGACAATCAGCTTGATTTCATGATAAACAACCATAGAATCTTCCTAAGGCCAAAAAGGTGTAGAATGGATAATTGGGCTAATAATGGTTGGTTCAGGATGACAGCACAGGACGTAGAAGATGTCATCAAAGATTTTGGTGAAGAGTTGAAAAAGGAATTAGAAGATGCCGCAGTAGCAAAGGAACCCACAGATACCCCACCCCTAGCCCAAACAGACAAAGGAAAAGAGAAAGTGGGTTCCAAGAGGAAAGATCCACAAGAAGTACAACCAGAGGCACATAGGACGAAGAATGGAGAACAAGAGACACCAGAGACACAGAAGAGGAAAAAATCCAAGGCCACAAAGCCATCCTTAGATACCGCACTGACTGACGATGACTATGAGCAAATCGCAACATGACTCAAGGAGGAAATGAGTGATACATTTCAGGCGATCTGAACATCACAAAACAAGCTGCAAAGTGCGATAGATAAGCAGCTTCTGGAGTTAAAAGAAATCATTGAGAAGACTGCCATGATACAGGTTCCACCAGTAAAGGTGACAGTAGGAGAAAGTTCAACACAGTCGATTTCCCATGAGGAAATCTTGGCAAAATATTGCATCAATACAGTGTTGATACCACCAAGGAGCATCCGATTCCCTGCAGCGATGATGGATGTGTAGATACAAATTAGACAACCTGTCGAGGTTAACCTCGTAGAGTTCCCCATTGATCAATTACAAATGATCCAGCAACAGCTAAGCACAGAGCTCAGGGATAGGGAGCTTGCGACTTATAAACAAAACACCCAGCTAAGACAAAAGAATGCAGAACTCACCGCAAGCTTTCAGACAAAGGCAGAGGAGTTAAGAACATATGAAAACGAGAACAGGACCTCAGTTAGGCCTTGCAGAGCATCGCATTGGAGTTACCCCAGTGTAACATTGAAACTGCGATGCCTCTCATGCAGAAGGTAAGAAGAGTTGTAGACAGAGCAAAGGCTCTGGAAGAGACAATGACTAAAATGGAAGAAGACCACAAAGCGCAGATTGCCGAGCTTGAGGCTCGAGCACTAGGCACACCCCAGGTAGACAAGGAAGCAAGAGCAGAGGCCTTTAGACTCACGGTTACACAGATGAAGAGCCACATAGATGATGCATAGTCACTACTAGATGAGGCGACAAAGACATGGTCGGAGCTAGAAGAGCCCCCGGAAAAACTGGAATTGCAGCAGAGCATCTAGAAAATAGAGAAGGCCACAACATCAATGAAGGAAGAAGTCAAGAGCTTAGGAGCTCTTGCAAAGATGAAGAAGACAATAGAGATAAACCGCTTGCAACAAGAAGCACAGCGGTTGCGAGCAAGAGAGATACGATTCAATAACCTGCTTCAACCCTATTAGGAACAAATCGCAGAGCTAGTTGATACGGTTGAGCAGAAGGTCAAGGAGTTCACTACAAGCAGAAGTGACACTGAAGTTACAGAAGATTCAAGCATCAGTCAAGCTATGCTTGAAATGGCACAAGAGTGTGTCGAAGCTATGGAGAAAGAAGTCGCAGGACTTCGACAGAGATTTACAAGGACTTCGCAGGAATCCAAGGAGAAGCTACAACAACAGAAACCAGCTATTAGTGGCTCAGGGGCGAACCACAAGTAAGTGTTAGGGGACTATTGGAGTAGGGTCCCATAGCTACAGGAAAAGATGTTGTTTTGGAATGAGTAAGTCAAAGGTAACAGTACCTGAGCGGCCGAGAGGAGAAAGCTCAACCACTACACTTAAGGCAGCGGCAAAGACAGGAGGGCTCAGCTACCCTCATAAAGGAAAAGGAGCAACGAGGATGAGGTATTGAAGGAAAAGGATAGAAAAGGAAGCGTGACAGTACCTGCGGTCAGCACCGAGAAGCATGGAAGACTACAGGAAGCTGTGGTGTGAAAGAAAGCGGCAGTTCAAGTACAGATAGAATGACTATCACAGTTAGGGTTTTTGGGTTACTATTGGGAGAGGCCCACAGTGTTGTAATGGGGAGACCTTTGGGCTGCCTATAAAGGGATGTATTTTTTATTGTAAAAGGTTAGCTAGTTAGTTAGTTAGCTCATAAGCTATTCAGACAGTCAATGATCTGTTAGCTTATAGATCTTTGTATTATAGAAGAGCCGAGCTCTGGTTCTGTTATTCAGTCTATAGTATCTTACTGTAACCAGTAGCTAACGCCTAGAGTATGTATGTAACAATCCATAAGGATTGAGAGAGAGAGAGAGAGAGGAAGATTATATTGTAAGAGGAGAAATATAAGAAGAGAAGAGATCTAAGAGAGAAGGGCTCCTGGCGGTGTGCGCGGAGTTACCCAGAAGATCTCAGCTGCATATGAAGTTGCAGCAGAACTGTGTTTACTCTCCCAAGTTATAATATATAAGCCAGTTCCCATGGACGTAGCTCCTACCCTGGAAGTGAACCACGTAAAATCAGTGTGTTATATGATTATTTCATGTGATTGTGATTTACTTAGTTGCTATCTGTTATCTATTACATGAATACCGTATATCAGTTAGTAAATGTCTGTATGTTCTCATTCAGTTACAGCATTATAGAAAGTTAAAGGAGAATTTAAATGTAACAAGTGTCTGCCTATGAGTCCATCAGTGCTTGTTTCACACAGTAATAGTCACTCTGTTAAGTGCTTCCAGGATACTTATTCAGTAAGTTAAGTATAGCGATGTGAGTGTGTTGAACCATGGAGTTCGTGTAAGGTTGTTTAAACTCCCTGTTGGAGGTTAGCTGAGTTATTCCTCCCAGTGAGAGACCCTTTGGACCTTGAGATTTGCTTTGGGCCTTACTATAGGAGATATCGCATTGACAGAAGGCGACATCGCACCGACAAAGGAGCTGCGGTGAGAGATATCGCTGATAGTGAGAACCATAGAAGGGAGAGTTTGCGCATCATCCTAGTCACTACGATGCGATAGGAGTCCTCCCCCTGTTAGATTCCTCAAGGAAGGGAGAACTGTGACTCGCAGGAAGATCTCGCTGGTTAAGAAGAGCCATGAGACACCAGGATGCTACAGAACCTGGTTAAGGACACTTGAGTCTTTAGCCAACCCATCTAAGATCACTTTGGGTGAGACTTCAGGCCGCTCTGCGGTCTATTTCTGAAAGGGCCAGTGAGTTAGGGGTGTTGTTGGTAGATTATAAGTAAACCCGGGTCTGCCCAGAGTAACCAACAGAGCTTTTGGAGGAATATGTTTGGCCCTTTCTCCTAGCTTGCACTACCTTATTGGTTATGCTGAATACCCAAAGGATCTCTGGAAAAAATTGGACATCACCTTTGGCAAGCACAATGAATATCATAATAGCACTTTGGAGATCAAATCCAACACCACAAGAGTTATTTACTCAAAATTCTCGGCATCTACTCTCTCTAATGAAGTTGTTCAAGATGAAGAAGAAGCAAAATCTTCTACACAGTCAATTCGAATTGAAGAAAGTCTCCTTGAAGTGACTCCTTCTCCTGATGCTCCAGAAGTTTTTGAGATCTCTGATATATCATCTCCTCATATGGCTGAAATAGAAGAATAAATTTGAATCTATGACATTGAAGAAAAACATTGCTGCACTTCCATGCAAACATTCAGCAGTGATTTTCCTTTGATTACTGTGCAAAAATTTCCAGTAATTGCTTCTGAAAGTGAAGAGAAATTTTATCTTTATCCCTCTACTGTTGCTGCTGGTGTGAAAATATGTAATACCTTGGATAAGAGTGATCAATTTTATCCCCATGATCTATATCTTCCAGCAAATTCCTACAGGATTGCATGCACCAAAATTTAAAATTTTGAAGAAAAAGACAACTGTGCATCCACCGTCTCAGTTGACCATACTTTTGGATCTGATATGAAAATTAGTGGATCTGATATGATCTTATTTGGATCTGATATGATATTTATTGGTTCAAAGTTTCAGGTTCATAAACCTTCAGTACTGCTTGTAGCTGTTCTCATCAACGGTGTGAAGAAACAAGCACCACAAGTCTTCTTCAAAACTGCTGCTGGGGATTTGATTTCATTTCATAGTTTTGGATCTGTTGTGAACCTATTTGGATATTATTTATTTTCTGATATAATATTATTTGGTTCAAAATTTAAAATCCAAGAGCTTTTATTACTTCTTGAAGCTGCGCTCACCAATTTCGGTGTGAAAAATCAAGTACCACAATTCTTCTTCAAATTTGCTACTGGCGATTTGGTGTTAGTTTCCTCTTATGAGGTTGCTGATATTTTATTCTATGAATCATTAGATATTTATGAATCTATGTCAGATTCTGGATCTCAATAATTTGCTTTCCACAGTCCCAAGGCTTCTCTACCTTTGGTCACATGCTCATCTCCTCACAGAACTAGTAAAGAGGAAGACATTCTACATCCGCTTTAACACTTGCTCCTAAGAGTTGGGGCTAATTTTAACACTCATGGTTTGATGCTCAAGTCTGAAATATATCAGTTTCTTTATTGTTCCACACATGGTTTGAATCCTCAAGCACTTTTTCTCTCTTATTAGTTGATTCCAGTTGCTCTACATGGGTCCAATTTTCATCCTGTAGCTGTGTATGTTCGTGATTCAGTTGAGTACATTATTCTTATTACAAAGAGGAAGGTTCCTCCAGACATATTCATTTATTTTGGATTCATAGGTTCACATGCACAGTCTCAAGATGTTGCTGCATAGAAGAACAAAAAAATTCTTGATTTACTGCTTAGTTAAGGTGGGGTATTTTTTCCATGAGGTTTTTCCCGTTTCCTTGGTTATATTAAGCAATTACTTTATTGTATAGGGTGACATATGGAATTTGTTTCTAATGCCCTAGCATTTCATCCACTTTATGTTTCTACTTCTCCTGAGTATAGCTTAAGGGGTGGTGTTGGATACATTTACCCACCATGCACACTTAATTTGGCCAATTTGGCCTTGTTAAACCACTATCCTAAGTTTTATTGACTTATTTGACATCAAAGGAGCACTATATGATATCATCATGAGCACACCCACACCTACCTTCAATCAAGGAGGCCATCTAAGCTTTCTCCTTCATTTGGGGAGGCTAACTGGAGCACTCTGGGAGTGATCTGAGTGTCATAAATGCACCTAACTGATAACTGATGGTTAAAATCAGTTAGGTTAAGTGGTGAAGGTGCCTCCATTCATTATTTAATTATTTTTAATGATTATTTATGAACTAGATCTAACACAGGCACCTACAACCAATTCTGATGAACAGTTGACTTCAGTTAACCTCATCGGGGTTCATTGGAGTTATTGATGCGCTACCACTTGTTGGTTGGAATTCAGTGACATGTGTCTGAGATACTTTCAATTAGACTCAGTAATTCATTGCACTCTAAATTCAGTTAGGACTCAGTTGAGTCAATCGGCACTTGATCAGTTGGTTAACTAGTTTGTTTATTGTGGCTTATAGTCAGTTAAGCTAGACTCACTCATTCAATTCGAATGACCTCCTTGGGAATTCAAATTTTCTTGTAATTCATGCATCTTACATGATAATTGTATTGTATCGTCATTCTTTTATTATTATTATACATAGCTGCTACTTCCATTGCAGCACCATTTTGCCAATTTTATGCATATTTGTCTTAATTCTTTGTGACACTGTGTTTTCAGTTCCTAGACCACTGTGACAAATTAATATAACTATGATCATGCGTTAAACTATTAACTTCCAAAACCAAATCTTTTCACTGGCTAATGAGCTATTGGAAAACCCTCCTAAGCCACTCAAAGCTAAAACTTTCAATTTTATCAAATATCGAAATACCAGAGATCCACAATTTGTTAGTCACCTTAAAATATATCATAACATGACTTGAATTCTTCATCCTATCAAAAATAATTTTTTTGAGTGAACTTATTGAAAAATAAATTTATTTTGGGAGATAACATCTGGCTCCTACTTGGGGATGGGAACCTTCCTGTGGGGTCCCAAGAACCCCAGACCAAAATTCCTTTCCTGGAAAACAACTAAAGAATTTAAAAGTCTCAGCTACTGTTCCATTGGGCATGGAGTTTATTTTGTAAGAAAAAACAACCTACTAACTAATATTTTACAACAACAAGGCCTCAGAGCCTCAGATAAAATAGAGTATCAGAAATTGCCCATTCACTGGGCCATCAAACACCTCCTCCCCTTCCAGATTTTGCAATTTGAAGGTGTTGTTCTTCTGTATCTGAGCTATCACAAAAGGGTCAATCCATAGAGAGTAAAACTTCCCATGTTTTCCCTTGTCCTTCCTGACAGTATCCCACTTGAGCACCCAATCTCCAACCTGAAAGTTATCCACTTTTTCCCTTTTGTTAAACATGACCTTGATCTTCTATTGATGAGATTCTGACTTTCCTATCACTTGTTCCCTGACTTGCTACAACTCCACCAAATCCATCATCCTCCTCACCATATCATTTGGTTCATCTTCCTCCTCCTAAAGGAATTTTTCTATTGGCAGAATTAGCTGAATGGGAAAAATGGCCTCAGTACCATAAACTAATTTGAAGGGAGAAGTCCCTATAGATCTCTTATCTGTTACCCTATCAGCCCATAAAGCAAACTTTAGCTTAAAATCCCATTTTTTTTATTTGTCTCCAATAGTTTTCTGATGATCCTGACTAAGATTTTGTTGGATGACTTAGCCAGGCCATTGCCTTGAGGGTCATAAGATGTGGAATGCACCAGCTGAATGCACATTGACTCACACATGTTAACCAATGCCACGGATTTGAAAGATGGTGCATTATCAATCACTAGCCTTACTGGGCAACCAAACCTGATAAAGATATTCTCATATAAAAACTTCCTGATGAACTGATGAGTTGCATTCCTGGTGGGTACCGCCTCTATCCACTTGGTGAAGTAGTCAATGGCTACTAGGATCCATTTATGCTAACCACTGGATGAGGGATTTATTTCACCTATGAAATCTAGACCCCATTGATGTAAAGGCCTATTCAATACAATAGGCTTAAGGGGAAAGGATATGAGCTACTACTTCCCTATAAATCTTTGGCACTGGTCACAGGCTCTTACAAAGGTACACACATCAACAAAAAGGACAGGCCAATAGTACCCAGGCCTCAGAATCTTATGGGTTGTGGTATTCCAGTAATGATGGCCTCTACATGTGCTTGAATGAAAGTGATGCATGACTTGAATTGATTCTTCTTTATCTAGATACCTCAACAAAACACCAGACAGATCTTTCCAATACAACAGTTTATCAATTACACAAAATTTCATAGAATTTAGTTTAAGAGCTCGTGCTTGATTTGGAGTGAGACCAAGAGGAGCTTCTAATTTTTGCAGGAAATGAATAATACCTGAGTACCACTCACATGAGGACAAGTTGTCAGCCACTTATTGAATGCCATTCTGATCCTGAACTACTTCTGCTACTACTTCAGTTTGCAAATTTGCTGAATTGACACAAGTGAAGTTTATCCCCATTAGTTCACATTTTTCTTTAGCCATGAGTTTGGCTAGACCTTGGCCTCTTACTAGCCTAGTGTACTTTACCTCTATGTCAAACTCAATAAGCTTGGCAATCCATTTAGCTCTCTTTCCATCAATGTCAGGCTGAGTCAAAACATCCTTTACAGCAGCTGAAGAGACATAGGCAAGGAATTTTGCATGTAGAATGTAAATCTTGAAAGTTTTCAATGACTTGATGAGAGCATAAGCCTGCTTCTCAATGGAATCATACTTCAGTTTAGCATCCCTCAATGTCTTGTTGAAAAATGCAATTGGATGATCGATACCCTCATCATCTTTTTGTAATAGCACAGCTTCCACTATGTCATAGGATGCAAAGGAGAATATGTAAAAACTCTTGGTATAGTCTAGACTAATCATAGTGGGGGATTCCATGATAGCATTCTTGATGTCTTCAAAAGAGATTCTTTCCTGGTCAGTCCATTTGATTTATGCATCCTTTTTCAACATAGATGTTATGAGCTTTACCAACTCAAAAAAGTTAGGGATGAACCTCCTGACAAAATTTATCTTAACCAGAAAGGATTGAATATGCCTTTTTGACCTAGGTATGGACAAGTTCTGGATTACTTCAACCCTAACCGGATCAGTCTTCACACCTTCAGCTGAGACTATGTGACCTAGGAGTTTCCCCTCATTGAGTGAAAATTGGGACTTCTTAGGGTTGAGGGATATCCCAAAACTCCTGCATTTCAGAAATACCCTCCTCAAGTGCTGCAAATGTTCATGATGGCTGTGAGAGTAAACAGTGAGGTCATCCAGGTATATAAGCACAAATTTGTCTTTCAATCCTACAAAATCTAGGTCCATGGCTCTATTAAAAATGGCCCCAACATTCATCAGTCCAAATGGTACTTTGGCATAAATGAAAGTGCCCCCAGGAGTGGTAAAAGAAGTCTTCTCTTGGTCATCAGGGTGCACATCAACATGGTTGTATCCAAAGAAACCATCCAGAAATGACATGACACTAGCCCCTGAGACTCTTTGCAATAGGTGTTCCATATTGGGTAGTGGATAGTTGTCTTTTTTGGAGCACTTGTTCATATTTATGAAATCCACACATAACCTAATCTGCCCATTCTTCTTCCTTACCACCACTAAGTTTGTAATCCATTTGGAATACCTGAGGGGAATTATGATTTTGGCTTTGAGAAGCTTATGGATTTCTTTTTCAATTACAGGTAGTAGGAGAGGACTGATGGATCTCAGCTTCTATATGAAAGGGATGGTGTCCTTCTCCAAGGTAATCGTGGGTTGCATGATATTGGTGTCATAGGTTTTCAAGTCACTGTACTCCCAGGAAAATATATCAGCAAATTCTTTTATCAGGCCACAAAATTTGGACCTCTAATCAACAGTTAACTCAGTGGACATACTTATAAATTTTGGATGGATTTGGCTACCTATTTTTTGCTCTTATATAGCAGGGTCTTGCTCCTTTTTAGTAGGCTTGAGAGGGATATCATTATGATAAAAAATCTCTTCCAAGGGTACCATACCCTAAGGTATATAATTACTGGGTAATTAAACAATATTCTAACTAGCTACTTTATCTTTCAACTTGAGCTGTAGGGATTCTTCCATGTTTAGGTTTTCTTGATCTATATGCATATCAAAGAATTCATCTACTACTTGGAGGAATTTACTAAGCTCATCATCATTCTCAAACACCTTCCAAAATTTCACATTATTTGGTAGGGAAGGTCTGTACTTGACTTGAATATCATAGGTGATCATCATAGGTGAGCCTAGGAGGTAAAGGGGGAACAAACAGACTTGCAGAGACAACAAGGGAATCTGCTAGGTGATTCATACCCCTAGGTATATATGACAATTCAAAAAACATAAAGGAGTCTCCAAGTTTCCATACCTTGTCCCTGTAAGCCTTTAGTCTAACATTTTTTGCTTGAAAGGTGTTGTTGTTCTTCTATATAATAAAGTCTGCATCTCCAAATATTTTCATGCACATGATCCCCATTTCCTTAGCATCTTTCACTCCTAACAGCAAGGCTTCATATTCTGCTATATTGTTAGTGGTTTTAAAATCAAGCTTATACGACAGATGAATAGTGTCTTTGGATGGAGAGATAAATACTACACCTGCACCTGTTGAGTTTTTAGTGCTATCCCCATCAAAATACATGTTCTAGAATGATGTGGTCACTTCTTCGGGATTTTGATAGGTGGGATTACTAATTTGGATTGGTATTTGCTGAGAATCATCTATTTGCAGAATGCATGACCCAAAATCTGTGTCTACTACATAGATGGGGTGGTTCACTGAATTCTTTTCATTGTTTATGATGTAGGCAAGCTGATTCTCTCTGTAAAGCCTCTTGGTCTCCCCTCCGAACATTGGGATTGTAGCAAATGTAAGGTCCATCTCAAGGGTTCCACCTAGCCTTTTAATCCATGATCGAGACAGTAAGAGACCAAATTTAGGGGGGAAATCAGCAACTACAATGTCCATCACTATGCTTTTTGAGGGTAGCTAAGATATGTTTACAACAATATCTTTGATGAGGCCCAAGCACTTGACCTTTCTGGAGTCAAAGGAGAACAAATCATGGTAGGGTTTTGTAATGATGAGGCCAAGCTCATCCATCATAGCTTTTGGCATTAGGTTATGGGAATCTCCTGAGTCCAGCAAACAGTTATGAAGGACTTTACCATGGATATTCAAATATATGTAGAAATGTGGGAAAGAATAATTTAGCTCTTCAATCATAGGGCCTAGGGTTACAATAGGTTTATCATATTGTAGATTGAAAAAGTCAATATCTATATGTATCTTCGGTTGAAGGGAATTCAGTATTGAAGATTTGAATGCATCATTTTTCATTACCCCTATTAATGGGAAAGGGATCTTCAATTTCTGAATCTCTGACTCAAGATTGAAAGAATAATACAGTTTATCATGAAACCTTACCTCTTGTAATGGAGATTTGAGTTGGACAGGATCAGAGATTGATGAATGCCCTGGCTTTTGCAGTTGTTTGGGAATGACAGCCATCTTCTTTGGTGGAATAGTAACCTTTTTAGCTGGTGCAGTAGGCTGCTTTGCACGAATAAAATTCTTCTTAGGGGGAGCAATTGGCTTGGACCTCAGACTATAACCTCCTTGATCCTATGCATGATATACTACTTCTTCACTGATATGCTCATCCATTAGGGCTTCCTTATATTCTACCTGTGTCAAAAAAGAATAGTCAACTTCATCCTCCATACAGTTGATGTTGTATTCAGCCTCTCCTTTTTCCTAAATGAACTCTGGTTCTTCTTCTAGTACAACATTTTAAAAGGGAGCTTTGATTCTCTGATCTTCTACCTGATTCCTTTCCCTTCGAAGTATTTGAACTGGGGGGTTTCTTCTTCTGTAAGGGACAAAATTAGGGTTTCAGGGAACAAAATCACTTGGCCCTTTAACCCTCATAGGTATCTGCCCTTGGTCTTTTAGCTTACACATTTTAGCAGTCAAATTATCTAACCGCTTGGCCATTTTGTCAGTTTTGATCTCTGATGAAGAATCCCCAAGAGGGTTTGTGGGGTGTTTCTTCCTATCTATATTTTCTTTGACCTTCTGAGATGTTACAATGTTAGATTCTACCTCTAGGGTAGCATCCTACATGAGTGATAGGGAGGCAAATCTCCTCTCTCTGAGAAGCAGGAAAAAATCAGAGTCAAAGGCATTTGCATAGGTGATTTTGGCCGAGGTATCAGTGGGCTTGATCTCAGTGAGGATCTTGCTAAACATATTGTTAAACCTCTTGGTGAAGTTGGAGATAGACTCCCCATTCTCTTATTTCAAGTTGCTAAACTTGGTGCTATAATAGAGGTGGTCTCTCCTCTCTCCCCAATGCTTTAGAAATATGTCATCTAGGGCTTCAATGCCTGCTACTGATCCAGCAGGTAGTTCTTTGAACCGTTTCCTATCCTGACCATCTAGGATTTGCACAAAAACCCTAGTCCACAAATCTTCTTATTCGATATTTATGTTCTCAACATAATTGTAGAATTCCTCTACATGTTCTTCTTCTATAAAATCTCCCTCTCCTGTAAATTTAGGCATGTATTTGAGATAGTCTCCAGTGGGCATGGCCGAGAGGGGGTTAGATAAATTTAGAGGGGCATACCTAGCTACCAGGATCCTTTCCATTTTGGTTAGAGGGGAAGACATGTTGGAAATGGGTATGGAAAGGGTGGAAGAAGGTACTACTAATGTAGGTGGTAGCTGAAAGAGTGCTAATGGTAAACGTATCCCAGTGGAGTCGCCAGGGATTGGATCTTCACAAGCAGTAGTACTTGAAGATACCCAAACCCAAATTTTTTTTGATGTATTTATAAATTCCTGAGAATTAAATGTTTCAGCAGAAGAAATAATAGCAGGAATATTTCTTGAAATACCTAATGTAGCTTCCTTTGCAGCACTGCTGCTCTACCTTAGTGAAGCCCTAGCTCTTCTCATAATCTCTTTTGGATCTGAAACAGGTGTTGCTGGTGACCCTTGAGGGTTTTCTCTCATACTTGGTCTCCTTAAAGCCACCTTATTTCAATGGAGTCTCCAAATAGATTATTATAGCCAGAATAGTGTCCAGAATTTGTCTATCATCAAAGCAGGATCTATGTCGTCTCCTAGGGAAGCTGAGATTCAGTCTCTTCTCCCTGGCAATGATGCCAATTTGTTATCACTCCAAGAAACTCCCCTAGGTTGTAGATCAAGGATTCCTGGTAACTTAAATGTTTTTATGGTTTTCTAAGTGGATCAAGTCATGTGACCTACAGGACCTCACACTCTCAAGACATGCATGAAACTCAATGAGGGATCAGGCTTCTAACTACCTTTGTGCAGAGGTTTGATAATATGGTGCAGAGATGGAGAACTTATCACGCTGGCAGATTCATACATAAGACATATATATATAAATGGCTAATCATAACAAGGAAAGTACTTATAATTCAAATCATCAATATGCCAATAGGATGACATCTATTAGACATCAATTAACCTTAATAAACCTGAATAACACATTCAAGCATAAGCACAAAATAGACAATAAATGGAAGATGAACATATGATAGCAAAAGAGCTTATATTAGGTCATGAACAATATGAGAGCTTCACAATAGTAATGGTCTACAAGTCCCCAAAGTCAAACCATTTCAATAACATAACTCTTAGGATTTATAGCCTTTACAAAATAGTCAGATCCTGAAAAATTGGATATGATTTACTAAAAATAGACATAATAATTTTTTTGTAGAATTAGGTTAAAAACCCTAATTTTAACTACTAGTCTGTCTATTTGTAAAACTCATTCACTGTTTGCACTCTTTGATGACTGAATTGAGTACTGGTAATAAATTGAAACTAGTCCTCGACCAGATAAGCCACTGTTTGCTAGACAGTTAGTGTTTGTGACCCTTTCTTCTTTTATGTAACTACAAAACTAGAGCATACCTTCCCTGATGTTGTTCTTCAACGCATTACATCTTTATACTTCATCCCTGAGCTAGTTATGTTCACCCAAAACTGGTCCTTTGTGCCAAAATTTGATCATGTGCCTCTTTCTGCTTTCAATGGTTAAGGGATCAAAATGTCAGGTCTGTTAGCTACCGAAAGCACTGCTTTCGATGGCTAATGAACCGCTTCAGCATCTGCCTAAGCCACTGAAATCCCTGTTTTGCAAAAAATTTGAAGCACCCTCCAAAATTATGCTTTTAAGTTATGTTGCTTATATTCTGACTTTTATTAAGCTTGCTCAATGTTTGGAAGGTTAGCAGCAACGTGGCTTGATTCTAGATGTTGAAGGCTTACTGCTGTTTCAACTAGGGTTTCTAGTGTAAGATGAGTGTTGGGGTTTGGTTTGGCATTCTTCACCTACAGCCTCAGAAGCCTAATCATTCTATATAGCCTAATGTTATCCTTCATGTATCTTAGGTTTATTCTTTTTAGAAAGATATACCTTCCTCTCATCTCTAGGAAAGAATTGTGCAACTGCTTATTCCTCTTGGTCAATATAGCATTGTTTTTATATATCTCTCTTTCTAAAATTTCCATCTCATACACTTGTCTCAGCAACTGATTTATCCTTTGTGTCCTAGGCTTGCTAGAGGAAGCCTTTTATATTGGTTCATCTTTCTCTTTTGGTGTAGGTGATGGGAGTTCATTTCCTGCTACAACCTACACTGCTAGGTGAGAACCTTCCTCTCTTTCTTCTTCTGAATCTGAGTAGGATAGGTTCAAAATGTTTCCACTATGTGCTGTGATTTCTTGTCCCTTTTCACTGAAATATAGGTTTGTTTTAACCTTCTTGGTTTTAGAAGAGGAAGGAGGTTGTTCTTTTATTTTTGGGGAGATATCCCTTCTTTTCCTCTTTCCACTCCTTAGGGTGCTAGATTTTTTCGAATGAGACTTTCCCTTCTCTTCTTGTTGTAGGCTTGTTTCAAAACCATTCCAAAACAAGAAATGTGTCCATGCCATATTTCTCCTCTTCAGCAATTCTTAGATAAGGAGTTGTATAAGGCCATGGTGAGACAATCTTCCAGTAATCTTAGTTGGTTGAGGCTTCACCTAGTGTGCCATTTTTGCCAGGATGCTTTGTAAGTAGAAAGGTAAATTCCATGGGCTCTTTCCCATGAAGTGGTTCATTATTTTGAAATGGTAAATCATGGCCCTATTGTATCTTCCTTCACAAGTTTTATATACCACAATGGCCTTCAGTAATTGGTGCCACCTCTCTTCTAGACGGGTGGATGGGACACTTTTCTTCCACACCACCCCTCTATGTTTAGGCTTCAAATAAGATCTGAACTCCACATTTTTGGTAATGGTGGTTTTAAACCACTTTTCCTGAGTTTTAGGGAGTTTAGTCACCTCTGCAATTAGGGTTTCATCCACCATGAATTCTTCCTTACCTATGAGTGCCCTGGAGGCATCAAAAGAGAGAGTGAATTCCTCAGCCACCTACTGGTGTGAACCTTGAACTTTCTCACAAAATTTGTAGCAACTAGCATATTTGAAGAACTGATAGAATTCTGGATGTGCTTCTAGGTAGCTGATGTCTCCTAATTCTTGCCTGAGAGTAGGACCTCCCTTCTTCATTTGCTGAATGTGCTCTTGAGTGCTTGAAAAAATTCAATTCAAGTTATTTGGAAGAGTTTTAGCAGGATGACTTTCAGAGGTGGTTTCGAGTGGTAAGTGTTATCCACTTTTTTGTACCATAGTTGGGTTACCTGAGGAGCCACTGGTTGACAGACTTGTTCAAATTCTGATTCCGGTGTATCAGTTGATCCGTCTTCATGTCTAGCCAATATTGGCTAGCCACTTTTTTATTTTAATAATTTTTACCATGGCTCCACGGGGTTTGTAATAAATGTGCTAGTAGGGTATTTTTTGAGTGGTTCAGTCTCCTGAGACATAGAATCTCAAATAAGGTATTCCAGGGAGTTTTTTGCCACTAACAATTATGCTTTTCCTTCATCTGAGTATAATTGACGAGGTTTTCTCCCTCTTCCTCCAAAGCTGGAATGGCCGATGTTGAATTTTGGGCCTTGGGGTGTTATTAGAGCCTAACTGAGTGTTATAAACCTACTAGACATTATTTAGGTAGATCATGGTCATGTCCTAAGTCATCTGGACACATAAAAAAATTTCGAAAAAATCTTTTTCGAACGGGGAAAAAATTATTTTTTAATTTTTAATTTTTAATTACTTTTCCTAAGTTTTTTGGGTTAGTTTTTCCATAAATTAAATGGAAAAAACCCGTTCATGGTAATTCGGTCATCCAGACTCCGAATTCAGTGATTGAAGGCTCTAACCTTAAGCCAAAAATCATTCTTGATCAGCTAGGCAGTGAAAACCAACTTTCAGATCAACAATCGGACACATAATGCCTTTTTTTCAAAAAAGACAGTTTTGAGTAAAAAAATGAATTTTTATTAAAAAAAATGATTATTTTGGAGAAAATTAAAAATCTCCAAATTAATCCAAATTAAGTAAAATAAAAAGCTAAATGACATCTCATGGAGCACTTATGATGATTGGAGTTATCATAACTCAACTTCAGTCATCATTAAGAGAGCAATTAATTTATTATTAGTTAGCAGACATGTCATCTCCAGCTAAAGAATGAGATGGAGAGCACTCATTGGTCCGATGAATACTGAAGCTTACACCATCAGTGGGCTTCCCAACCCTAGCTGAGGCTCCTTCTAGACCTAAAAGGTGGGTTTACCAACATTTCAGATGGTTCCTTCAACAGCTCACGCCCCTCTCTCTCTCCAGGTTGCACCTCCCACACATGTGGCTTCATCTGTGGTTGGATTTGATGGTTTGGGGTTGGAGTGGGGGCGCCTTGCCTAGGTAGAGGCATCCCCTCACTCCTGGTTCTCCAATTTAGGTCTGGATCTTTTGTTTAGGTGTCCAAGTTGGTTAGGTTATGAGGATTGGTTTTAGGGTTTTAGCACTCTCTCATTGTACAAATAGAGGCTCCTTTAGCTCTATTTGGAGGGCTCTTTATGCAAAGAACCGCTGGTGAATTACTGTAATTCTTTTTTCTTTTGCAACCATATAATAAATTTTAAGGCTTTGTAGGCATACATTGTGTGTGAATGTGGATGAACAATTGGCAAATGAGGTGAAATGTTTCAATTTTTGCCTTTTATTGCTTAGGATTGGATAATAGCTCATGCTTTAGAAGGCTTCTATAAGCACGTAAGATTGATCATTTGATGTTACAATTTGATCTTTTATGGTTTTTTTTCTATGAATTAAATTAGCATCGATTATTCAATTGTATGACATGCTCTTTATGTTTTTATTTACCAAACATACATGATCTAATCCATTGTTTTCAAGTATTGAGTTGAAATTGTGCAGGTCATCTCATTGAAGTGAGTAGGAGTTTGAGCTCAGGTACATCCTCTCCTCTCAAAGCCAAGGAAACTTCCAAATTTTCAAGATCCAAAAGAATCCAAACGCCATCAAAGTACCACATGTTTGAGTGTTTCTTTCATATTATTCATCTCTCAAATTTTTATAAAATCTTTATTTCCTTGGGATTAGGGCACATTTTGGTTAAAGTGAACATTCATTCACTTAGCCTTTGCCCTGGTTGGCTGCCCTGTTTAATTTTTGTAGCCTTTTGGGCCTTCTTTTTGCATCCATTCCTTCCCTTAGTTCGCTGTCCACTTTTCCCCACTTTTTACCCTTTTGGACAGCCCTCTTTTTCCTCCTTTTTCCACTTTTTGCAGCCCCTTTCCATCCTCTTTTTGGGCCATCTTTTGGGATGTACTTTCAGCCTTTTTCACCCTCATTTTCATCCTTATTTTTCTGATTTGCTGCGCCCTCTTTCTCCCTTAGTTTCCAGCTTTCTTTGACTTGCCTTTTGTCCTCTTTTCACTCCCTTTCCCCCTCTCTTGCCTTGCCTTTGTCTTTCCTCTTCTCTCCCCTCTTTTCAGTAAGTTTGGGTAGTTGTTTTTATCTAGTTTGTAGATTTTTTTTCAATTTATTTTTTATCAACTAATCCTATAACAAGTGTATGTCTAGACCTCTTAGTTTTAGGCAGGTGAAGGAGACCCCAAAGGCCACAAGCAATCAAGGAGTGCAAAAGAAAAAAAAGACTCTCTCCCTCTTCTCTCAATCCCATTCTTTACTTGTTCTTCCAAGAAGCAAAGAACACATCATCATTGTAAAAAGCCTAATAAAAAGGGCTACTAGGAGTAGGTCTATTTTCTTTTATACTTCCCCTATCTGGGGGAAGGGTGTTGTGTCATTTTTCATGATTTTTTAGTGTAGTTTCCTTTAAGCAATTAGTTTAGTTTTTTGCTTAGTCTTAGTTTCCATTTTTTTCTAATTGCTAGTTGTTCCTTAGCATAAACACTAATTGCTAGATTTATTATTGCATTTTGGTATCTTGTTATATAATTGTCAAATAAAAAAAAGAACCAAAATCTCTTGAATCTCACCATAAGGTGGATCAAGATTGCTCTCTGTCGGAGAGTTTAATCAACCACTTTCATCTTAACTATTGTGTTTTTTTAATCAATTAATTATTTAAGACTCTTGAACTTGCAAAAACACAATTCAAGAGCACTCTATATCGGAGAGCATGCTAGGTTTGCACAATCCCTGCATTAGCTGCATATAGATTAGCTAAGTCTCTTGAACCACTGTCATAAGATGGGGTCAAGAGCGCTCTCTGTCGGAGAGTCTAATTAATTGTTTTAATAAGATCTTCAACACACATACCCCTTTAATTAATTAACTCCCTTCCCTCCTTACCAGAGTATGCTCTGACCAATCCTAGATCGGAATACCCAGAAATAGCATTGGATCTTTAAACCCTACAAGAGTAATTTAATAACCCGTAAACACCCTTAACCAACGCGCCGAAATTGTAGGGATCCTTCCAAAGTACTTCCTATTAGAGGCACCAGAACCTCCCACTATGTTAGATTCCTGGCTAGCTGATCACTTGACAATATCATCCTGGGATACTGGGCGGGCTAGACATGTCTTAAATGGAGGAAACTTATAAGAGTCTCCTAGCTTTGACAAACCTTCGTTGACACCCTAATCAAGAGCATTTTTAAAAAATTTTAAAATCTACCAAGAGCAGTTGCAAAACCTAATATTCACTAGCTTAATTCCTGGACTTTATTTCACGCATTTATTTGACTCCATAAGGCACTAGCCCTTCATTATAATTGAGTAATCTTCTATCTTGATCAACTGTCTATGGTCTATTTTTGCTGATTATATCTGAATGCTTAAGTTACAAGTCTAGAATATTTGCTTATCTTTCACTCTCTTGCTGGCAACGTGGATTGCTCTGATTTATGTGTCACATTCATAAAATTAATCATTTCTAATCACAAGTAACTCCTAAACAACACCCATCTGCATCCAAAACATCTTAAAACTTAACTTAAACATTGATCCATAGAAAACTCTTTATTAGGGACTATCCACCTTGGCTTCATTAAGAGTTAGCCTAAATGGAGGAGCTAGGAGTAGGTGAGAGTAACTAGCTCTGTGCTTGCCCCAAAGGTCACACCTCTCCCACTTTTTCGAGTGAGGAGACAACTTTCAGAAGATTTCTGCTGCAGGTGTGCAATCGGCGAACAACAGTAATCATTCATGCAATCGAAGGTGGAGTGTACTGGAGGATAGGGCACTGATTATGAGGGTTTTAACTGCTTGAGAAGTGCTTGGGTAAGAGGATGATGGCCTTTGGTGATATTTTTGAGACCACTTTCCCAACAATCATTTTTAATTCAAACTGGATATTTAGTGGATATTTTCTACACTTCGTTCGATAGATGGAGGGAAGACTAGTGTTTTGAATCACATCGGTCCTCATCAGATAAATAACAACCGCCTAAATAATTTACTTATGCCTTGATGCAGTTTCCCTATCCTTTCGATGGTTTATCATGACCTATCATGATCTCTACTATGTTGATGAGCTTTGATTTGATAGGCTGTTAACCGTTTTCTCTTTCAGCCTTTTTGGTGGTTAAGGGCACCCATGATTTTGTTTACTAGCTGCCAAAACCAAAGCTTTCAATGGTTGATGAGCCACTGGCCTGTTCGCCTAAGCCACCGAAACTTTATTTCCAAACGGTCTTGTAAAACTTGCTTTTGACAGTTTATAGTCTCTCCAGATCTCCTCGTTTAACTACCGAAAGACAGCCCTTTCGGTGGCTAATGAACCATCAACGCTTTCACCTAAGCCACCGAAACTAAATTTTCCCAAATGCATTTCATTTGCTTTCGGTGGTTAATGCCCTCCTTTGGTCGCTCAGTAAGCTGCCAAAACCAACAATTTTCGGTGGCTAATGAGTTGTTTGAAAGTCTCACCTAAGCCAACGAAACTCCCGTTTAAAGAATAGCAGAATGAGCTAGATTTCGGTGCATAACTATGATCCTTTGTGAAACTGTTAGCTTCTGAAACCAAAGATTTTTGATGGTTAATGATATGTTGGAAAACTCGCCTAAGCCACTAAAATCTAAAACTTTCAATTTTATCAAATATCAAAATACTAGAGATCCACAATTTGTTAGTCACCTTAAAATATTTCATAACATGACTTGAATTCTTCATCCTATCAAAAATAAATTTTCTGAGTGAACTTATTGAAAAATAAATTTATTTTGGGATATAACACACTGACATGTATTTTATCTCCCATGTTCCTTGCGTATATCAGGAGACCCCTCTAGGATACCTTAAACCAAATGAGAAAATCCTTTTGGTCGTGTTGTTGGAGAAACACACCCCAAACAACACTCAAGGAGCTACTACGCACATGTCGTCTAGGTAGTCAGGTATTTAAGAAAGGGTACGGTCCCAATCCTCCTTGTCTTGTTTTACTGTTAGACCTTGTATTATATCGTGAGTTGCGAAGACTTGAAAATCCTAGAGAGGAACTGACTTTTTACTAGCCCCTCTTATCATCTAAGTTTGCTTATGACTTTAGCTTGTGTAGGAGTGATTTTGTGTGTGATTCTAGTTTAAAAACCTAGGTTAGGATCTTTGTAACCAACATTCTGGATGAGTTAGATTAGAGACGATCTCAGAGAGTCAAGGATTACCACCAAAATTTCCTCCTATTGTGGGAGAGAGTGTTATGGAATCCACAGAACAAAATGTTACGTTTAATTCCCATGTGGAAGGGAATCCAGTTGTGGAAGCTAGGGAAGAATTCACTTCTTATGATAATCTCTTATCCGATCAACCTCCTGTGCTTGATACAACCTTTTAGTTTCCAATGGAAGGTCAACCTGTTTCATCAGACTCGGTATTCAATCACCCATATGATGCTACCGTAGGAGTAAAATTTGGTCCAAATGCTCCTTTTTGGAGAACCTCTTTAGGTCAAGCCATTTTTAAATATGGGACTACTAGGCCTTCCTATGTTACTCCCATTAGAGAGGCTCCATCAAATGAGGAAATGTTTAGGAGGTTCCAACCATCTATTTATCATTTGTGTAACTTTCAAGAGAGCCTTGTGAACATCAATGGATCACCCCTTCCCCATCATGCAATGATGTCCTCTCATTTTCCCTGTCTTTCAGAAATGACTCCCCATAGATACCGTGCACTTTCATCATCTCATATAAATCCTAGCCTAGGATATTTTGGTATCTTATGATCCAGTTCAACCCTCCAATCCTAATTCTTCAATTACAAACCCTAGGTCTTCCTCTAGTCCTCCCATATTGTCTACCACTAGGGGGAAACCCCCAGCCCAAGTTGTGTCATTAGTTAGTGGAGTTACTTCCAATGTGTTAACACCTCTATTTGACCAAGGAGAATGAAACCATGGTGGAGAAAAAATAATGTTTTTCGAGCACTTTGGTCAAAGGATATAGTATATGAGTAAGATGAAGGTCTAAATGTCGATCAGATTGCCAAAGATCCTAGGCTGCGAGGATGGAAAGAAGAAAATCAGTGGCTAATGATCCCTCCGCCCTTCAAAACATGCGAGGGGGATAAGAGAATTTTGACCCTTTAACCCGCTGCACAGATCAAAGGTTGTGAAGTGGTCCCAAGCAGATCCACGGTGCACAATAGATCCGCCCTGTGAAAGAACGCGTCAGTTAAAGAAAGGGAGGCTGGAGGAATCATGAATAATCCTCTCGATCCGACGGTGGGGGACAGAATCGCATCACATCAACGGATGTGATTGATTCCGTAAACCAGAAGCCACGCGGCAGATAAGCTCCAGGCGTCCGGCGGAATGGGTATGTAGTGGTTAATCCGATGGCCGAAGATCAGAGGTAGAATAGATCGACGGCCATTATGGAGTCCGTGGAGTGAAATCGCACGAGGGATAAGCCCCAAGGCATCCAGCGGAATGGGTATATGTCGGATAATCAGACGACCGAGGATTAGCAGTGGAGGGGATCAACGGCTATTACGGATTCTGGAGATCGAAATTGTACGACGGATAACCCCGAACGGCCCAGCGGAATTGGGTACATGGATGATGATGTAATGGTGCACGATTAAAGGCATATCGCATCGATGGTTAGAATCAATTCCGCTGATCAAACTTGCTCGATGGTTAAAGTGGAGAAACCCAGCGGAATTCGGTGGACGCCACATGATCCAACGGCCCACCTGTAAAGATGTATCAGATCGACGGATGAGGGTGAGTCTGGGACTCAGAGTTGCAAGATGGTTAAAGTCGGAAGGCTCAGCGGAATGTGGGACGTGGAATTTGATCCAACGGTGGAGGATGAAGGCACGTTACATCTATGGTCATGAGTGATTCCAGGACGGAGACTTACACGGTGTTTATCGCCAAGGCGCTCGACGAAAAAGGATACGTGGCGCGTGATCCGAGGGCTAGGAGTTTGTGAAGGATCAGATCAACAGTGGGAAATGGATCCGAAGAAGAAAAATACACGGTGGATAGTAAGTGGTAGTTGCGGAGAATAAATGATCTTCCATGTGGTGAATGATGATAGGCTCCGGGAATAAAAGGGATTATAAAAACGAAGGGTTGACCTCTATCATTGTTATTTTATTTGCTCGGGACCAGTGAAAAGGACCGGCCTGTCTGGAAGCTTCCATATGTCATTTTTCGGCTCCTATTCAGCAAGTGCAGACATGCTTCGAGCATGCGCCGCCACAGTAAACCAGGTAACACTGAAGCCCAGTAATTCTGTAATTCCTCCTGCAAGTTACCAGTGTGAAATTCGGTAATGGACCGGAGAAAAGAGGTTCAGGTGTCGGGTCAAGTTGTAGACAATAAGGAAGAGTTCCTAGTTGATAGAGATAGGAATGTCTACGACCCTTTCCTCTCTGTGGGAAGCGTGTCTGACAGTAAATAAAGGTTGTGGTATCACCACTCGCAGGGGAACGATGTGTTGAATGTGTGCAGGTCTTTCCTGTACTACTTTGCCATTGAGCAAACCCTCCACTTTCCAGAGTTCGTAGAATGGTGTGCCTTGAATTATTCTCCGTCTCAAAGAGTTATTGTCAGTCGGTCTGCTTCCAAAGTATTATGTAGAGTCAACGCTGTGGTCATTCGAGAAGTCCTTAGTTTGCCGAAAAATTACCCAGTCAGCCATGAACCTATAAATGAGTCAATCCTGGTCGAGTTGTATAAGAAGTCCGAAGCCAAAACCCGCTGTAAGTTCTTTTCGAGCTTGTTAAAATATGGTCAGTCTGTAGATGGTGTATCCATACCCTACCCTGTGCATATGTTCAAGAGTGAAGTTCAATTGGTCATTTCTTTGGTATGTCAAGTGCTAGGTCTAGATGAGGATTGTCATGTGGGAGAGGTTGTTCTCGGATTTTTGTTGAGAATGAATTCCTCCATTTCTGAGTCCCAGTCAACCTCGGTTTTTAGTTTAGACGAATACCTGGCTGAGTCAATTCACCTTCAGCTAAGCGAGTTCCCCAAGGTTCGGTTTTTCAGGTTCCAGACTTATTTGCTTAGTATGCTTCTGTGTTCTAATGTCTTAGAGTTGAATTTCCTGAGTATCCTATGTTCCCCTGATTTACCTAATCAAATCAGCATGATCAAATTTTCCAATTTGATCATGTCTGAGATATACAAAATGTTGTTCGATGAAGAACTACCCCGGGTCCTAGATGAAATGAGAAGCTTGATGCAGTCTTCGCCAGAGGAGCGGGTTGGAGATTGGTTTTTGTACAGAGATCATACCGTGTTGAGAATATATGGCTTCACAGGTCAGCCTTATAGGCTACCTTCCTTTTTTACCCCTAGAATATTCGCATTGGAGTTCATGCGACAAAGATTGTTGTCCGAAGAGGAACATTTTTGTGCCTTCAAGAAATCTTCGAACATCAAATTTCCGGTTAAGGTTGGCACCTTCATTTTTAAAAGCAAGGGTGCCTTGGTTTTTATAGAGAAGTTGTTGGAAAATATGGAGTTCATTAAAGAGTCAAGTGTGAATTATGACCCCCACCAAGTAATTTCATTGAGAAAACAAGGTAACAGGAATAAACCCTTTGAGCATCAAGCTGTTGAGGGGTTAGCTGAGATGGCTAATTTACTACAGTTTACTGATGAGACCAAGTCCAATGAGGAGACACATCCTGCACCTAGTTCAGCAATCCAAATCTCCGAAGGTGTCAGTGGTGCAGTCAAGAGGAGTTTGGCCGATGCTGACAGTATGGAAGTAGATGACGAGGCTTCCCATAAAAAGGAAAAGCTACTCGAGGGTAGCGAGATCGTAGATGATGAGGTTTTAGGTGTGTTCAAAAAAGTTGCCCTTGTCCCCAGGAATACAGTACAGATAAACCAAGTTTCTTTTAAAAGTTCAGAAGGTGATGTAGATAGCCCAAACTCCAGTCCCTTGTTTAAGTCTAAAGAGCAGCTCAAGAGCAGCTACATGGAAAAGAGAAAGCAGTCCCTGGAGGAAACGAGAAGTCTGCTACCAAGGGTAAGAAGCTTGTGCAATTCCAAAACGTCTCTAGTTTCATCTAGAGATGCTGAGAAAAACACTTTTAAGATGGCCATAGTGAATGATAAAAAGATGTCTGAAATAGAAGTCAGGCTGGACAAAATCAGCACCCCTGACAAAATTCAGCTGCATAAACAAACAAGCGACATCCTCTACTCAGATTTATTACAGGCCATGGTGAGGATAAACAAAATACAGGTGTTGGTAGACAAATTGGAAGTCTAGTTAAATCATGAGAAAGTGGAAAACAAGGCAAATGTTATTCAGGTCAGAAAACTACAGGCAGACCTTGCTAGCTCAGATAATACCCAGGCTGTCAAAAAGTTGCTAGAAGAGAAAGATAACGCGCTCCAGGTTTTGAAGAAGAGGTTGAAGATGCCAGGCTCAAAACATGTCCAATCAGCTGAATTGCTAGCCCTCCAGGAGGAAAAAGATAAAGTCCATCAGGAGATGATGGAATACAAGGGAAAAGCTGGAGAGCTCCAAGAGGAAAAGAATAGGTGGGAAGCCGAGAGGGAGGAGCTGCTATCCCAAATCTCCGTGTTGAAGAAATATCAGACTGAAGAAAAGGAGATAATGGATGAGCTAATGAGCCAGACCCCTGTCGGTGATGACTTATCTATTGTAGACATCCAGAAGCCATTAGCTGATTTATATGCAGATGACCTGTTGGTATCTATGTCCCAAGTAAGTCTGAAGGAGGAAGCAATTAAGGAGTTGAAAACTGAGAATGAAAAGATGAAGGCCGAATTAACTAAGGTAAATGAAAACAAAAAACAGATCTTGCAGGAGAAGCACCAATTACAGAAAAAGATTGATGAATTGAAAGAAAAATGCATCAGGAAAGGCCCTCTTCAGGGGGCGAAACATATTATCTGGGATAGCCTGACCATAGAAATCACCAAATTCTGGCATTACTTTAGTTTTATTGATGATTTGTGTACAGTGACAGAGTTGGCCCAACAAAGACTACAACTGGTAAATGAACACATGGCAAGAAGGTCCCTCACTACAGCTCAAAATTCATTAAATTTTCTGAATTCCCTAACACACCAAAAGCTGCACGACATGGGCATCAAGGACAGAATCTCAATAGTGCTATCGGCGAAGAAGATTATCAACAAACACCATTTAATGAAGATTGTCCTGAATAAGTCAGAAGAATTGCGTGCGCAGGTAAATAAGTTCAGACAGGAGTTCAAAGGGCTGTTCGAAGAAGGATTACCGTGCTTCTGGGACGAAGCAGGCAAGATACTCCCGCCTGAACATTATCACCACCTGCTTGTCCGGGCTCGTATGGACCACGCGAAATTTAACAGCTTGGAGAAGAACCTGATAGGACAAACCATCATAGACATGTTAGCAGAAGATTTTGAAATCCTGCAGAAGTTCGTCGTTATCAGAGCCAGATTGCCCAAGAAATCTTACGAAGCATATATGGAGCTCAAGGTAGCTATTCGAGAAATGATGGAGAGTGACACCCCAAGTTTGGAGCAATGGAAAGCTGTAGAGCGGTTTGGGAAAACAAGGTATATTTCTCCCCCCTAAGAATAGGTGTCAGGTGCTGAAGAGATGATTGGGCAAAAGACGTGGAGCTGTTGGGGCAAAGATTCGGAGCTGATTGGGCAAAAGACGTGGAGCTGTTGGGCAAAGATTTGGAGCTGATGGTGCAAAGTTTGTTATCTAGCTGAAGTTTGTTATCTAGCTGATTTGTACTTAGTGGTCTGTTAGGAATGGAGTTGTAACAACTTCCTAGTGGTGTAGGAAATTCAGTTACAAACTCTAATTTATGCCGACCATTTTGTTATTGATCTGCTGGAGGCAGACTTATTGTTTAATCTATATATTTGTATCTTTTTATGAGATGGGGGTTGGAACCCATCGAATGAAGTAATTTGTGGAGAACATATCTGTCTTATTTTTTGAATACCAAAATTAATGCATGAGAGTTCTTTTTCAGAGATTCATGTATCATTGACGTTGCAGTCCGTGCTCTTTTTCTCTATGTGATTGTAATTTTTCTTGTGTAACACTCTGTTCTGTTTTTCTTTTGTATCTGGAACATAGTGTTTGATGATTAGAATTCATATACTTGTGCTCTATTCATCGTTTCAGGTATTATATGATTTTTATTCTACTAAATTTGATATGGAATTCGTCTTAGATGCTCTATATTGATGGGTTGTTCCCTCGTCTCTTTTATTTCACCTTGACAAATGAAATGACTGCAATTATGTGATTATCTTGCCTTTGAAAAATCCTGTGTATGCATTTTGGGGATATTTTTATATGTATATGACTCCGTTGCCCAATGGATATGTGATTGTTTCAACCAAATAAATAAACCTTTAAAAATTGTTACCATTTAGTCTTGCAGAGTTGTAAAGTTCAAATTGAGAGATCCCTCTCTGGAAGAGAATATCAATATCTCTCCTAAAGTGGTTTTGCTGTTACCTCGGGGTGTACCTTTTACAACCTGGGTACATTCTGAGTGCTAACACAGTGTAAGGAAGACCCTAGATGTAGGACAACCAGAAGTCATTGTTCCATCCACAAACACCAATATGGTTATTCCTCTTTCTAGTACGAGGAAACCCTCAAGGGTAGAACCTATAGTTAATTAACCTTCTTGGGGTTATTCTTACCCAAGAAATCAACCACCTATAACCAATGTGAATTATCAACCTACATCTTCAAGGATTGTTTATCCTAGAATTCATTACCATGGAAATATGTTTACACCATGGGGTAAACCTAATTGCTCATATATGCCTATCCCTAGAGGAAAATCTATGAATAGTGCAGAAGGTTATGGAGGGCCACCTTTTGGTGGTCCACCTTTTGGAGGGTCACCTAGTGGAGGTCCACCTTTTGGAGGCCCACCTGGTGGAGGTCCACCTTCTGTAGGACCACCACCTAGTGGACCACCTTTTGGGGAACCACCACCTAGAGGACCACCATTTGGAGGTCCACCTCCTAGATGACCACCACCTAGAGGACCACCATGTAGAACACCACCACCTGGAGGACCCCCTCCACCTGGGGGACCACATCCACCTGGAGGACCACCTTCTAGAGGCCTACCACCTCGAGGACCACCTCCTAAAGTCCCATCACCATCAGGGGGATCCTCAATAGGATCATCTGTGAATCCACCACCCCAACAACCTATATATAAATTGACTTATGGTCCTACTAGTATACAAATGTCATATCATATTACCGATATGTAGAACATAATTGACAACTTGCATTTTTGGAAACTTTGGACTTTCCCAACTTGTCCAAGTTGATTAATGATCTTATCCAAAATAACCCTTTGTGTCCTACAATTATGGTCAAGTTACCATTAGAAATACCTAAGTTTGATGGGAAGCAGGGAGAGGATCCAAAAAATAACATTATGACTTTCCATCTATGGTGTTATTGTAACTCCTTGATGGATGACTCAATCTATTTCAGGCTCTTGCAATGAAATTTAATTGGAACAAATTCCAAGTGGTACATTGAGCTTGCACGACATTCATTTGCGGATTTCAACTCATTGGAAACAACTTTTCTTACCCTTTCCAGATACCTATCCGTTACAAGATTGGTACGGATCTTTTAACATCCCTTCGTTAGAATACTTCCACACAAGATCCCATCCCAAACCAATTGTTGGCTGATTGGTTTACAGAATCCTTGTTGCCTCCCATTTCCTGTGATGTGGCTATGGGTGGTGTTGTCACTAAAGAGAAGGCTATCAATCAGTCTCAGTATCTAGACTTGGTTTATTCTTAGTCCAAAACTTTGTATGATATGATCCCTCAAGCCCCTCATCCCAATACGGACCTTTCCAACCCACGTATGGAGACTCTTATTGATGGTGTTGTAAGTTCAATCTAGCTCCCATCTGTAGTGAAGCCTGCTAAGCAACAAAGTACTTCTACCACTGCTCCTTCTACTCCTACTATTTCTACTGAGGTGGATTCCATTCAAGCTACACAGACACCCAGTAATAAAAATAAAGGAAAAGGAAAAGGTAAAAATTATGAAAACCAACAAGAGAACCCCAAGACCGCGACCGTAGAGAATGAAAACAAGGGTAAGAGGAATCCTAAGTATCCTTGGACCTTTCCTACTATGTGGAGGTGACCATTTCATGAAAGAGTGTCCTTGTCATGAAGAAATTTATAATTTTTTGAAAAATAACCATACACAAATGGTACTTACCGATCCCTTTCCATCTCAAAAACAGTTAATTGACCACATGTCTTCACAAGGAACCTCTAATTCTACTGAAGAGATCCGAATAATGTCTCCTAAAACTATTAACTTGACTACATGTAGTCAAACATATGACAAACCAATAGAGAATAAATACGAAGGCACTTCTTCTAAGAAATTTCCTTCTACAAATTCTTCTCCTCCACCTTCGTCTAATGGCCCTCTTATGATTGAGAAACCTAACCTCAAATTGATTTTGCACCCACCTAAGAGTACTCTCTGAAAATATGTATTTAATCCAAATGCTCGAGCTTCTCAATTCTACAACATTGTTGAATATTTGGCTCAAGCACCTTGTTCTATGTCTACACTAGAGGCACTCCAAAGTTTCCCTATGCAGCATAAAAATATGTTGATAGATTTAGGGGCCTTAGATTCATATAATATCAATATGATTCATTTTAATGTGGAGAATTACAATTCTAAGTTAACCCACCTGCTCATGTTTCTAATCGTGACCAAGGTAGTTGGGAAAAAGGTCCATCGTATGGTATTTGACGAGGGAGCTTCCACGTCAGTGTTGTTAATGTCTTGCTAGAGAACCATTGGTTATACCAAACTTAATAAGTCACATACTACTTTGAAAGATTTCAATGGATGAGGTTTCCTACCTCATGGTCTATTACTGGTACTATTGATCGAGATAGGGGGAAAGACCATTTCCATTCAAGTGGAACTGATCGATGCTTCGTTATATTACGATATGCTATTGGGGAGAAACTTTTTTTACGCTATGACGGCTGTCACTTCAATGGTTTTTTGTACTCTCCAATTCAATCACTTAGGGAATATTGTGACCATATATCAGCTTGATTTTTGTTCACCTGATGTTACTTCCTCTATTGCGAACAATATTCCTATCCTAGGGAAATCCCCTCTGCATTATCAATCAATTCGGGTAGGAATGTTGAAGGATTCAACTCTTATGGGTGTGTTTCACTTGACCCCTCTTAGTACATAATTAGAAATTGTGAACATGATCTCCATGACCAGCCACATTCCTAAAGGTAAATAAGTTTTTGAGAAACCTTATGTAGGTCCTCATGAAGCACTTTACAATGTTATACAATCTGCTTCTGATGTATACTATGATGATCATCATCTAGTGGAATTGGATCCTTACCACTTACCTTATTGGCTAGATTACCCTCTCCCCACTCTAGATTGTCTCTCACATACTCTTACATAAGATGAGTCTATTATGGAGATCATGAGTATGGATGACCCTGTATGGGAAGATCATCACCATAGATCCTCTTTCCTTCCCAATGCTAATTTGATAGACTCCAATTTTGTCTCTCTCATTAGTTTTGATATTGTCAAAATTACTCAAACGCCTATATTGTTACAAGACACTGATTCCAAAGGAAACCTTTGTAACATCACTCAGGTGACTCCCATTGGCATATCAGTGAAGCCTAGAACTATTTAACATGTTCATGTAGGACAAACTATTCAACTAAAGAAACTAAAAAGTATAGACCTTTGTTCAAAGATTTATGAGATGTTTTTCCTTGGGCATATGAAGAAATGTCTGGGATTCACCTATCCATTGTTGTACACGAAATCAAGACTTATCCCATGGCAAGACCAGTCCAACAAAACCTCTGTCAAGTTCATCCAAGGAAAGTTGCGGCAATAAAACCCGAGGTTAAAAAACTTCGAAAAGATGGTTTTATTTATCCTGTACCGCTGACTAAATGGGTATCTAATATTGTTCCTATCACAAAAAAATAGGGCACTATTAGGTTCTACATCGATTTCTTAGATTTGAATAAGGCTTGTCTTAAGGACAACTTTCCCACTCCTCGTATCGAACAAATTATTGATAACTGTGTTCGTAGCGTCATATTCTCATTTATAGATGGTTTTTTTGGCTATAATTAGATAGAAATTTTACCCGTAGACCAGCATAAGATGGAATTTATTTGTCCATGGTAAACCTTTTCCTATCGAAAGTTACCGTTTGGTTTGAAAAATGTTGGAGCTACATTCTAGTGTTCCATTTACTATGGTTTTAACGATATCAAGCACATTGTGGAACTGTACCTTGATGAACTCCGTGCTCATTCCCAACAATGAGAGTATCATCTAGGGCATCTTAGAGACATTTTCCTTTGATGATGTCATTATCCCATCCAGCTTAATCCACATAAGTGTGTTTTTTTGTTGATACTAGATGTCTTCTTGGCTTCGTGGTTTCCAAATATGGAATCCAGATATATCCTTTGAAGATAGCTGATATTTTGGACTTACCCACCTTGACCAATATTACTGAACTCCAAATTTTGCAAGGGAAGGAAAAATTTCTTCTTTGTTTTATGTGCAATTTTGCAGAAAAAAACATGGCTATATGCATCTCCTGAAAAAGAACACTCTGTTTCTTGGGGATGACCAGGCCCAAAAATATTTTGATAATTTGAAATACACTCTGACACATTCACCAGTGTTGCACCCCCCAAATTATTCAAAATAATTTCTGCTTTATGTTGCTGCCTCGACTACTACCATCGGTATGGTTGTAGTGCAACAAGATCTCAATGGCCAAGAGCATGTGATTTACTATTTAAGTAAGAGTATTCTTGAATCTGAAACTCGTTATTCACATGTGGAGAAGATAGATTTGGATACAGTATTTGTTGTACAAATATTTCGTCATTACAGTTTACTACGCACTACAATTGGCCTTGCTAATCAAAACCCTATGTATGACATTTTGACTCATCAAGTTCTAGGGGGAAAGTATTCCTGTTGGATATTCATCCTATAGGAATTCGATCTCAAGTTCGCTAAGGATACTTATAGGAAGTCCTTAGTTTTTGCGGAGTTAATGTGTGACATTCCTTGTGCTCTCATGGAAGCTGAGCCCATTGATTCATTTCTAGATGAATTTTTGTTCCTGATTAGCACAACCTACCCATGGTATGGATATTTAATTATCTGTCTCCAAACCCATAGATTTCATCCTGATATGTTCCATGACGATCACTGACGCATCCATAACCACGCTAAATATTACCTCATTCTAAATGACACATTATACCGGCGTGGTATAGATTCTAATCTTCGATGGTGTCTTACACGTGACGAGGTTGAAAAGGTCTTGAATGACTGACACTCTGGAGCATGTGGCAGTCATCTTTCTAGGATGGCTATAGCTTAGAAAATCCTTTGCGGTGGGTATTTTTGGCCCTCAATATTCAAATATTGTCATGAGAAAATTAAAAAATTCCCACCCTGTCAGCTTTTTTATCCAAAAAAGTGCACCCACCCTGCTCCTTTACACCCCGTCATTGTCATTGTCCCTTTATTCGAATGGGGGATGGAATTTATGTATTGTAATCCTACCTTAGCTCGAGGGCATGGTTACATCACCCTAGTCGTAGATTATTTCACAAAATGGGATGAGGCAATTCCTATGTATGTATAGGGTGGTAGGAATGTCACCCTATTTCTTTTTAATCATGTAATAGCTAGGTTTTGAGTTCCACAAGCTGTAGTCACTGATCACAAATCCCATTTCTCTAATCATATGATGGTTGAGTTGAGTACTAAGCTAGGTTTTTGTCATGAAAAATCAAATCCTTATTATCCGCATGCTAATGGTCAAGTCGAAGCCATTAACAAAGTCTTCAAGACTATACTACATAGAATGGTTGGAGATCATAAATCCAACTAGCACTTAACTCTATTTTCTACATTATGGGCTTATAGAACTTTGATTAAAACAACAATTGGTTTCATTCCATTTCACTTGGTCTGTGGGCAACAAGTTGTCCTCACTACAAAAAAATACCTTTTTGGTGGAGGTTTTGTCTTGCGATGGTTTTGCTAACCGCCCCCCCAAAATAAATAAATAAATAAATTTAGGTCTTTGGGGATGATTCTTAAAACGCCCCCTCAAAAGTCCCGAAAATTGAAATTTTGGGGGTGGTTTTTAAACAACCCCCCCAAAAAGTGCAATCCTTAGGAATTTTGGGGCTGGTTTTTTAAACACCCCCCCAAAAGTCCAATTCTCAATACTTTTGGAGGCAGTTTCTTAACCCCCCCCACCCCCCCAAAATTCAAATTTTCAATACTTTTAGGGGCGGTTTTGAACCCCCCCCTAAAGGTGGCTTGCAGCAGTTTTTCTAAACCCAACCTCTAAAAAAATTTAAGGTATTTGGGGGAGGTCCTTAAAAACCCCCCTCAAAATTCTAATTCTCAAGACTTTTTGGCTGGAGTTTAGAAACAACCCCCCTAAAGGTGTCGCGGTGGTTTTTCTAAACCCCCCGTTCCAAATTTTTTAAGGTACTTGGGAGAGGTCCTTAAAAATACCCCTCAAAAGTCCTGAGAATTTGACTTTTGGGGGCAGTTTTTAAACCCCCCCCAAAAAAAATTCCAAGTGGACTTTTGGGACTTTTGGGGGTGTTTGGAAAGACGCCCCCCAAAAGTCTTGTTGTAATTTTGGACTTTTGGTGTGGAATTTAGAAATATCACCCCAAACGTCCAACATGACTTGGACTTTTGGGACGTGGGCGCAGATCTATGCTCAATAAATATTTTGCCACTGAAACTTGCTCGATGGATAGTTTTTCTTGGCGTTGGGAAATTCTGTAGGGCCCTTGACATTTCTCTATGGGAATATGCATGCACAATGGAAAATATGTGGATCGTGAAATCTAGTAGGAGCCACACCAGTGAATGATCCAGATTCTGTAGACTCAATTCTATGGATGAAATGTTTTCCCCGATGCTCATATGTGAGGGCGAGAAAGAATACAAAGCTTGCAAAATGCGGATAAAGGGATAACTAGATGAACTTTCCAGATCTAATTAGGTAAGGATCTACGGCCTAGAACCTCTTCACAAATAGAATATGCTCACTCTGAAGGTGCATTTCAAATCACAGAATCAGTAAGGAAACAAGAAATCAATGGTTAAAAAGGATTTATGATGAGATCGATGGTTGAGATATAATTTTACAATGTCATCTGCATAGAATATAAGGGCAACGAAAAAATGGAGGGAGAATAATGAAATCAAAATAGAATAGAAGATCAATTCTACAAAATAGATCGGGCAAAAATGGAAGGCTAAGAAATTTTTTGGTCACCAAATATGCAAGAGAGTTAAGAATATGGAAAATCATAAAAAGCTGTACATTATTTTATTTGCTGGAATTGGTAGAAGAAGATGACAGATAGTACAAAAGGATCCAAATCCTACGACGTCCATCAGCCACTGGTCAAACACAAGGTAATTCCTTTTTGTCCCCCCTGAAAGTTGTATAAAGGGATCAAATGGAAAATATAGAAACTCGGGGCTTAGAGTATCAGAAAGTAGAAGAACTGTTGGAGATAGGAATGCTAATGTTTATGACCCTCTCCTTTTAAATGGACCCTTTGAATCTTTGAAATAGAAGTTGAATTTGATAAGGAAACAGGGAATCGACCTACATAACATCTATCAGTCCCTTTTTCACATTGTTTCTACTAAAAAACCCCTGGTTTCTATTATACCCAAATCCTATCACCACCATGTGATGAGACCCTTAACTTCCATGCTTTCCCTTAATCCCAGAACTTAGAGTGGAAACCTACTATTCTATCAATTCTACATTGAAAAAACTCAGTACCACGCTTTCCTTGTGGCCCATGAGTGGTACCTTGTTCAACACCACCTGTATCCTGTTTTCAAGGAGCGGTGCCACCGCCTATGGTCTTTGGTCCAAAATCATTTCTCATCTAAACCGCTCTGTCATAAGAGAAGAAAAGCGGCACCCTAGGTAAAATGGGAAAAAGAGAAGTTTCTCGAGGCTTCTAGATCATGAGCCTCGTGTCCTCCCTTATCCCTATCATTATGGTTCAGTTTAGCTCGAGATCCCCCATGGTAGGATATTAGAGCCACCTCACCCACCATTCTCTCAACTATTCCTATCCATTGAGCCTTATAAATACAAGCTCATATCCATAGTTGAGGCAGATAACCATAGAGGTATTGTTATGTTGTTGGATTGACCACTTAGCCCAAGTCATTAGAGAGCATAGAGAGCAAAGTTGGAGCTTATGGGGATGAAGTGTTTGTCTCGTGGAGATGCTTATAGACACTAAGGAAATGGCTGTAAGCTTCTCCATACATCTTTAATTCAAAGATGATTTCTGTCCCACATTACTGTTGTTTTGATTTCACATCTACATGTTGTTAGATTCCTTAGTCACTAACATGGATAAGTAGATTATTTTCTAGTAGCTTTGATGTGTTTGCATGTTTGATCTGTTTGCAGGTACACAGGTTCACTATCGAAGCAGCATTCCAGGTGTCTACGACATTCAGGGAAGGTCTTCATCCTTTGTTGTTCACTCATTTGTTTTGGATATTAACCATTTAGACTAGAGGAACAACTTATGTCCGCAAAAGGTGCAATATTCCTGATTACAAATATGGCAACTCCACTGCGGAATAGTGCATATCTCAGTTGATCTGATCTTCCTCAGTTATTGAACTCTTGTCCGAATCCAGGATCCATCTCCAACTCTCTTCAGTTAGATCTACCATCTGACTCAGTGAATTTTGGTTTGAAACTTTCATATCCATTCAGATCTAAATTATTTCGACTTTCTATGCTCTTTTTGACCGTCAATCAATCAATTTTTTCCTTGATCTGATCAATTTCTAACTTGATCTTTCGTTCTCCTTTGTGTTTTGGATCTATTCAGGGAATCGCTCATGCGTTGTTGGCAATAAACAGTGCCACCGGCTGAACTCTGTTAGCAGTATGTGGTGCCACCTCCTAAGTCCCAGTATCTAGAAGCAGTGCTCATCCAGAACCACTCTGTCAAGACCCCTGCAACATGATGCCAGGTAGGCCTTGTTCCAAGACTAGTTTTTTCTCATTTTTTGCAAAAAATTAAGTTTGTTTGCTTTCATCCCTACACTATGAGGATTGTGTGTTAGAATTTGAATGCTCATTGTTTGGAATTATATGGTAAAATATTGGTTTGATTGAATAATTCAAAAGCTAGATTAAGCTTGTTGATTATTCATTTTCTTCAGTGCTTGTTGGTTATGATTGTGAAAGGAATTGTTTTTTGAAAAGCTTAGGTTGTAGTGAGCTCTCTTTTCATTTCTACTATAAAGGCTGAAAGAAAAACATCTAATTATCATCTTGATTTCATTTTTTGTTTCCATAGAGGACTTCGTTTTGCTTATTAAAAATAATTTTTTTTGAGTGAGATTAGGTCATTAGCATTAGTGATCCTAAGACATTGGATCTCTGATTAGCCTCACAAGCTTTCAATATTTCTCTGTTCTTTTTTCTCTTTTGCATTAGTACTATCTCATCAAAAATAAAAATAAAATATTGTTGTTTTAAGTTAGACCTATCTATGTTTTAAGAAATATCGAAAAATAGAGTGCATATGCATATAGTGTGCTTCTTGTTTTTCTTTTAGAAAAAGAGACTCTTCCCGTTTTCATTGCTTTTAGAAAAGAGAAATGAGTTTGGAAAGTGTTGTTTGTCTTTGATTTTAATTTGTTTGGAAATTTTTGGTTTTAGAACAAAATAAAATACTCTCTTTCACTCCCGTAGGTAGGCATACCACGAACGGTAAAGAGAAACATTTGCATATGCATACTACATGGTTTTACTTTTTCTGTCAAAATTTCATGCATTCACCTAACCATCCACTTTAAAATTTAATGGTATTTATAGGTTAAAATATACATAGAAATTTGAGTGATAGGTTAGAGACGTGTTCGGGTGTCATTAAGCGTAGGAGCTGTCATTACTCGTCCGCATTACATCCTGGGACTCGCGTAGTTCTTCCACGTACCGTTGGTATATCAAATGGCCTTCCATGTACCCTTAAGGTATATAGAAAGGTACTTAATGTACTCGATTATATATCAAAAGGCCCCTTGTGTACAGTTATGCATTAGACAACACTACTACTGATTTGAGCTCCCATGTACCTTGCATATATCGGGAGACCCCACTAGGATACCTTATCTATCTTAGAAAATCCCTTTGGCTGTCCTGCTTGGATCCATACACCGAAAACAACATTCAGGGAGATTACTACGCATGTACCCTTGAGTTATATCATGAGTGGCACCTTCTTGACAATCTTGGTGAGAGACCTGACTATCTGAACTCCTCCTGTCATTTAAGTTTGCTTATTTGGCCTATAGCCTGAGTAGGGAAATTTTTGGTGTGTTTTCTAGTTTTTGAGACCCTAGGTTAGATAGGAGTTGTACAAACTGGCTGAGATAAGACAATCTAGAAGAGTAGAGGGCTTGCCACTTTATTTTATTCTAGTTTCAGGAGAAAATCCAATGGAAGCTATCGACCAAGGAGCTGCCACCACCTCCCAAGTGGGAGATAATGTGGTTGCAGAAAGTGGAGGACCATATCCTTCACACTCGCCTCCCTTGGTCCAACAACCTTCTTGGGGTAATACCTCATTCCATTCTCCCATAGAAGGTCATGTTGATGATACTACCTGTCCATATTATGGTCCCAATGCTCCATTTTGGGATACCTCTATAGGACAAGCCATTGCCTCATTTGGCACCCATTTAAACTTTTTTGAAGAAGTTTCTCTAGATGAAGAAGAATGTAGACAATACTAGGAAGTTATTCTCCATGCACAGGAGATTGAAAAGAAAATAGATGATATATTGGGCACACCACCATCTCGTTCCATAGTTGTTCTTGTGGGATATCGTTCACTTGCGGATTCTATGAGACCCATTGAAATTATTCTAGATCGCACAGTGACTCCACATAACCCAAGTAAAACTACCAGCCCCACCACCTCCCATATTATGTTTTTTCCCAATCCTCCCAGGTATTCCGCAACTAGAGATCAACATTCAATTCCTATTTTGTCATTACCTTCTAGTGCCGGGAGGCAACCCCCGACACGACCTACGTTATCTGGCATCAGAATTGTACCTAGTCAAGGATAGACCTTTGGTATAGAGAAATATACAGTTTATGTCCCTCCCACCCACACTAATTTGGTTAACCCCCCATCTAGTTCAGGTCAGTCCTTGGGGGCAAAACCTATAGCCAATCAAACCTCTTGGGGTTATGGTTATACAAAAAATCAAATACCTGTAGGAAACATTAATTATCCACCCAACCCTACAAGAATTCCTTATGCTGGAATTCCATATCCTAGTAATACTTTCACACCATGGGGGAAACCGAACTAGTCCTGCATGCCAGCTATGGGAGGGATACCTATACATACCGCGGGAGGTGCTGGAGGACCGCCTTATGGAGGTCCTCCCCTTGGGGGGCCTAATGGTCCTGGAGGACCTGGTGGATTTCCTCCTTATGGTCCTAATGGTCCTGGTGGTCCTGGGGGACCTAGTGGCTTCCCTCCTAATGGCCCTGGAGGGCCTGGTGGCCCTCCTCCTAGTGGTTCTGGAGGCTTTGTAGGTTTACCTCCTAGAGGTCCCAGAGGGTATGGTGGTCCACCTCCTAGTGGTCCCAGTGGTCCTAGTGGTCCCAATGGTCCTGGTGATCCTAGAGGCCCTGGTGGTCCTCCTCCTGGAGGGCCTTGTGGTCCTAACAGTCCTGATCCTAAAAATCAATCCCCTGCGGGTGGATTTTTTGGTAATTCTTTGTCACAACAACCTATGTATCAGTCTACTTACAGTCCTACTGGTACTTATATGCCATATCAATATTACTAGTATGTGCAACCTAATTGTCAGTTAGCTTTCCTAGAAACTTTGGACTTGCCTGATTTGTCCAAGTTGATTAATGACCCCATTCGACATAACCCCTCGTGGCCTCCCATTCTGGTAAAGTTACCATCATTCATTCCAAAGTTCGATGGGAAGCAAGGAGACGATCCAAAAAACCATGTCATGACATTCCATCTATGGTGTTCTTCAAACTCCCTTATGGATGATTCAGTTCATTTAAGACTATTTCAGTGAACTTTGACCAGTACAGCCACAAAATGGTACATTGAACTTCCGCAACATTCATTTGTGGATTTTGGATCATTGGAAACTATATTTCTTATGCACTTTCAGCTTCCTATCCATTATGAAATGGGTACTGATCTCTTAACTTCTATGTGACATAACACCTCCACCCACATATCCGATCATATCCATGAGTGGAGAAGGCAGAGAAGACTTATTAAGTCTCCTATTCCAGATCATTTATTAGCTGATTGGTTTACTAAATCTTTGTTGCCTCCGATTTCCTGAGATGTGGCTATGGGCGATGTTGTTACTGAAGAGCAAGCCATTAGTTGAGCCCAATATCTGGACTTTGTCTATTCCCAGTCCAGAACTTTGTATGACTTCCCAAGCATCGATCCTGCAAAGCCACTAGCAGAAGTCCCTGTTGATGGGATTGTTGGTTCAATCCTATCCCCGTTAGTAGAAAAACCTTCCAAGCAACCCCAAACTACCACCCCTACTCCTTCGACTCCCAAGGTTTTCATCGAGTTAAATTCTATTCAAAGTATTCAAACCTATGGAAATAATAAAAATAAAGTTAAAAGTAAAAACAAAAAACCTGGAAACCAATGGGAGAATCCAAAACCAACCACCAATGATAATGACAAAGGGAAAAGAAAAGACAAATATCCATGTCTTCTATGTGGAGGTGACCATTTCACAAAAGAGTGTCCCTGCTGGGATGAAATCACCCAATTTTTGAAAACAAATCCCGCACCCACAGTTCTCACAGATACTTTTCCCTCTCAGTAAAAACTGATAGACCACATGTCTAATTGAGGAAAATCTAGTTTGTCATAGGAAATTCATATGATGTCCTCGGACACCATTAGTCTGCAAACTTGAAGTCAGAGTTACGACAATCCCACAGATAAGAAAGAAGACCATTCTTCTTCAGGGAAGGCTCCCTCTACTAGTTCTCCTGAATCCTCGTCTACTGTCCCCCTAACCATCGAGAAGCCTACTCTTGACATGATTTTGTGTCCACCCAAGAGTACTCTTAGGAAGGTTGTTTTTAACCCTAATGCCCGAGATGCTCAATTTTATAATGTAGTTGAAGATCTCGCTCAGGAACCATGTGCAATGTCTACCTTGGAAGTGCTCGAAATGTGTCCCACACAATGCAAAAACTTGTTAACTGCGTTAGGAGCTTTAGACCTGGATAATACTAATTTGATTCATTTCAATGTCGAGAACTATAAGTCTATACTACCTCACAAACTTGCTTTCCAAATCATCACGAAATTAGTCGAAAAGAAGGTCTTTAGGACTGTCTTAGATGAAGGAGATTCAACTTCGGTTTTGTCCCTATATTATTGGAAAGCTATCAGCTCTCCTGAGCTTGTAACATCACCTACAACTCTAAAAGCCTTTGATGTATGAGGTTTCCAGCCCCATGGTCTTATATCAGCCCTTGCAGTCGAGTTTGGGGAAAAAAATGTTTCTATTCAAGTAGAAGTAGTAGACACCCCGTTAGATTACAACCTCCTTCTAGGAAGAAATTGGTTTTACGCCATGACTACTGTCGCTTTGACAGTATTTCTAATATTCCAATTTCCACATCTAGAGAGAGTTGTTACCATTGATCGGCTTGAATTCTATATGTCAAATGTTACTACCTCTATGGCTAATAACATGCCTATGTTAGGCCAGTCCCCTCCTCCTTACCAGTCGATTGGGGTAGGCATGTTGAAGGATTCATCCCTTATGGGGATTTTTCCATCCACTCCTCCTAACACAGACATAGTGATATTAAATATGATTGCATCATTTGATTATGAGCCCAAGGGAAAACAAATTGTTGAGTCCACCTAGTTGAGTTCGCATGAAGAAATGTACAACATCATTCAAACCCTTTCCGATGATCACACTGATGAACTTCATCTGGTGGTTTTGGATCCTTACCACCTACCCTACTAGTTAGAACCATATCTTCCTATTCTGGATTATCTCTCTGAGACTTTTCCTTTTGATGAGTCCATTATGGAGATCATGAATATGAATGAGTCTATTTGGGAGGATCGCCATCATAGATCCTTGTTCCTCCCCAACACTAGTTCGATAGACCATGACTTTGCATCCCTATTTTCCACTGATATTGTCAACAAACCTCAAAGTCCTATATTGTTGCAAGACATGGATTTTGAAGGAAACCTATGCAACATTACTTAGACAAATTCAATTGACATATCAGCCAAGCCTGGTACCATCGAGCATGTTCATGTTGGGCAGAGCTTCTCGGCAAACGAATATGAAGCATACAAGGCACTTTTCAAATAATTCCATGATATTTTTGCCTAGTCTTATGAAGAAATGCCAAGGATAGACCCATCCATTGTGGTCCATGAAATCAAAACCTATCCTACTACTAAACCTGTCAGGAAAAAACTAAGGCAAGTCCATCCACGGAAGGCCGCAGCTATTAAAGCTGAAATAGAGAAACTTCTCAAAGCTGGGTTTATTTATCTCGTACCCCTGACAGAATGGGTATCAAACATTGTCCCTGCTAATAAAAAATAGGGCACCATTAGAGTCTGTATCAATTTTAGAGACTTGAATAAAGCTTGTCCCAAGGACAACTTTCCTACTCCACACATCGATCAGATTATTGACAAATGTGCCAAAAGTGTCATCTTCTCATTCATGGATGGATTTTCTAGCTACAATCATATTGAGATATTACCCACCAATCAGCACAATATGACATTCATTTTCCCATGGGGAACCTTTGCATATAGGAATTTACCATTTGGCTTAAAAAATGCTGGAGCCACTTTCTAGCGTGCTATGTCCTATGCATTTCACAATATTAAACATATTGTTGAACCGTACCTTGATGACCTCCCTGCTCACTCAAAGCGATGAGAGGACCACCCTAGTCATATTAGAGATATTTTCCTGAGATGACGTCCTTATAATATACGGCTCAATCCATATAAATGTGTTTTCTGCGTTGAGACAGGACGCCTGCTAGGTTTTGTGGTCTCTGAGGATGGCATCTGGATAGACCCATTGAAAATTGCTACTATTTTAGCTCTACTATCCCCAACCAATATTCTCTAACTCCAAACTTTGCAAGGGAAGGAAAATTTTCTCCACCATTTCGTGTGCAATTTTGAAGAGAAAACGCACGGTTATATGCGTCTCCTTAAGAAGGACACTTCGTTCTTTTGGGATGACCAAGCCCAATGCACCTTCAACAATCTCAAACACGTTCTGACTCATTCACCTATGATACACCCCCCAAATTATTCAAAGGATTTTCTCTTATATATTGCTGCCTCCACTACTACCATTGCTATGGTTTTGGTGCAAAAAAATCCCGACGGTCAGGAGCATGTGATTTACTATGCTAGTAAGAATCTTAAGGATTCTGAAACCCGATATTCATGCATGGAGAAATTAGCATTAGCCACAGTCATTGCTATTCAAAAAAAAATTCATTGCATTTTTCTCCGCACAACCACCGTATTGGCATACCAGAACCTTATGTATTACATCCTGACTCGTCAGGTACTCAGGGGCAAGTACTCTCAATGGATAGTCATACTACAGGAGTTTAATCTAGAATTTACCAAAGCCACATCAAAGAAATCCTTGGTATTTTCTAAGCTCATTTTTTATCTTCCCTATGCTTCGATGGAATCTAAGCCCAGTGATTCATTTTCAGATGAATTCATGTTCTTGATAAGCACTACTGATCCATGGTATGGATATTTGCTCATTTATATCTAAACACAAATATTTCAGCCAAATCTATCTTGTGACGATCACCGCCATATCCTTCACCACGCAAAATACTACCTCATATTGAATGACACCTTGTATAGATGTGGGATCGATTCTATTCTCCGACGATGCCTCACCCATCAAGAAGTTGAACAAGTGTTGAATGATTGCCACTCTGGAGGATGTGGCGGTCATTTATTTGGGATGGCTACAGCTTAGAAAATCCTTTGCACTATCTATTTTCAGCCTTCAGTCTTTAAATACTGTCACGAGGCTGTCAAGAAAATCCCACCTTGTCAACATCTTTATCTAAAAAAGCACACTCATCCTACTCCACTACACACCGTCATTGCCGTTGGCCCATTTTCCAAGTGGGGGATTGATTATATGCATTGTAAGCCTACCTCAGTCGGGGGGCATGGTTACATCATCGTAGCCATTGACTATTTTACAAAGTGGGCTAAGGACATGCCTACATATGTGGAATATGGTAAGACTGTTGCTCTCTTCTTGTTCAATCATGTCATAGCTAGATTCAGAGTCCCACAGTCCATAGTTACTGATCACAGATCACATTTCTGTAATCAAATGATGGAGGAACTAAGTGCCAAGCTAGTTTTTCACAATGAAAACTCTACGCCCTATTATCCACAAGCTAATGATCAAGTAGAGGCCATTAAAAAAGTTTTGAAAACTATGCTTCGTCAAATGGTTGGAGACCATAAATCCAATTGGCACCATATCCTTTTCTATGCTCTTTGGGCTTATAGGACTTTGGTGAAAACAACTACTTGTTTCACACCTTTCCAGCTTGTCTATGGACTGAAGTTGTCGTACCGATTCAATGTTAGATTCCATCCTTGAAACTTGCCGTCGAGCTTCTCCCAAAAACTTCCGCAGAGGAAGAGAGATTTTTGTACTTAAACAACCTTGAGGAAACTAGGAGATATGCTACATTGGCTAATGAGGCACACAAGAAATGCGTCAAGGCGTAGTATGATAAATCTATCGAACCCCGTGCCTTTAACAAGGGTGACCTAGTTTCGACTTGCGATCAAAGATATGACAAACTAGGGAAAGGAAATTTTGAATCCATGTGGTACGGTCCTTTCATTATTTCAAAAGTTTTAGAGAAAGGGGCCTAGGAGCTCGTAGACTACGATGGAATCCCTTTAGGGCAGCCTCGCAATGGGTTGTACCTGAAGAGGTACTATGCCTAGATCTCTTTCAGATAATATCTTGTATTAATGTATATTGCTTGACTTTCAGTGTGCTTTAAGTATTTTCAATATAGTTTTTAGTTTAGTGTTTGTATCTATTTATACCATGTTTTGGTCATGCAGAGCAAATGGCTTTATATGGCTTCACCGATGGTGCTTTCCGCCACACCTTAAATATTTCCTCAGCTACTTAGGTTCTCTATTCCCCAGCTTACGATTTGGTTAGTTCAGGAGTGGTTTGTATTGGTCTAGCTACCAAAAAAATCGCCAAGTATCAAGCAATCATAGGTATTCTAACTGAAGCTACCTCCAAGATGTTCTCAATTTGGTAGTCTTGATGGACTCACAACTCGTGGTTTGTCATCTAAAACATGTTTATACCATTAGGAACCCTGTGCTTCTCCACCTCTTTCGGAGGGTATGCTTGTTAGAAAGGTCATTTGAAACCATCACCTATAGGCATATCCCTAGGGAACATAATGTAGTTGCTGACTCATTAGCTTATTACATCCTAGATTGTCATATTTTCAATTCATGACATGAAAATAAAACATGGTTCATTGTAAATAAACAATTAAAGACACATAAATCTCATGTAAAATACATTCACCATTTGAGACGTATAAACACCAAGTAAAATTTGTGTATATATATATATATATATATACGAACATGTTTTACAAAAAATAGGTCACAAGTCCTCATCTGAAGCACGTAGGATTTTAGGTAAAAATCACCATACAAAATCCCGAACCTATCAGCTTTCAGTGGATACATCATGCACACATCGTCTAGTGATGCTCTTGGTAGCACATCACTTCCCGGGCTACTCTATGTAGCAGTCTGCTAAAATGACCTGGTACTCCCATTGTAGGCCTCTGATACCTCAGACGGAGGTAATCAATGGAAGCATCAGGGATGTCTAGGGTCAACCTCTCCAGGTTTTCCTCTAACTCCTCAGTCACATCGTCACCCTGCGGTACATAACGAGTTATTTCTTGTCTATCCAATGGGGAATCTCCCCCAGGTCATGCTGCTCTGACATTTGCATGAAAATATTCAAGTCTCATTACTTAACATAAAAAATATAAAACATCAAAAACATAAAAACACTATTTCCATTTTATGGTTTTTTTCTTCTTACCGATGTCACCCCATTGTCCACCAGGTGGGAGCGGTAGGTCAGGTTCACCACTGAAGTCAGTGCTCGCATATGCATAGTCCTCCACCATGAGGATCTAATCTCTCAACCATCGAAAGAACGGGTCACCAAACTTTACCTTCCCCCTACCCGCTCCAGTACATGCCATAATCCGAACCCACCATTGCATGCAAGGGTCCCACGCTCTCAGCTTTGTAAATACCACCTAGGGTCTCATCTGTGGAATTTGCTTAAAGAAGAAGCAAGCTAGAATGGAACCGAAACCAAATTGCTTCAATTCCCCCTGTCGACACTTGGTCAGTTGATCCTTGAAGATCAGAAGCAGGGCTTCCACCCAGTTAAAGACTGTAGGTGCCATGGCCTTTATGGCATAGAGTATATGTTCTCTAGACACCTGGTGCACTCCTTGGCTTCCTGCCACTCTCTGCATGGTAAACAATACAATCCATACAGGTCCATCCATCACTACTTTTATGGGTATTTTCTTCCCCGATGTCCTTGTCCCAAGAATACAGTGAAGGTATTTTAACTCCTATCTAGTGATGTCCCCTCCATGGGAACCAGTTATCCAGATGGGAGCACACTATCTTGAAAGGCCAGTTGGGAAGTAGATGTCCTCTACCTCAACTATCAAAATATGAGCACCAACCTTGAAATATTGTTGCTCCGAATTCCACATCCGGAGTATATTATCTAGAAATCGCTCATCCGATACCATACTGGGTGTGCGGAAGAATTTTAAGAGTCTACAATCTCTCAATGCGGGTATGCAACCCGCATTCTTTTCAGCGAAGGTGTCATCATTATCATGCCGTCTCTCTTTCCATATGACCATTTTTGATAAGCAAGAACCTGCCAAAAACAATCACAAGACTCATTAGAATCATTCTTAATCATCCAAATCAAATGAAATGAACTAGCTTTTCTTGTGTGATTATTTTTACTTCTCCACAACCGGCACCACCTGTGCCCCATTGAGGACAGGCAGTTGCACCACCTGTGAGCTATGTTTTCGGCATGGTTCTAGCGAGGTACCGCTTATCCCGTAAGGGATAAGAATGGTGCCCACTCCCATGATTTTAGGACTTTCCATACAAGTCCAAAACACTATTAAAATTCAAAATTGAAAACATAAGATGAAAGAGTAGGGTCTAGGATATTACCTGGAACTGACAGTGTTCAAATCTAATGGTGGAAACTCCCGATATCAGCGACTGAAAATATGGCCAGGAAAGTGCTCCAAATGCTCTCCACTATGGGTAAATAGTAAAATGTTTTGATTTTTCACTATTTACATGACTTTTATACACATTTTTGGGTTTGACATGCTATAGTTTTGTTTTAAAATCGTTTATTACTCAAAATATATCAGTCGTAATCCCTTAATCTTAGTTATTGGCACATTTAACACTTGTATTTTATTCGTTGTAGGATAGAAGAACAGTAGCAGTAAAGTTTTGGGAGTTTGTTTTTGACTTTTTTGTACTACCATAAAATGGAAAAAGTATTTGAGCATTTATTGTGACACTTTGGTCATGCTCTCGAAACTTAGTATCAAAGGTTCGAGTCTGTTTCTGATTCTTTTCAGGATCATAAAATCTCTCATTGTGAAAAGAGACCTAATGGAGTCTTCTTTAAACTCTTTTTTGGGCTCCTTAAATACAAAAATATTGTCGAGTGATCTTGTCTTCTTCACGCTCGTTAAAGAATTTAAAGAGTTGTCTCTTCGATGGTAGGTTATCTCTTTTTTGGTGCAGCTAGACTATTTACGAAAAAGGAACACTCCAACCAATCATGACTGGAATAATTCTCTAAGGTATAATTTTATACTTTTTCGGGCCTTAGAGACTAAATCATATGAAAAAGGACCCTTTGGAGTCTTCTTTCGTGGTCATTCAGACTCTCTAAACATGAATCATACCGAGTTTCCTTTCATTGGACTCGTTAAATTAAACATTGAGAGACCTGTTTTTGGGAATGAACCCCTCCTCACTCAGGTTCGTAAAACATATGAGTTTGGACTTGTCTTCGGACGAGCTATACTGAGTGTTTGTTACCCTCTTTGAACTCGTAAAACTAAAAAGAGGCACTCATCAAAAATGATGGCGGAAATGGGAAGGGAATCATTTTTTCAAATAAATGGCAGTAGTTTGTTGTTACCTTTGAACATGGCACTTGTCTACATATCGTTTCAGTCAATTGGGTATTCAGCTGATCTTCGTGACGATCAACTTTCATGAGTCATGCTACTCCTTTAAGTCTTTCAAAAGAATGCATTGTCCACTGTTGCACTGTGTGTTTGTCTTATTTAGTCATGCTACCAAGTCTTTTGTTTTGTCGCCCGATGTTCAAAGAGAAGATTGAAGAAGTTTACTTCTGTAATCAAAATAGTCTCTATGTCAGTAATTTTGAGTCAGTTTTGTGGTTACTACATTCACATCATTCCAGAACTATGTTCTGAGTTTCATGTCGTTGATGTAGGACTCATCATGGCCCTCCTTTGATGAGACTATTCCCATCGACATTAGCTCATCATCCGGGAAATAGTCTTAGAAACAAAAACTTAGTACCTTGAGATCTGTATCCCTTAATGATAGATTCTCTTGCTCTCGACATAGGTTCACATCATTGACCTTTGATCGAGAGAATCGACTGGGTGTTCAACATCAGGACATCTATTCACACTCAATAGATTGTACTAGGGTATCTTAGGAATCATTGACATCAATGGTGATCTCCCTCACACTTGTTAATGGTTCACATCATTGGCTGGTAATCAAGTGGTTTCTACCATGTTTGACTTCAAATCATTGTAATCACATGGATAGAATCGTACTTTGTGGAAGACGAGATGAAGACCCTGGGTATTTTTTTAGCGCTCATTGCTTTCCCTAGGTTGCGATGGAGTTTTGTATATCTAGCATGGATCCACATTTGTATGGTCATGGATATGCTCAAATTTGCATCTATATGACATAGATCTACGTTGTATGTCTGGTAGCTATGTCCAAGTTTGAGTCCCCCATCACATGGATCTACACTGTATTCTAGTAGCCATGTTTTTCTATTCCTCTCATGGATCTTCCTTGTATTGGTCTGTAGCCATGAGTTGATTACGTGTGTCTATGAGTAAAAAATATTGATGTACTACGGATGCCTACTTGATGACATTCTCTAATCGAGCTGACATTTTCACCTCAAAGTGACAACTTGTTCTCTCAAAGCTCTCGTTTATCGTATCCCTCTAAGTCTTGTGCTTTGGGGGGCATTCTGTTATACCCAAATCTTGTCACCACCATGTGATAAGACCCTTAACTTCCATGATTTCCCTTAATCCCAACACTTAGAGTGGAAACATACTATGTCTGTCAATTCTACATTGAAAAAACTCAGCACCGCACTTTCCTTATGGCCCACGAGCGATACCTTGCTCAGCACCACCTGTATCCTATTTTCAAGGAGCGGTGCCACCACCTATGGTATTTGGTCCAAAATTGTTTCTCATCTAAACCACTCCATCATAAGAGAAGAAAAGCAGTACCTTGGGTAAAATGGGAAAAAGAGAATTTTCTCGAGGCTTCTAGATCATGAGCCTCATGTCCTCCCTTATCCCTATCATTATGGGTTAGTTGAGCTCGAGATCCCCCATGGTAGGATCTTAGAGCCACCTCACCCACCATTCTCTCAACTATTCCTATCCATTAAGCCTTATAAATACAAGTTCATATCCATAGTTGAGGGGGAGAACCATAGAGGTATTGTTATGTTGTTGGATTGACCACTTAGCCCAAGCCATTGGAGAGCATAGAGAGCAAAGTTGGAGCTCATAGGAATGAAGTGTTTGTCTCTTGGAGATGCTTGTCGACACTAAGTCAATGGTTGTAAGCTTCTCCATACATCTTTAATACAAAGCTGATTTCCGTCCCACATTACTATTGTTTTGATTTCACATGTGCATGTTGTTATATTTCTTAGTCACTAACATGGATAAGTAGATGATTTTCTAGTAGCTTTGATGTGTTTACATGTTTGATATATTTGTAGGTACACATATTCACTATCTAAGCAGCATTCCAGGTGTCTACGACATTCAGGGAAGGTCTTCATCCTTTGTCGTTCACTCATTTGTTCTGGATCTGAAACATTCAGACCAGAGGAATATCTTTTGTCCACAGAAAGTGCAATATTCCTAATTACAATTTCCCAGAATTTGTGGATTGGTGTGTAAAGAACTATTCTTTGTCAGAAAGAGTCTTAATGAACCTCAACTACTCCACTATTTTGTGTCCTATTAATTCCTCACTCATTAAGAAAACCCTACATGTCCCTGAAGAGTTTACCTTAAAGGTTAAAGATTACTGTGAAGAGTCTATACTCCGATGTTTTAAGGAGTCCACCATTGATAGAAAATAAGAGTTTTCTAAGAGATGTTTCAATCTAGAGAACGAGTCATCCAACCCATCATTCCAAGTCAATGAAACCCTTTTTAATGAAGAAACCGAGTTTGTAGTAACCATGTTATGTTAGTTTTTGGGTCTAGACACAGATAAATACATCCCTGAAACACTTATGAGTCTTCTCTTCATTTTAAGCACTTGTCTTGTTGAGTCATGCAAACCCATTTAGTCATTACAAGTGTCATGCATTAAATTGGATGAGTTCTTAGCTGAAAATAGTCATTCTCAGTTAATGAACTTTCACAAGACCAAAACCTTCAGGTTCGAGTCATATCTATTGAATATGTTCCTTTCTTTCAACAAGGATAATCTACAACTACCAAAAATGGTATTAATTGATGAAATGTACAGGGATTATACCAAGTTCATGAACTTCCTCATAATAGAGATTTATGCTTCAATTTTCCAAAAGAGGTTTCCCTGAGTGCTGCTAGAGATATGGGATATATTGCAAGCTTCTATAGAAAAGAGAATAGGAGATTGGCTCCTCTCTGAATATGGAACAATGATCAGACTGTATGGTTTCACTCAGTCACCTTACATGTTACAATCCTTCCTGAATCCAATATTTTTCTTAATGGAGTTCATCAGACAAAATTTGTTTGTAGAGATTGAACACTTCTTAAAATATAAGAAGTCCATTGACATCAAATATTTTTGGGTTGTAGGTCCATTCACCATCAAGAATAAGGGTTCTTTTCCAATGGTGGAAGGTTTACTTAGAGAGTTAGGATTTGAGATGAACCTACAATCAACTATGACCCTCACAAGGTTATCTCAAACAGAAGAAAGGCTCAAAAGAGAAATCCTTTTAAACACGAAGAGGTTGTGGGTTTGGCAGAAGCTCCTAACTCGTGTAATTACCCAAAGGAGGCCCCAAATATTGTTGACTTAGATGAAGATCCAATCTCTCATATAGGAGAGGTTGTCTCTTTATTGCTTGACATATTCAATTTGGTTTCTACATCTGAGAGAATTACTCCATTGTCCAGTCAATCAGAAGGAAATAATAAAAGAGATTTTCCTGAGGCAATGGATATCAATGAGGAGGACACTATTGAAACTCCCAAAAGATAGAAGATTGAAAATGAAGGACAACTTGTCCTAGATACAGCTATAGACCAAGGGAAAAGGAAAATGAATATATCAGGAAATCCATTTGAAGTAAAAGAGTATACATTTGTAGATAGTACTCTTGTCGATTCCTCCTCCCAATCAAAGAAAAAAAAAGAGTTAGTGGATAAATACAAAGGAATCAAAGGCATAACTTCACAAGAGACTCTCAAATTATATTCTGAAGTAAGAAAGATTTCTAATCAAGATGTGTCTTTTTTTTCATTTGGGTATTATATCCAAAACACTTTGAACTTGGCCTTGGCAACCAAGAACAAAGTTGTTGAAGTAAAAATGAACCTGTATGATATCCCCATACCTAACGTGATTCATCTGCACATGTAGATAGGAGATATATTGTTTAATCACTTGCTAAAGATCAAGATAGCATTATACAAGTTACAAACCATCAAAGGTAAAATTGAGAACCAATTGAGGCAAGAAAAAGGTGGAAAATAAGGCCGACAAAACATAGATAAAGAAGTTGCAAACTGAGTTGCTGGTTGTTGGAGGCCAATCTGATAAGGGAGTTGGGATCCAAAGGTTGCTAGAGGAGAAAGAAAAAGACATTCAGTTATTGAAAGAGAATATTCTCATACCTGCCACCCAGCTAATACAGGGTCCTGAACTAGATGAGATAGAAAAAGAAAAGGAGAACCTGAATAATCGGCTCACTGATTGTCAAGCAAAATTATTGAAGTTTGCTGATAAAGAAAATCAATGGAAAAAATACATGGCCTTGGTAGTAGAAAGTGAGAAAGACATGAAGGAAAAGTTTGAAGAAATGGAAAGAAAGTTGTAGGAGAAATAAAAGGAGCTATAATTGAGGATCATTCCACTTGTGGCTAGATCTAGTTAACAGGGCATAGTCCAGGCTATGTCATAGGTAAGCCTTAAAGAGTTGGAAATCACTAGTTTGAAGAACCAGAATAAATATTTGGAGGACATAGATAGAAAGAGAGAACTAGAAAGGAATAAGCTGTAAGAAAAATGTAAGGAAATGGTGGATAAGAACAACAAATTGACGAAACAGGTTATAGGATAGTCAACCTTACAAGGAGAAAAAAATCCCATCTAGGAGGTACTGATTGCAGAAGCAACCAAGCTCAGGCCTTCTTTAGATTTTATTCTTGATAAGGAGATTGTTACACAAGTTACTAGAAATAATGTCTTGATGGAAAAACATGTGTTAAATAAGAAGCCTATTGACACAACTAATAATGCAATCAAGTTTTTGAACAGCTTGACAGAAGTTGAACAGCTTGACAGAAGAGGAAATAAAGAAAGCAAATATCTAGCATAGGGTTTTGGTTATCACATGGGAAAGTAAAGTGGTAAATAAATATCATCATTTGGCAACAGTTCAAGTGAAAATTGATGTCATAAATCATCAAATCAAGGAATTCAATGAACTGCTTAATACTTTATTTAGAAGAGAAATCCCTTTCTTCTGGGAAGAGAAAGGAGGAATGTGGTCTCAGAAAGAATATAAGACAAGTTAATCAGTTACATATTAGATCAAAGATAGTTTCATGACATGCAACATCAATCCTTGTTTGGAAAAATAGTGATTGATAAATTAAATGGAGATTTCGAGATGTTGTTTGACTTCAAAGCCATATGTACAAAATTTCTAGAGTTCTCCTATGTTGAAAACGTGGAGCTCAGCGTAATGGCGAAGGAGATGATCAGTCTATATATGCCAACTACTGATAAATGGAATATAGTTGATAACTATGGGAAACATAAATACATGTTTCACCAATAAAAACATGAAGGTGTGACAAGGATCAAAGTGACAGCTGTAGAAATATGAAGTGAGACAGGATCCTGAAGATGATTTACTGTTTTAGATCCAGCATGCGCCTCACCCTCATATTTCCTGTTTTATGTAAATCGGGGAAAATGTGTCATGTTAAAGTTTGTTTCTAAAATATTAACTATGTTTAGAGGTCGGTATCAGGGGTTTAGAAACTATAAGTATACCCTCAACAGAGGAAGAAATGGTTGAAACTCATGAGACTTTTGTGTTATGTGAATTTTGGGATATATCTTTAATAGAAGTTGCCAAGTCAGATGTTGGTTTTTTAAATGCAAGGATTCATGTGTATTTCCCAGTTACATTCTATGATTCCTCTTCTTTATGTGCATGTACTTCTTGTTAATCTTTTCATTATGTTTTCTTTCATATCTAATATAAGTGTGTGATAGTTTTATAGAATTCACACTTTTTTATGCTCTGGCTATCGTCATAGATATTCATAAATTGTTTCTTCCAATGTTAATGCAGAATTCATTCTTTGCACTGCTCTGTGTTAATGGACTGTCATCATTTATTCCTTACCAACATACCAAAAACATATTGACTATGACCAAAATATTATCTTGCCTTTGCAAACTCTTTCCATGCATATTGATTTGTGTTTCATGATAATTGTGACTCCATAACCCAATGTATCTTTACTCTGTTTCAACCACAACAATATCTAAATTCCATTTTATTTCTATATCTGGAATTATTATATATTTGTGAGAGATCCCTCTCTAGAAATGGAGAATCCAACTTCCTTTCTTAAAGTGGTTTTGTTGTTACCTTAGGGTCCAAAGGAGGAATCTTGGATAGATTTTGAAATTTTATGGATTAGGGATGAGGACTAGTGTACCCTATTTGGATTTGTAAACATTTTACATTTCATTAAAAAAAATTACACTATTAGGTGTAATCTATATGGTGAATTCTACTATTTAATACATATGAATTATGTATTTGTTGCATTCAATTATGTCTGGTATATTATTGTTCTGTTATAATTGGTTTTTCTTTTCGAATAAAATTTTCATTATATATGAAATTTGTAAGTTTTAAATGATAATATACATTTCCTATCATGTGGGTTATTGTGAATATGCTTCTATTATGTCTTCAAACTATCTGAAAAAATCTCTTATTATAGCCTTCTAGATATAGTTGGATGCACCATACAACACTCTAGAGATCCACACTCAGGATATTTTTATCATCATTGTTACAGATAGAAATTCCTATGGCTTGGGGTACCACAACAAACAGCTTGACTCCAGAAATCAATCCTTTCCAATATGCAATAGAAATTAAATGTATAACACTAAAGGATCAGACCTCGTACCTTATTCCAGACGGTTGAAGTAGATCCCCGTTGAGATTTCCAACTTCAGCTTTAATAGATAGATTACTTCCTCAACAACAAGTAAACAATACAAGCATTCTATATATCATGGTGTTAGATCTATTCTAGCATATATAATCAATAATGTATAAGCATTTGACATAATCCAATGGATAAAATATGCATTCAAACACACATTATTGGGTAGGAAAAGATATTTCTATGAATATAAATCAGAGATTACAAGATACAACCTCTATCGGCATGTTTGCGAACCGGAGAAACTGAATCCCCCACTTCCACTTCAATCCTCCATCTCTAGATAGAAAGCTCACAAGCAAAAGGCAAGCTTGGGAAGAACACAAAAGTGATCTAAGGGACAAAGGGATGTAGACTCAAGCATAAGTTCCAGCAACAATGGACTATATTTTCTTTGCTCTCAATTCTCTCTTATGCCTTCAATGTACCAAGGGGTTCCTTATATAGCTTTTCAAAGGGGTAATGAAAGGTCGAATCCGAGCGATCTCAAGGCATAGGGAAGGCCAGGAGTCAAGTGAGTCGGATCCATGTCAAGGAAAACTCCAAAAGGATTTGGATTTTGTACACATCCCAATGTACACGGTTTTAGTGGTCAAACCCACATATATACGCGCTTATAGGTTTAAAAGTCACATGTATCATTTTTCACATGTTTTTAGGGATGGTCAGGGAAACATCAAAGGACAAAAAATGGTCCAAGGGGTCTAAGGAGTCTGCAGCAGGACAGGGGAATGCTATACAAAGTGTGATTCACCTGGAGTGGTGAAATTAGCTATAATAGATGCCCCCTAATGTGTGAGGTCAGAAGGGTCATATGATGGCCGAAATAAATTATAAGTCCATCCCAAAAGTAGACTGATGAAGAATCCCAAATGGAAGACCAGCCACCCAGTCAGCATAGTACAATAATACAACTCTGCACATAACTACGAATACATATAGCAGTCCTGGATACATAAGAGTACAATGGCCATGAATAGGCATGATACAAGATATCACATAAGTGGTCATTGCCACGTACAATATACATAGATCAGAATCTCCATGATGAAGATATACAAAGGACCATGATCTCCATAATGGCTGAAGATATATAACATATCAAGATCTCCATAGTGGCTGGAAATATCTGACATATACTGGAATCAAGTCACGAGAGCTGAAATCTCATGAACACTAGCACGATCAAGGAGGTAGCATATAAGAGATGCCACCAATCTGGAAGGTCTTCTACACAAACCGCTATGAGTACATGTACTACTATGTGAATAGAGGTGTTGAGGTCAAACATAGTAGTCCATCGTCTGATTACTAGTCATTGATGTATACCGTTAACAGATGCAAGATCACCCACTGATAATGAAAATGGGAATCAAGGTACTAGAGTGCAAACTAACAAGTGTGAATAAATGTGTTGAGGTCAAACACTTGAGAGGATCCATCGATCAGGGGACATTGATGTATTCCAAAAGACTGTCGATGGTGAGAGAACCTGCCATTGATGACTGCAAGTCTCAAGGCACTCAAAATGACTCTAGATTCCAATCCCATAATGAATGATCTGAAGTCGATGGGATGAAATCTGCTGGAAGGAGGGCATTAAGGCATCCCCCATCTTCCAACACGAGGTACTCAGCAAAGTTTTATAATGTTGAAGGACTCGATCATAAGGTGCATGAACCAGTAACTATACAGGGAATGGCCAACATGCAAAGTCAAGATAACTGAGGAATGGCCGACTCAGGATTCAAATTCCTTCAAACAAGAGCATAACGGCATATGGTGACTACATAGAGGCAGCATAGACTCGATATATAAACTGGGACATCTCTACGACATAGGAGGCATCGACAGAGGCTCCATAGGGACTAGAAGCTTAACCAGTCGGGGAGATAAACTCAGATAAATGAGTATAGCTCCTAAAGTCAAACTATAACCCAACCAATGGATGTGATATACAGTGCTCTATTCGAAGGCGACATGACTCGACAGCTACCAAAGATAACATCTTTCCTTGTCCGGCATTTTGGTTTTTTTTATTTTTTTGGACTTTTTCAATTATTTAAAAAGCTTGAAAAAGAATAAAATGGCTTTATAGTTATAGACTAGGAGGAGGCGAGTGTCATAAAGGCAAACAAACTAGTTCCAAGTAGTGGAACATACCTATGCTCAATGCAAGGATACATCTGTAGGATATTGACACTCAGGGGAAAATCCCCTCTTGGTGAAAGGGAAACAAGCTGTGAAGGATATAAAAAATGGCTCTGCATGGCTAGACATGAGATGAGCTCGGGCTATATGGCTGAAACGAAATGTCAAGAGAGCCAGTATAAAGCTCAATAAGGCAGGAAAAGCTCATGATAATGCATTCACAACTTGACATGAGGGAGTCCTGAGGGAAATAGGCTAGCAAAAAATCAAGAGGAGTATGAGGCTCTTGCGAAATGTCATGGCAGTACTATACAACGAACTCCCACACCCTAAAGGAGAAAACGTCAGCATGGGAACCAAATGCAAATAAGGCGCTAACTAGGATACCCATGTAAGGTGAAGCTCTACCACTCATATCATGCCACTTCTAAAGCATCAAGAAGGTTCCATGACATAATAGAGTGGGTTTGTACCTAAGGTCATGATGAGATGGTCATAAGGTCATGCAAAATGCAAACAATGATGAAACCTAACCTATATGCTAGTTTAGATATGATACCTGAGATCGACATGAACAGGTCAATCCAACGGCTAAAACGACACTGAAAAAGGTCCTCTACATCATGAATTATGTCAAAAACGGTCCAAAATGGTTAGAAAATGTATAAACTATAGGAAAGGGGGTAAAAATTTTCAAATATTTGAAAATTTTCTATAAATAGTAAACAATTCAAAATATTATAAAACATTTGAAACTTTTACCCATTTGAGCTCCGATTTTCAACAGCGAATTCTAGGAGATGCAGCCGGCGGAATCCACTACCGTTTCTTTCAGGTATTTACCCATGATCTTCTCTTTCATTTTGATGCAATTTTTATGAAATTCCATGGTGAATTAAGCTTTCTAGGCCAAATTAAAATGGGCACTGCAGCCCACGTGGAAATCGAGGGTTTTTCCGCGTATAGGGCTGGATATATGCGGAAAATGCCCCCAAACCCGTATACATATGCGACTGTTTTGAAAATAGTCACATATGAGGCCGTGCATAAGGTTTTTTCAATAATCTAATGGGAAAATTGGCAATTTCTTGTGCAAGATGGTCCTAGAGTGGAGAGAACGTGAACATGGTGAGGTCGAGGAGGTAGTAAGGGCCGATCTAATGGCTCAACAAGCTCTATGTGCATGCGGACTCTACAAGTTTTGGTGTCTTGGTGGTTTGAGGGCCAAACCAAGACTATTACAGATGATGGTGGATTACTGGGATCCAGACTCGGAGTCCTTCCAAATAGATGGAATGTCCCTCACTATAGAGGTGGAGGACATATACTTCATTACAAGGCTTTCTAGATGAGGGGAAGTAGTGAATCTTCATTCTCGTGGTGGGCCAGGAGGTGGCCTGACTATCGACGAGTACATTGCGGTAAACTGCTATCCATACACAGAGAAGGTGGGGAGTCAGGTCCCTACCAATGCTATACAGGTGTTGGGCCTAAAGGCCATACTATTGACATTGGGCAGGATAGCAGGCTTGGCATCACTCCACCAGGCCTCGCAGCCTCTGATGTTCTATGCAGTGGAGTGCATGAGACCCACAATTTATGACTGGAGCACTACACTACTCAGCAACATGAAACACCAGCTTAGTGAGTGTAAGGCAGGTAGAGTGTGGAACTTCAGGTTCAACAGTATTTTGAGCACATTTTTCTTCGAGCGTGCTCCAGGATTGAGCCCCAAAGTGGATGTTCCTCTTCATGGGGTTCGAGATCCGGCCCAATGACATTGGGCAGATGTGATGCATAGACTGGGGGGTGGTAGGGTGGCCAACCCATATCCATCTGACTTCTTTTCATGGTGGCGATGACAGATAGTTGCCATCAATGACTACCCCTATGCAAGGATAGATTTCCGGGGGGACCCAGACATGCCACTACCACCAGGATCGGCATATGGCGATATAGGTAACGAATCTCGACCATCTCTTTTTAATTTTTGAGTTTTTTTTTGTGTTTTCTAATTATATGGAATCAAAAGACATATTTTTGCGTGAAAATACATAGTGACGTCTACCATTTGTGTGTATATGTGGGACCATGGCGGCCGGAAGGGTTCCCTCGTCATAGACAGAGGGGAAGAGGAGATGACATCATGGGTGTGGATGCGGAGCAGACGCTCCAGAGCATTCATACCAATTTTGTGAGACTGACACATAGAGTTCCCATGGCGCAAGTTGAGGACTTGCCTGAGGCTATGTAGCGGCAGGTGGTGGGTGTACCACGTGCATGGGTGCGATTATTCCGATGGCTAGCTAGAGCCGTAGTGACCTTCCATGATCACTACCCTCCTCCTCCTCCATAGGATTAGATACCTGGGAGTGTATACATTTGGTACTACCATGTATTCTATGTTGGCGGCTTGAGAGCCCCAATTTTGTATCATGACACTATGTATTACCACATTTTGGATGTTATATAAAATTTTATGGTGATCATTTTATTTATTTACATGTGTAAAAATTGTTTTTGTAATTAATTTAATGTGAATGAAACAAATGGCAATCTAACACGTAGTTAGCATATGAGTCAGCAACTTGATTATTATTTCTTGGAATGTGTATGTATGTTATATTGTCAAATTGTCGTTCTAATAATCTCACACGTAAGAATCTTCTTAATAACATCAGATCTCTAACATGGTACAAACCATTAAGCTATGACACTACTAACTCCGAATCAAGATGTACCTCAAGAGAGAGAACGCCATGTGAAATGGCATCCTGTAGAAGCTCAATAATGGCACTATATTCATCAACATTGTTGGAAGATGGCCGCAGACATACGCCTCCTGAAGACAGTACCTGACCCATAGGATTATAAATCACCCAAGCAGTAGAGGTTGAGTGTTGAGTGTGACGGCTCACACCATCCACGAATCCTATGTAGGTGGAATATTCCATTGACATCTGCCAAAAGAAACAAAAACTAATCACAAACCTGATCACTATAATAAAAATACCTAACTATGGAAAACTGTACAATAATATATAATAACCAGCCTTGGCTAAAGATCATGCATAGTATTTCTTGAGATAGAGCCCATTTCTAGGCTCCGCCAAGGTTGTTCCTTCGTAATCCACTAACTCATACACACCCTTCTCTAACACTCGTTTGACCATGTAAGGACCACGCCACATAGGATTAAATTTCCCGGTGCCCAAGGTTTCTTTCGGTTGATCCCACAAAAGGACCAATTCTCCTTCACTAAACCTCCTTGGATGAACAGACTTATCGTACTGGACCTTTACGTGATGTTTATTGACTTCTAGAGCCACCAAGGCATCTTGATGCTGCTCATCAAGTTGCTAGAGGTGGACCAAATGCTCCTCCAATGGTGAAGTTTCTGGTAAGAGTTCTACCGCTAGCTTCAAAGAAGGAATCTCGCATTCAACCAGCAATATCAACTCCACTCCATGTACAAGCTGATATGGAGAAAAACCAGTGGTAGTCTTAACAGCGGTTCTATATGCCCACAAAGTAGGATATAACATTATATGCCAATTATTCTTGCTTTATGCAATGGTTCGTTGGAGAATGGATTTGAGTGACTTATTCACTGCTTCTACCTATCCATTCGCTTGAGGGTAGTAAGAAGAAAAATGCCCTTGATTATACCCTAACTTTGATGCCAACTCTTCCATCATACGATTCTGATAGTGCGAGCCATGGTCAGTGACAGGCTCTTTCAGAATTCAGAACTAAGTAATAATTTGGTTGAATATGAAGTGAGCAGCTTTCTCACCATCATATTTTACTGTAGGCATAGCCTCAGCCCATTTTGTGAAGTAATCAATAGCCACTATAATATGATGGTGCCCCCCAGCTGAAAATGGGTTGCAATCCATAAAATCGAGCCCCCACTTAGTGAAGGGACCGACGGTGATAATGGGATGTAATGGGGCAGTTTTTGAGTGCATATTACGTGTGAACACCTGGCAAGGGTGGCACCTCTTGACTGTGTCAACACGATCCTTAAAGATCGACGGCCAAAAATAACCCGCTCTTAAAATCTTTTGAGCTGTAGAAAGCCCAGATAAATGACCACCACACGCCCCTCTGTAGCAATCATTCAACACAACCTCAGCCATGAGTTAAACAATGTCGTAAAATGGAATCTACCCCACAGCGATACAAAGTGTTATCCACTATGAGGTAGTTCTTAGAGACGTGACATAATCGTCGTCATTCATCTTGCGAGAGGTGAGTAGGGGTCTTTAATGTTTGTAAATATATTATGATATCCCCATACCTTGGGTCTAAAGTTGAGATTAAGAATATGTGTTCATCGAAAAACATGTCTTCACAAACCAACTCCTCAGCCTCGCTCGAGAAATCCGATATAAGCTCTGCAAAAATTAAAGACTTCTTCGATTTTGCTGAAACAAATTCGAGATCGAATTCTTGCAGAATGAGCATCCATTTATTATACTTTCCCCCAATCATCCTTCAGGTGAGGATGAATTGAAATGGATTGAAATGGGCTACAACCAAGGTTTGGCGAAGGAGAATATAATGTCTCAACCGCTGAACCGCATGTACGATAGCTAAAGCAAGCTTCTCGACATGAGAATAATGAATCTTTGTGTCAATAAGGTTCCGGCTCAGATAATATATGACATGCTCTTGGAGCTCCTCATCCTCTTGAACCAAAACCATACCAATCATCTCTAATGATGTGGCCACATATAATAGAAAATCATGGCTATAGTCTGGGGGACTAATCATCGGGGCCAATGCTAGGGCTCGCTTGAGTGCATCAAGGGGCTCCTGGGCTCGCTCATCCCAACAAAAGGGGGTGTCCTTCTTTAAGAGACGCATGAAGCCTCTAGTCAAATTGGAAAAGTTGACAACAAATCTTCATAATAAGTTTTCCATGCCTTGCAAACACTGAAGATGACGAATATTCTTCGGGGGAGACAACTGAAGTATTGCCTCAACCTTCAAAGGGTCGACTCTTATACCCTCTTTAGACACGATGGATCCTAACAAACGACCTGGATTCACACAAAAGATGCACTTATGAGGATTTAATCTAACTGAATAGTGCCAACATCTTTCAAATGCCAATCTCAAGTGATAGGGATGACGCATTCTCATACAAGAATGAGCAGCAAGGTCATCCAAAAATACTTCAATAATTGACTTGAGATCGTGGAAGATCAAGGTCATTTCCCGCTGAAACGTAGCTCCGACGTTTTTAATGCCGAAAGGCATTTTCCAATATGCAAATGTTCCCCAAGGATAAATAAATGCAGTATTATGTTGGTCCTCAGGTTTAATCTATATCTGATTATATCCGGAAAAGCTTTCCATGAAGGAAAAAACCTCACTACCCGCAAACTCATCCAAAATATGATCAATAAATGGTGTGGGGAAATTGTCCTTAGGACAGGCACGATTCAAATCGTAGAAATCAGTACATATGCGGATCACTCCCTGCTTCTTATCCACCAGAATGGGGTTTGAAACCCAGTCCATCAAGGGAACGAGATAGATGAAACCAGCTTTCAACAGCTTCTCTATCTCTGCCTTAATCGCGAGTGCTTTCCTTGGATTCACCGCACGTAACCGTTGTCGAACAGGCTTAGCATTGGGGTAAGTCTTAATCTCGTGCTTGACAATACAAGGGTCAATACCTGGCATGTCATTGTAAGACCAAGCAAAAATATCACGGAATTCCTTAAATAGCTCGGTGTATTCTAGAATCTCAGCATGGGAACATTCCGGCCCAATATAGACATTCTCTATTGTGTCAGGATTGTGAGAGATGTTTATAGGAATTATTGAAGATATGTTCGCCATGTTTCCATCAGCCATCGGACCAGGAGAGCTTAATGGAACCATAGGATTACCAACTCTTTGACTAAGAACCGCCCTAAAATCCTAACGCTCTAAGCGTTTAAGCTCGGGAAGGAAGTACGATCTATGATGGAGTTCTTCCCATGGTAGCTCAACTCCCGACATAGCCTCAATAATTGCTTCATCTAAAGCGAAAACCATATCAAGGCAGTCAAGTACATGAGAAGAGTGTACTTCCCATGCTGGTAGCACATAAGGGTCCTCCACCTCCGTCCGTGAAGAGGAAGGACTAGGCTCTGCAACACACTTGATATTAGCTTGATAATCTATAATAGTTGTAGGCAGCAGCACGTCCGTCATGATGGGCTCACTCGGAGTACTCGGTGTAGGAAGAATCCAAGGATCTTCCATATGACTTGTGTGAAAAGACACCAATCTTGTAGATGTCGAAGCCTCACCAGAACTATAACTTATCATTAGAATAGGTGTAGGACAACTAAAGCTTCCCATGAGGGATGGATACATGCCTACACCCACACTCCCAGTTGCCAGCTGAGAGTGCTCAACGATCGGGATTGAAGCTCCCGAAGATGCGGTAACAGATGGATTCTTGAATGTCGTTTGATCAATCGTGACTATCTTCCCATTGTCTGGAAAGCATACAATGCGAAATAGGGAAGAAGCAATGGCTTGCATACTATACATCCAATTCCTACCCAACAAGAGATTGTAGTGAAGGGGCACATCAACCACCTCGACCTCTATCGCAACGGTATTTCCTCCCAAATGGACCTTAAGGGAAGGAAGGATATCGTACGGCCTAAACGATCTCCCATCGAACGCAGTTTACATGGTCATTGATTTAGACAGCTCAGGGGAACCTAAACCCTTCCAACATGATAAAGACATCACAGAAGCAGCAGCACCTTCATCAATCACAGTGCACTTGACAATCATATTAAGACATTCTACGTGAATCAAAAGAGACACATAGTAAGGCAAGCAAGGCTGAAGTCTTGCAGTTTCAAATTTAATCACGGAGGAAGAATCATCATCATTCACACCAAGGGTAGAAAGCAACGCCTTCCTTTGCGAGGGACAACTCTGAAGCACTTCCAATGTAGACATCACACAAGGAGTGTGGCCCAAATCCTCGACAACTGAATACTTCTGGGCGGCACCAACATTTGGATTATGCCCCGAACGCTTAAGGACTCCCTTGGGAATGCAACATGCAGCTTCAGGTTTATCCATAGGTTTCTCAATATGCAAAGGATACCCTGGTGGATCAGGTTCGTTTCCTGGGCTGGGTTGTGATGAACCATAATCTTTCGCATGGGTCATAACTTTTGTAACATGGGCCATGTTAATGCAACCATGACCACTACACTCTAGCAGATCTTGATCACCACCAGACTAGTCATGGGACTTTGAGTTCATATTTTGATTGTGTGGTAAAGGGTTAGTTAGCACAGTTGGGCCTTGTGCCAAGAACCTCGAAGCTTTCATCAATACGAGGGCACAAGTAAGTGAGGTGATTGTCCTTACACAACTTTCAAGGGAACTTAACCTTGCGTTTAGCTTGCTTGTCCCCCCAGCATTACGGCCATTCTTATCATTATTATTAGCATTCTCATTCTTATTCCCACCCTTACAATTATTCTTACCCTTTTTTCGATTATGTCTGGGCTGCTGGTTACCCTTCTGGTTCGACGATTGTACTGAAAGAACACTCACCATTTGGGAGGGTTGAGACAAAGCCATAGCTTGTCCTGAAGTAGATTAGTTGATTGACAATTGACTAACTTGTTTTGCAACCGAATCTGTAGGTTTCGCACTTGCACAACCCATAATGCCATCGGCATGTGGTCCAGGTTTGACTTTGGGATCGAAACTAGAATGCAGAGCATTGGGAATAATATCATATAACAAACTGGACTAAGCATAAATCAAGTCTAGTTCCTGTGTCCTAAAAATTGCTTGTTCCTCATTCTGCATTCCGGATGTAGAAACATCCTTTGCTATATATGGCAATAACGACTTAAGGAACCATTCGAGGAGGAATTCCGGTGGTATAAAAGATTTAATTAACCTCTTCTATCTATGCCACTCTTGAATATGATCCAAGATATGTGTGGCTTTATCCTGTCGAAATGTTGACAAGATTTCCATACCAACGTCATAGCACACTAGTAGCTGGAAGTGATTAAGAAAAGTCATCGCAAGGTCATCGAACAAAGCGAAAGCTCCCCTAGGTAACTCTATATACCATTTCATGGAAGGCCCTGTAAGGGTGCATTGAAATAGTCTCAAATGGATTGAGTCCTGATGTAAGGAATTCGAAGAGCACCATAGGTGAAACATAGTAACGTGTTCACTCGGATCCTCCCTCAGTTTTCACTCAAAATTAGGTATGTCCGAGGGAAGCTTAGTAGGGACAGCTGGCCAAGCCAGGTCATGAGCTACAAGATCATTCGTCAATCTCGACAAGTCAGGAAGATTCAACGTCGCAAGGAAAGGGAGCCTCGGATGATGAGGTCTATGGACCACTCCCTGATTCATATAGGTCTGATTACCACCATGGCCATGGCCATAGTGCCCTCCTCCTGTTTAACCCGTATAGGGTGGTGTGGAAGCACCATAATGTGGTGGACCTTGACTATTAGGAGCTACAAAGCCGTAGTTAGGAGAGTAATTAGGTTGTTGATACCTGCCTCCATAAGGTGAAGAACCCTACCCATACTGCGTCCCATAATAGGGTCCATAAGTCATCGCATGAGATGTCCCATGAGACACTCCGTAAGTAGGAACATATGCTCCGGAGGTAGGAATATACACTCCAGAAGTAGGAATGTGACCTTTAGAAGTATGAGCATGACCTCCCAAAACAACACACAGTACATGAAGCTAAGACACAACTGGTATAGTAATCGCAGTACGGACATAACGCGTATCGACGTTTCGGCCCGAAGGACCACGTGAATAAGGTGGAGGGTGAACATTTAAAGAAATAGGGACAGAGGACAAAGGGATCTGAGTAATCAAGTACGTACTATTCCCTATAGTCACTCGTCTCAGATCTGGTATCTTAATAGGATCACTAACCCTAGACCTAGGAGGAATATGTGATGTAACTTCCACCACCGGGATGGAAGGTGCAATGTGACTAGTGCTCCCAAACCTCTCCGCATGGTAAGGAATGAGAGTGCCCCTAGGCATAGTGTTAGGCTCAAATTCAGATTCGACATGAAATGCCAAATCGTGTGTGGGAAAACCACACATAGCATAACTACCATAGCTAGTGCTGGCGGGTTCAAAATGAGTCTTGGCATCCTCCGGCATTCCATACCGGTAACGTGTCAATGAGGAATCAACCCTAGAGTGAGTAGGTCTATCATCAAAGGTTCCTATCTCAGAACTCATAGGACCTAACTCAGCCAAGTTGGGTGAAGGATCGTAAGTAGGAGTAAACTCCCCATCGTCTACACGAACGGGAGAAGGTGGTTCAGGAATACCTTCTATATGGTCTCCCATGGTGTGTGAATCAATGTGCAAAGTAGTTTGCCTGGACTGTCTAGGTCTCTCTCCCAAAGGAGGAGGAGATGTAGAAGGTGGAAGTCCCGCTAAACAACGAGAATGGCGAGGAGCTGTACCCGAATCCACAATGACTAAAAAAATAGAAAAAGACTCTCTATTTACGCAAAACCCTAGGCAATCTATCATGCACAGAGCAATCACTAATAAAATCTAAATCCAAATGCAAGAAAACAAGGGCTATATAAGTGAGCTCCTGAATGAAGTAGGTATGTCTCGCCTAGGAGAGGCTTGAGACTCCCATACACAACAAGCGGAGGTACGTAAGCAATTATTGTGGCCCTCAACTTCAACGCGTAAAGAGATTGTGTTGTTCAACCCCAACCTGGCCGAGACACTCACAGAATAACCCCTGCAAAGTACCCCCTCGATATCCTAGGTAAGGCCACTAAGATCACCTCAATATAATCAATGCTTAGGCGGACAGTCATAAGCGGGATTGACCGTATGGGCAGGGTAGAAGAGCCCGAAACTCTCGAAAGAGCCCCCAGATATGAATACAATCCTGAAAATATCTCCAGTGCTATTCAGTTATGACTAGGGGTCATCCCAATCAATAACCACTCACACTACCTCGTGCTTAACTCCCTTTTGAGAGGAGGATCCTGAGAAACATTGGTTATACCAAGGATTTCACACACTCACCTGGACAGAAAAATACATGTTGTTGTTTAGTGATCTTGGAGAATTCACTCACAATGAACTATTCCAAGATCCTAAAACCTAATCTTGTTGGTGCACCCTATAAAAGAAAAGAGTGTAATTCATTTTAATTTAGCGTTGATTTTAATTGGCTTTATTACTCAAAATAGGGATATGACCGTGCAACTAATGGCGTTATGACACAACATGAAGTAGAATGCACACCTAACAATCAATGCAAATGCATTGTGTCTATGAAAATAGGGTATGCTACTATGTGAAATGCACAATTTTTCTTCAAATGATGAATGTAAGTTTTCCTATATGAAATCCTAACTAATACTCCAAAGCGAATCTAGTGCAAGTACAATGCAAAATGCAAAATGCAATGCATGATGATAAGCAAATGTTTTTGGATTTTTTGAAATAAAATGAGATACAAAAAGCAAAAGAATGATTCTACAACCCCCAGACCTTGCAATCACACTCAAGCAGCACTCAAGCAAAGCACTAAGGTAAAAGAAATCTAATGCACTAATCTCAAACAAAAAATCGAAAATGCCATGACAAGAACCTTCTTAAAAAAAAAAAATTAGCCTAAAAAAAACGTTTCTGGTCAGAAACATAGGTATAAACAGACTTAGGCAGTGCCAAAGGAGACTCAACAAACATCAACATTCACCCAATAACCATTTAACTTCCACAAAAAGGCAAAACTAAGGGCATACGTGACTGTTCGCAGTAAACCCGTGTGTATACGTGGAATTCGCAAAGAAACCCACATGTATATGTGACTATGAGTTAAAAAATCGCATACAGGAAGAAAGGTGCATAAAATCAAGGTAAATATATAGGTTGAGACAAACTTCACACCAATCAGACACTACCAGGCAAACATGCCCCCAGACCTGACACAGAAACAAGAGAGAAAGAGCAATTCAAATTCATTGAATGTCGATATAACAACCCCCAAAGGACAACTACTAGGAACTCCCCAGCGAAGTCACCAATTCTATTATGGAGAGAAATTCCTATGGCTTGGGGTACCATAATAGATAGCTTGACTCCAGAAATCAATCCTTTCCAATATGCAATAGAAATTAAATGTCTAACACTAAAGGATCAGACCTCGTACCTTATTCCGGACGGTTGAAGTAGATCCCCATTGAGCTTTCTAACTTCAACTTGAATAGATAGATTACTTCCTCCACAACAAGTAAACAATACAAGCATTCTATATATCATGGTGTTAGATCTATTCTAGCATATATAATCAATAATGTATAAGCATTTGACATAATCCAATGGATAAAATATGCATTCAAACACACATTATTGGACAGGAAAAGATAAATCTATTAATATAAAACATAGATTACAAGATACAACCTTTGTCGGCACGTCTGCAAACTGAAGAAACTGAATCCCCCACTTGGGCCTCCACCACTTCAATCCTCCATCTCTAGATAGCAAGCTCACAAGCAAAAGGCAAGCTTGGGAAGAACACAAAAGTGCTCCAAGGGACAAAGGGATGCAAACTCAAGCATAAGTTCTGGCAACAATGGACTATAGTTTCTTTGCTCTCAATTCTCTCTTATGCCTTCAATGTACCAAGGGGTTCCTTATATATCTTTTCAAAGGGGTAATGAAAGGTCGAATCCGAGTGATCTCAAGGCATAGGGAAGGCCAGGAGTCAAGTGAGTCGGATCCATGTCAAGGAAAACTCCAAAAGGATTTGGATTTTGTACACATCCTAATGTACGCGGTTTTAGTGGTCAAACCTGCGTATATATGCGCTTATAGGTTTAAAAGTCATGTGTATCATTTTTCACATGTTTTTAGGGATGGTCAGGGAAACATCAAAGGACAAAAAATGGTCCAAGGGGTCTAAGGAGTTTGCAGCGGGACAGGGGAAGTCCATACAAAGTGTGATTCACCTGGAGTGGTGAAATCAGCTATAAAAATCATCATATGAGTTGTGGTGGGAATTTCCCTAAGGCTAGTTGTGCATATTTTACCAATAATTCCATACTTGGATAATCTTTGTTCTTCTCCTAGGCTTGGTCTAATTTCCCTAAACCACATTTTTGGTAGGTCCATAAATTCTTCTCCAGTGTCTCTTTGGACAAAGTGAGACCATGGTTGAGTATAAAAAACAACATACTGCAATATCCCCATTTGTTGCATGCATTTTCTTCAACACACAATTTGTGGTGGGCATCCTCTTAAGGCTACTTGGACCAATTTTCCCATACTTAGGCCAATTTTCTGATTTTCACTAATTTGTTGTATTTCTTTTGAATGATGTTGGAATGCAACAATGATTTAAAATTCATGCCACATCATCATCTATGCCATGCCATGCCATGCAGGCATCATCCTTAGTGCGGTCATCAACCTTAATGTGGGCATCACTTAGCCCCTTTACAACACTTAGCCATTTTTTCTGTCTTTAGTATGCAAAATAACATTTTTCTTCTATTTTGGAAAGTTGATATTTTCCTTATCTGATCACCATAAGAAAAATGAAAAGAATGGCTAGATAGCCATTTCAACAATTAACAATACCATATCTTCTAATGATTTTTATCATCAAATGAACACCCCCTTGCAGGAATTTCCAAATGGTCTCTCAAACTCTTTGTCTAACACTTAACCAATTCTCTTGAAACCCTAGGTCACCAAGGTGATTTCAATTTTTCTTCAAATTTGGAAAGTGAGATACCCAATGGGTAGAGGCCAACAAGGTGAATCCATCAATACCACTTTCATCTTCTGGAGCTTCTTTCTCTCTCCTCCGCAGGCATTTTTATGGAGCAATGCAAATATGGTTGAGAGACACTTTTGGTAGATTGATATCTTCTTCCTGAAAGAATTTTTGGACAGGATAATGATATGGTTGGATGCACCATACAACACTCTAGAGATCCACACTCTCAGAATATTTTTATCATCATCCTATGAGTTGTGGAGGGAACTTCCCTGAGGCCAGTTAGGTAGATTTTACCACTAATTCCATACTTAGACATTTTTTTATCTTCTCCTAAGCTTGGTCTACTTTCCCTAAACCACAGTTTTGGAAGGTCCATAAATTCTTCTTCAAGGTTTCCTATTGATGTTATTAATTTGTTTAATGCACTTTTCTTCACTAATTTGAAAGAGCTGATTCATGGATGAGTAGGCTTAGAAATGTGTAATTATGCCATTCCATATTTCATACACAGGATTTCAAGTTTGGTCATTACGATTAATTAATGAAGAACATATGAAGTTGGTTAAAGAGTCTAATCTGATTTGAAGACACCCCATTGAAAGACCAAAAATACCATATGACAGTTTAAGAAAACCGATTGAGGGCATAATAAGGATCAGCAGACCAAAAAACCAGTATTGGACTCTTATTGGATGAATTCTGAATGTGACTGTAATCGACCTAAAATTTTCCTCTAGAGTTTCAGCAATACAAGTGATTCATTTTATGGAATTAAATCCAAGGAATATAACTGAACAAGTGCATGAAAGGACACGTTCCCTTGCAGCTGATTAATTAGCTTTAGTTCATAAGTAAGTAGAGGATTTTCGTTCTTACTGATCAGTTTGATATTACTCACTATTACTATTTAGTTATACCCATTTTGTTGGTTGACAAGTCTACATTATGCTCATTTTTTAAAGCGGAAAATGGTGTCCATATTTTATTTGTTTAAGTCCTGCTAGAATTTTTTGCTGTCTAGTTTCCATAATTTGCTAAAAATGGAAACATTAATGTATTAAAAGAGTTCTCTTTGATTCATTATTGAATATAAAGGAACATAGTTTTCATTGTAAAAAAATTAGATAGGAGTGCGTTATACACAATCAAAATGTTGGACAAGCTAAAAATCAATAAAAGTGCCTCAAACATTAATATTTTCGTACTACATGCAAGGTAGAAAATAAGAGATGAAATGACAAAATGTGAAATTGCTCATTCCTTCATATTCCAAACTCTAAAGCACCAGTTACAAGTCAAACTATTGGATAATCCCCAACCAGGATTTCTCCTACTAGCTTTGTCATCCTCACTTGTATCTATTGGACAGTTTTGCAACCCTTCCCCCAACATCATTGACTGTCTTCTTTTGTCTAGCTCCAACAGTACCGGTGCTCCAACTCCTTGTTCCAGTGCATCTCTTGCCACCCCAATTATGTTATTTTGAGGTAAATAATATCCACACAATAGATAATGGATAGTTTCTACTTGGCCATTTCCCATCGTTGGCACTAACTATGCCTCCATCCAAGCCGATATCGACAACCAAAGTGTAGCAAAATTAAATTATTTGTTTAGATGCAGATAGCTTTTGCATCATTTCTCATATCTGCAATTTGTTGCAGTACACTTAGTTTTTTCTCTAGATTGCAATTGGCATGTGTTCATCAACCAATCCCATAACACTCCAAAAACTATGGGGGAGCTATGAAGCCCCTTCATCGGCAGTAGGAATCCAAATTATCTTCCCAACTCCTCCCATTTTGGCCTTTGATATCACCATGTTGGGAATTTTTTCTTTGATAGCCATGAGAGGGGAAATAATGACGCTCACGGGTCGAGTTTTTATGCACATAAGAAACCAGAAATGAGGTCCAAATGATATTCGCCTCAGCAGGAGGCCCTATTTATTGATTAAGTCTTAAGAAATGTTATTATGAGTTCAGGATTATCATGATGTAGTATATATATATATATATATATTGTATTAATGTGATCGGTGTATGATTCCCTCATATCTTGGTGGACATGAAAGGTCACTTTAACATATTGAAAAATCACGTGTTTCCCCCAAGACTCTAGAGGCTAGAGCATATCTAGACTCTTATGCACATGGAGCAGTTTCCCTGTACTTTCGATGATTATAATTTGTAAAATTTGAATAGTTGGGAAATATTTTGATAGTAGGAAAACTGAACAGGCCTCTTTTCATTACAGAGAGAGTACAAAATGTCGGGTAGAATAAGGGTGAGCTCAAAGTGCACCCAATTCTTGTTGATGTATTTGTAAATTCGGAATGTATTCTTCTATATATCTTATGTATTGTAACTCGATGTTTATTCCAGGATGTATATATTATGTATTTGAGTCATGTTGTCATACCCCGATGTTCTGATTGGGAGGATCAATAATGTAAATAAGTCATGTCAAGTCATTGTTAAAGTCCCCACAGTCTTGGGGAACTAGGGTTATTAGACACTCATAGAGATGTCGGCTCTAGTAAGTAATTGTTAAGTAAGGCCGACATGATTGAGTGCACTTCAAGTGAACGAAAGAATATAAATAGAGAGTGAGTCTCTCTATTTATCACACACATCATTCACTCACTCGAGTGTAGTGCATTAGTGAGGAAGGAAATGCACTAGGGCTAGACAAGAAGAAGACTACTGCTGTTGGGAGATCATCTTACTATTTTGGGCTTTTACTATTTTGGTGCTGATTCTATCTCTGAGGAAGTTGCGGGGTTTTATCCTTTATGGTTTCCCCGATCAAAAACATTGTGTTCATTTTCTCTTGTGTTTGATTGCTGTACTTGTTATTCTCTCAGTAAATATCCTAACATAATGCTAGCTTAATGTTTAAAAACTAACAATTCTATGGCAAGGGTATGTGTTAGTGTTAGTCAGACCAAGTGTTAATTTTTCATAACCTCCAGTGATCAAATTTGAAGGGCTAGTTTTAATCCCATTTTGAAGTGAATTTTTTATGTATTGCACTGGATATGATGATATGTCAATTCATTTGTAGTTTCAAACACACTTCTCAGTATGGGTTTCACATTAAACTCTCATAGATATAGGAAAAATGCACATATGGATTACACATTACACTTGTATTATACATTAGAAAGACATTAACTATATCAAAATATATGCATTGTGGAGAAATACTTACAATTTATATTACAACAATATTAGTATGTACATAGACATCAAATGTACACCATATTATTCTATAACTCAAGGATGCTTGGGAGGTTTTTGCAATTCCTCCTTTTTAGAATAATAAAATTCACTATAGCTTCTCTTTCCTTTTACAGAACCCTCCAGTTATACAGAATCTTCATCAACCATATGTTGTAATTGTTTTTTTTCTCTTTCACTTTGTTTGAAAGATTTATCACTTTTGTATGCAATCTATCTTTTTCTTCTAGGAATTTCTTCAGCATCTCTACATTTTTATTTTTATTCTTTGAGTTCTCATCTTCCTTTCTTTTAAGATCATCCTTCATCCACTTCAGCTCATATTGAACTGCAGTTAATTTTCTCTTGACATGTTGTACCTCCTTCTTGGGCTTTTGTTCCCTCAATTTGTATAAAATGGAGTATAAAAAATTGCTTCTGCCACAGGTTTCTTCTACAAAGCTTTAATTTGGGATTTCAAATCTTGTATATCACTATCACATCCGAAATGTAGTGATTTTCCCTTCTCCGATAGTTTTTGGTGAAGGTCTCTAATTTCAGCCTCCTCCTCTATATTCTTCTTCAATGTTGAATATGATGAGCCAAATGTGAACTCTACAACATGGATTGTTGAAGCAGCTTCATTCAACGTCTTCTCTCATTGTTGCAAGGACTTCTGAAACTAGAGTAAGATCTACATAGTTACATCACCAAGTTTTGTACTACCAAAATTTTTTCGTGTGCGGACCTTTTTACCCTTGACTTTGGATTCTTTTGGTGTGTTGATGTTTTTACCCTTGACTATATATTATTTTGTTGTGCAGACCTATTTACCCTTGATTGTTGATTGTTTTCCTCTTCCAGCTCTTTTAGTCTTGAGAGTTGCTGAAATCCTTTCAATTCTCTTAGTTTTTAGCGACTCATTTTTTTTAATTGTTTTATTAAATTTTTTCAATCTTGTTTCATATCTGTATTCTCGTTTTGTTGTTTAATGATCATTTCTCTCATTGTATTTTCAAATTCAACCTTCAAAACAACAATAAATGTTTCTTTCTTCTTCAATTCTTGCTGAAGTTATGCTTCCTTACCAAATATAGTCTTCAGTGGTGGCATGTTCAAAACTTCAGGCATGTTTTTCAGCACATTTTCAAGTCTCCCTATAGTTTCCTCATATTTTTAATTTTCATCTTGAAACATGTCTTTTAGTGTTTCAGGGTCAGAAATCGATCCTTCTAGAACTACGCTAAATTTAGAACATTGATCCTTAATAAGTTTATCCTTCTGGCCAATTTTTTTTTCAGTTTCCACAATTTTTTTCTCTAAACCTGTAACACAATGTACGAAATCAAGAATTTAGACATCCTTAGTTCTACACAATTCCATGCTAGCTATGAAGGAATCCTCCCACAAGGTAGATTGTTATTTTAAATGCACCATTTTATCAAATAAAGAAAAAAAAAATCTACCATCAAAAGAATATTTCCATGAATTAGGTCTTCATCACTAGTCAGTGAACTATCCATATCATTGTTCACAAATTCCTCCCATTGATTTGCATTTACATTTCCCTGCATTCTAGCCAAAGTTCTTACATCAACATCTTCTCTAGGGAAAAGTGAAGGAATTTTGTTTCCCACATACTCTATATTTTCCTTGAAACATTGTACATGTACTGTTGATTTAGTGACAGTAGAAAATCCTTCTACATTGTTATTTAAATACGGTTGAGGTAATTCCTCATTTTTTTATTTTTCTTTAGGCTTCCTAATGTATGTTTAGTATAATTTGACCCTACAACACTAGGTCGACATAAATCAATAATTTTTTGCAATGTGCCTGGGTAACTGAACTTAACCCTCTTAATTTTACTATCTTGCAATGCAGAGTGCAATTTTATAGCCAATAGATGAGGGACATCTATGGCCATGTCTTCAACCCAATGTATGGGCAACTTCATGCAATCACCTGAAATATCATGTCGCTTGTGGTGATTCATAATGGTCCTAAGGATAATCTGAATCAGGGTTTTATATATTCCTTGAAGAACATATTCCATTTTTATACCATTCCTAGAAACAACAACCCATTTTCCACAAATTTTACTAGCCATCTCAATCTTCTCTAGCTTGGAGTTTTTCCAGAGTTTAACATTGCCCCCTCTCTTCGTGGAATTTTGGTTTCTCTGAAAACCAAATCGGGGTCTAGATAAACCCTCTTCCCAAAAAATTGCAATTCCATAGCCCCATGATCATAACTATAGATGGCATCATATATCTCGTCATTTTGGAAATTAAAATGTCCAAAGATAAACCTATACACTTATGTTCTTAAAAGGATATTTAACATACCAATTGGCCTTATGCTTGTATCATTCCATTCATCATCATTCTCTGGGAATTTTTTCACCGTGAACCGTTCAAACTGGGAAGCTCGTGCTTCTCCTAATGTTGTGGTAGAGAAGGCCCCTGTGTTTGTTTCCATGGTGAAATATGCCCCCATTTCATATGTTTCCATAGTACATGACGACCCACACACAATTACAGTCGTGCTTGGTTTGGTATGCACACTGAGGAATGCACACTGAGGAATGCAAGCTTAGGAATGCACGTTGAGGAATGCACATTGAGGAATGCATGCTAAGGAATGCAAGCTTAGGAATGCATGCTGAGGAATGCATGCAAATGATATTTTTTATTTGATTTCACATATATTTTTTTTTCACAAATTCAGGTATATTATGTTATGACGTCAATGTCCCTATATTCTATATTTAAACTTAATTTTGATTTTCAAATTCAAAATGATTTGTATATTGGTTGATTTGTACAACATAAAAGGTCATGGCCTCAATTGAATTAAGAAAGCAACTTACTATTATTGTTATTTATTGCATATGAATTTGTTTCTGGATGCAAGCTTATTCCTTTAAATATTTAATGTTGGTCATTTTGTCATTCTTGCTACAGTGTGGAAAATAAATTATATTAATGTTAAAGATGATCAAAAGTGATCATTGGAACTACCAATTACATCATCTAGAAAACCTTAATGGATTTCCTTAAGAAACTCTAGGCTATTGACATTAAAAACAACCTTATCAAGATAGAAGATGTTACTGACTCATATAGTTGTTAGAAGATGAAGTTATCAAAATCCTGATCAATCACTATAAAGCTCTTGAAACCTATCTTACTTATCATATAGAGTACATATTATAGCCATGAAGGTATTCTTTGTAATCTTGGTTCATAGTTGGTTTATAGTACATGAAGAATATTTTATCTCTTCCAGTATGGTAAACAACCAGCTCATTTTATTTTTGCTTAATGTGGTTTTTTTACTTTTGGATTATTAATGATGATAAATTTCAAGGATTAGAGTGAAAAATGAATATCTTGCATGTGGATCATTTCTGCATTCATAGCGACTTATGAGAATCCTATACATTTTGTATGTTTCCATGCATTAACTTATTTGTCAATGTCTTTTTAGTTAGAACTTGAAAACTCTTACATATGGATGTGCATACTATATCAAAAGACCAAACTAGTGTTTTCAGCAAGATGCACAATATCCCCTTCCATTCTCTACTACCCAATGGTCCCTTGTTGGCCATGGGATTTACCTATCCTCCCTGGAATTGATTGTATTTGATTGAATGAGCACAACAAAATATAGAAAGACTATAGGATTACACTCACATTCGAATATCTATAATGTGTTTTTCTGAACCACTCTACAATATTAGGATGTAGATGAAACTTTTCCACCTATTCTGCATGATGAAACTAAGAATAAATTGTATAGTTTGTGACGTTGTAGATATTGAAAGAGAATTTGAATGTGATGCTCTCCCATGTGATCTTGTGGGGATGAATTCCAAGCTTATGAGTCAGTACATTGAATTTGTTGCTAATAGATTGTTGGTGAGTATGCTCTGAGGTTTTATATATTGTACTAATAAAAATAATTTCATTCTTTTGATTCATCTATTGATTCAAAAGTTCTATTGTGGGGTTGGTTAGTTTTTTATTTGTAAATTATTTTTGTGATGCATTCAGGCCACCTTGGGTTGTGCTAAAGTTTTTCATGTGCTACAGAGCTATCTTTTTCCAAGGGAAAAAAATACAAATGTAGGGGTTAGATACCCTATGGATAGAGGCCAACAAGGTGAATCCATTAATACCACTTTCATATTCTGGAGCTTCTTTCTCTCTCCTCAACGAGCATTTTTCTGGAGCAGTCCAAATATGGCTTAGAAGCACTTTTGGCAGATTGATATCTTCTTCCTAAAAGAATTTTTGCTCAGGCTAATGATGTGGTTGGATACACCATACAACACTATAGATATCCACACTCCCTACATATTTTTATCGTCATCCTATGAGCTGTGGCAGGAATTTACCTAAGGCGATTTAGCCATATTTTACCAATAATTCCATACTTAGAAAAAATTTGATCTTCTCCTAGGCTTGGTCTAATTTCCCTAAACCAAAGTTGTGGCAGGCATCCTCTTAAGGCTACTTGAACCAATTTTCCCATACTTAGCCAATTTCCTGATTTTCACTAATTTTCCTTATTTCTTCATAATGATGTCATAATGAAAAAATGATTTCATCTTCATGCCATTTCATCATCTATGCCATGCCATGCCATGCTGGAATCATCCTTAGTGCAGGTATCAACCTTAATGTGGGCATCACTTATCCCTTTTCCAACACTTAGCCATTTATGCTTTGTATTTAGCAAGGTGAATCCATCAATACTATTATAGTTGATTTTACCATACATGGTTGATCACATCTTTATGGTATTCCCTGTCCCTCTATAGACTCTTTAGACCCCATGGACTAATATTATAGTTTGGTGTTTCCAAGTTCATCCCTAAAAACCCCTGTTTATTGTTGTATGTGACTTTTAAACCAATACTCGTGTGTACAAGTGACATTTAACATCAAACCCACATACATTGGGATGTGTGCATAAATCCAAATACTTTTGGAGTTTTCCTTCATGTGTGTTCGAACCACTTGACTCTTGGCCTTCCATATTCCTTGAGATCGCTTGGATTTGACCCTCCATTACCCCTTTGGAGTGTTATATAAGTAACCCCTTGGATACATTGAGGAGGAGGAATTGAAGAGCAATGAAACTATAGTTCATTGTTGCCATAGCTTGCATATACTTGAGTCTGCATCCCTTTGTCCCTTTGGAGCACTTTGTGTTCTTCCCAAGATTTTCGTTGCTTGTGAGCATGCTATCAAGAGATGGAGGATTGAGATGGTGGAGGCGCAGGTGGAGGACTCGGTTTCTCTGGTTCACAGATGTGCCGACAGAGGTTGTCACTTGTGTAATCTTTGATTTGATTAATAGAAATATTTTTTCCTATCCAATAACGTGCATTTGAATGAATATTGAATCCATGGATATGTTTAATTGCTTATACATTGTTGATTATATATGCTAGAGTAGATCTAACACCATATTCTATAGCATGCTTGTCTTGTGTGTTGTTGTTGAGAGAAAATTATTAGCGCAAGCAGGATTGGAAAAAGCTCAACAAGGATCTACTTCAACTGTCTGAAATAAGGTATAATTCAAGGTCCCTTAGTGTTATATGTGTGGTTTCTCTTGCATATTGGGAAAGGATTGCTTTCTCATTTCTAGTTTTCTTTTGTGGTACATCCCAAGCCATAGGAATTTTCTCTCCATAACAGAATTGGCGACCATACTAGGGAGGTTCCTAGTTGTTTCTCTTTGGGGTTTTTGGTATTCCATGTACTTGAATTTCTTTGATTTCTCTGTTTCTGTGTTGGGTCTAGGAACATGTTTGTCCAGTACGGTCCTAAAGGAGTAAATTTTTTATTATCTTGTCTGTTTGCCCTATTTTTCTTCCTTTTTCTTCTTGTACATCAATTTAGCTTTCACAGTCGCGTATACACGCGGGTTTTCCTTGAACAGTCGCGTATGTATGCTGGTTTATTGAGAACGATCGTGTATGCATTGATTTTGAGCCTTAGTGGGAGGATTTAGTGTATATGGGTGAGTTTGGATGATTGCTGAGTCTTCTTGGATGCTTTTGGAGTCTGTATACACCCTTTGTTTCTAACCATGGACTTATTTTAGTTTGATTTTTTAGAAATGTTCTTGTCATTCATTTTATACTTTTTGTTTTGGGATTAGTGCATTAGGTCTCTTTTACCTTGGTTCTTTGCTTGGCTGTTGTTTCTGAGTGGTTGTAGAGTCTAAGGGTTGTAAAGTCATCCTTTTGATTTCATATCTCATTTTATTCAAAAATACAAAAACATTTTTCTTTTTGCATAGTTATGCATTGGCGCAGTACTTGCATTAGGTTTTATTGGTGAATTATAGTCAGATTTTCATATAGGAATGATTGCACTAACATTTGAAGGGAAAAATTTTGCACTTCACGTAGCACCATAGCTTGTTCTTCATTCTACACAATGCATTTTACTTCATGTTGTGTCATAACTTCATAAGTTGCACGACCATTACCCTTTGAGTAATCACAATCAAATAAAATCAACGCTTAATAAAATGTATTACACTCTTTTCTTTTTAGGGTGAATCAACAAGATTAGGTTTTAGGGTCTTGCAATAGTTCATTGTAAGTTAATTATCCAAGACCACTAAACAAAACAATTAGGTGTCTTTATAGGAGAGAGTGTGAAACCCTTGGTATAATTAGTGTTTCTCAGGACGCTCCTCTTACACGGGAATCAAGCACAAGGTAGTGCACGCGATTGTGATTGGGATGAGCCCTGGTCACTTTCTGTGAGCACCAAAGATATTTCCATGATTTTATTCGTATATAGGGGCCTTTGAGGTATTGATTGGTGCACCCTTAGGGTACCATTTTTGCTTTCAGCCTTTGGGAATTTCTACCCTTCCCATACAGTCGATCCTACCTATGACTGTCTGCCTAAGCATTTGTTATATTAAGGTGAACATAGCTGCCTTACCTAGGTTATCAAGGGGGTATTTGTAGAGGTTATTCTACAGGTGTCCTGTCCAAGTAGGGGTCAAATAGCACAATATATATATGCGTTGAAGCTTAGGGCCACTATAATTGGTTACGAACCTCCGCTTGTTGTGTATGGGAGTCTCAAGCCTCTCCTAGGAGAGACATACCTGCTTCATTCAGGAGCTCATATATCCTACCCTTGGTTTTCTTGCTTGTTGGATGTATTTTTCTTTGGTGTATGCTATGTGCACACTATATTTCTTTGGGTTATGTAGATAGATTGAGTCGTTTCTTTTGTTGATTCATTGTGGATCTGGGTGTGGCTCCTCATTGATCTCGCCATTTAGCAGGTCTTCTACCTTCTACTTCTCCTCCTCCCTTGGTAGAGAGATACAGATAGTCTGGGTCAGACTAGTCATCACATTGATTCACATAGAGATCTCACCATGAGTCATCATGAGTTTGAGGTCCTAGAGCTTCCCCCTTCCCCACCTCCGAGGATGGAAGTTAAACCTTCTAGCATATATGGGACTCTGTCTGAGTCTGGTCCTTATGGGGTTGGACCATCACAAGAGGATATATCACAATTTCATGATCATAATAGCTCTGAGCCCCGGTATTGCTTATACTATCCAAATGAAGAGACTCACCATGCACCCACCAACACTAGCCACATTAGGTATGGCATGCCTGATATTCCCTATACTGGTCCGACACCTCATGTCGAATCAGTTGGTGACCCTCATACTACGCCTGGGGGCACTTCCATTCCTTTCCATGTAGAGAGGTTTGTTACTAGTAGTCACATTGCACCATCCACTCTGGAGGTGGAAATTCCTTCACACACATAGCCCATACCTAGCACCGGTGTTCCTATTTAGGGACATCAATCGAGACATGTGAATATTGGCGGTACAAGCTATATTCCTTCACATATTCCATAATATTCTCAACCTATTCCTTCAAATACCTTTTTGATGCATCCTCTTCCTAACTCTAGTGGTCCTTAGGGTCGGATTTCTACTGTAAGTGATGTCCATCCTACATCTACTAACACCATAGTGTCACAAGGCCACATGCCTCATTATGTATCAATAGGTCATGTACCTACTTCTGGATCATCTCATGGAGTATCTCACAGACCATATCATGGTCTAGATCATGGAGCTTCTTATATACCTACCTATGTACTATCTCATGGAAAATCTCGTGGACCATCTCATGGTCCATCCTATGGAGCTTTCCATGGATCTTCTTATGGACCGTATTACTGACAAAAATATCAACTCTATGGGTATGGGTATCAACAACCCACTTTGTTACACCCAAATATCACCATCAACATGTGATAAGATCCTAAACATCCATGTTTTCCCTCATCCGAAATCTTGAAGTGAAAACATTGGTCCAAATGTCAAGCTTGCATGTAAAAACCTAGCACCACTTCTACCCTTAAGCCTTGGAGCGATACCTTCTTTAGCAACACCCGAGTCGTGTTGAAGATAGGAAGTGGCACCACCTTTATTCTTTGTTTGAAGAGCGGTTCTGCCCTAGCACTGATCTGTCATCAAGTAGCAGTAGCGGTGCCCTTGGTAAAAAGTGAAAAAGAGAGACTTCTTGAATCTTATAGATCAAAATATTTGTGGCAGGCCTTATCCCTATTCACTTGGGTAAGTTGAGCTCAGGATCCATCCTTTGGGAATTTCCTATCCACCTCACCCACCAAAATATCAACCATCTCTATCTGTTTGAGGCCTATAAAAATAGGCTCATACCCCATGGTTGAGAAGAGAACAAATTCATGCTACCATTTTGACATTTTGGCCTGATCCATTAGAGTGAGCATAGAGGAGAAAGTTGGATCTATTAGGGATAAGACATCAGTTTTGTGGAGGACTGCATCAACACTAAGGAATAGGTTGTAAACTCTTTCATTATTTATCAATGCAAAGTTGGTTCCTTTCCCATATACTTGTTATGTATAATCTTGCATGTTTATTATTGGATTCCTTAGTCACCGATATAGATCTATAGATGATGTTCTTGTACTTTTGATCTTTTGTGTTTGATGTGTTTATGCAGGTATTTTCTTGGAAATCTTTCGACATAGGTGAAGAGCCACATCATTCCATTAAATAGTGTATTCCAGGTGTCTGTAGTTTCTAGGAGAAGTCTTCCAACCTTGTTGTGAACTATTTGTTCTGGATCTGAACCATTCATACTAGAGGAACAACTTCTATTCACAGAAGGTGTGAAATTCCTAACAACAAATCTGACGGCCATACTGGGGAAGAGCTTCAGCAGATCTGATCTTCCTTAGTCTTCAAACACTTGTCTAAATTCAAGCTACATCCTTTTATTATTTCATTCATATCTACCATCTGACCTAAATAGGTTTTGGTTTGATATCATTAGATCTCTTCAGATCTGAGTCATCCTAATTTTCTATGCTCTTTATTACTATTAATTCATCATTTTTTATGCTAGTTTGCCAAGATTTAACTTTGTTTTTTCACCTTTATTTTGTTTTGGACATCTACAAGGAACTACGTATGCATAGTGGGAAATAAGAGGTACCACCACATGAATGCAGTTAGCAGGAAGTGATGCCACCGCCTGTGATAAGAAATTAGGAAGCGGTGCTTATGCAGAACCGCTCTGTCAGTGACCCTCTGGAAGCGGTGCCAGGTAGGTCTTTTCATACCTTTGTCATTTCAAAACTTGGTTGTTGTCTTTTGATTTCTGAGTGTTTTTTTGGATTACTTTTTATGAAAATGAAGTGTATATTCTGTAGTCACTTTGATTGTTATATTCTTTCTGCATTCAAAGAAGAGTTTATGTTTCTTTCATTGGATTTTTCATTCTTTTCTTTGCTTGAAACCTCTTGCTATTTTTTGTAGATATTATTCATTAGAATTGGAAAATATACATTTCATTTTCATGGGTATGTTTTGGTTTGTTTTAGACTTGGAATGCGTGAGTAATCCATGTTGTTTTGATTCTTTCTTTGCTTGGGGTGATTTTTGTTTCCTTTTGCATGCTGATTTTTTTAGTTCTTGGTAGGAGAGATTGGTTCTTCGTTTCCTTGTTTGTTCCAAAGAGAAGTTTCAATTTTCTCTCTCCTTTTCTTTATTCACAAGCATGTTGAACAATTTTCTTCTTATTTTGCGCTTGATTGTTTGAAGTTCTAGATCTTACTTTCATTAAGAAGAAATATCTATTTTCGACTATGTGTGCATTATAGTTAGCTTTGTTTGGAAACATTAGTGAGATCATCTTTCCATTAAGTTTTTATGCATATTTTTCAAGCATGAAAAGATAGGAAACATTTCTATTTTATTTATATTAGATGTTATCTAGATATCTTTTTTAATTACTTTAAAGATTGTTTGGGGTGCATTGATATTTTACTTTTCGTTTTGAAAAGATAGAATTGCATTTGCATTTGGTTGTGCATTTTGGAAAGAAAAGTAAATATCTCTCCCTCTTTTAGGTAGAATTTCATTGAAGAGGAAAACTTACATTATCATATAGATCAGTGTGCATCTTCTTTAATTTCAAGTTTTCATTCCATGGTTCCACCTAAACGCACAAGATAAAATTAACGATAGTACTAGGTTAAAACTTTTAGAAAATTGAGTGTTAGGTTAGCGATGTGTGCCAGTGTCCATAAGCATGGTAGCTGTCGTTATTTTCTAGCACTGTATCCTGTGGGCTTGTAGTTCTTCCACATACATCTAGTGTATTGAACGGCCTTTCACGTACCCTTGAGGTATATCGAAAGGTACTTCACATACTCACTAGTATATTAGAAGGCGCATGTTGAACGGTTGTGCATTAGATAGCACCACTATGGATTTGAGCTCCCACATACCTAGTGTATATCGAGAGACCCTTTTAGGAATCCTCAAACCATCTGAGTCATCCTTTTGGACTATCCTGTGAGGTTCCTAACTCTTATCCACTCCTTTCACACTTTTTCTTGTTGCTTTTAGTTTGAGTAGTGATTTCTTCTACGTGGTAGTTAGGAGGTTTCTAGAGAGTTTAGAGATGGCATCCCCATATAGGACTACCACTCAAGAGGTCCCTTTCCAAGGTGTACCTTTTGTATTACCCCCAAGTGAAGGTATTGGTCCTCCCTTTATTGCCAGTCTAAATATTCTTGGGTTAACTATAGGATTACAGGTTTGTTTCTTTAATCCAGTAATTCTCGTTACACCTAATGTTTCAAATGTCACTTCTCCTCTAAGAGAGGATTGACCTCGACCTAATCTTGCTCCTTCTTCATCGGTTGTGGCTTCATCCCTTTCTTCTTCTTCACTTGGCCAAATATATATGGTTAGTAGTCAAGTGGATAAGAAGAAGAAGAAAGGGAAGGGTAAGAAGAAGAAGGATAAGAAAGAGAAAAAGTAGCAACCTTTTGTTCTTGATGGTGCTCGTTCTAAGAGAAATCCTGAGAAACCCAAGTTCCCTTGTAATCTTTTCAAGGGGGGTCACCTTCTTAAGGAGTGTCCCAGTCTCTCCCGTGTACAAGAAGAGTGGTATAAAAATTCCAAACCATCTGTGTCATCAACCTCTTATCATCATGTTGATGATACTCCCTCAACCACTAACTCATTGGTAAAAGGTCATAAGGGCAAAGTTTTGTATCCTTATTTGATATGCAAGGATGTGCATCGTACTTTTATTTGTCCAAGAATGGATGAAGCTTCACGTTGGTTGGAAAATATTACTGATCATCAATAGGTGATTCCAACAAGTGATAGTAAATTATCCCTCAATTCCCCACTGGTTGATCAATGATCAATTTAGTTTCATCTGTAATTGATCCCACTCTTCCTTTAGAGAGTAAAGTGGTCTAGTCAATGTAATTTCTACCTGATCCCGTTCTTTGATCAAAGAATGTTTCAATAGAGGATGTCATCGTGATCCATTCTTTGTCTCCCCCTACTCTCTCGAATGAGAGTGGAGCTCAAACTACTGATGTTTTTATGATTCATTCTGATTGTTCTCGACAAGAAGAATTTTTGTCTCTTTTGACAGAACCCTCTCCAAGTAACGAGGTTATTTCTTTTGACTAGAGTAACCCAACAGAGTATCGTATTCATTCAAGTGTTCCTTTCTAGATATTCATACAAATTACCAATAAGAGTCTACTCCACACTATCATCGATGAAGGGGATTCTGTTAGCATTCTATCCTCTACTGCTTGGAAAGCAATAGGTTCTCCTCCACTTTTGCTACCCACTGATCATATACTGGCTTTTAATCAAAGACCCACATCACCTTTAGGGATCCTTCCTCCATTTCCTATTACTTTGGAAGGAAAAACTATCTGTATCGATGTTATGGTAGTCCAAGGTCCCTTATATTTTAATCTGCTCCTTGGGAGTGATTATGTTTACACCATGAAAGATTTAGTGTACAAACTCTTTCAAGTGATGTATTTTCCCCATGATGGGAAGACTGTGACCGTTGATCAGCTTTCCTTTGTTAAACCTGATTATCATGTGACTCATAGTCATCAGACTTCCCTGACTGTTCTGCATGTTCTTGTGGCTCTTTCCCCTTCTAGTTAGCTTCTTCCCATCATAGGTAAAATGGGGGGCATGGTTCCATCCTATGGACATCATACTGGAATTAATTTGCTAGATTTTATGTAATGGGGGAAACCTACCAACCTCTGGATATCATCTTGGGTAGGAGCAGTTTTGTGAGCATAGTTCCTTTTGTTTGTGTCAAGCTCATTAAAAAATGAAAGAGGTTGTTGAGAAAAGTTCCCATTCTATGTCAAGCTCGTTAAAAAATGAAATGGACGTACTCAAGCATAGTTTACCTTTTAGTTTCAAGCTTGCATAAAAATGAAACCATTCCTGAGCATAGTTCATTTTCTATGTCAAGCTCATTAAAAAATGAAATAGATTCCCTTGAGCATAGTTTATATTCTATTTCAAGCTTGTTAAAAAATGAAATAGGTTGTTTCAAGCAAAGTTTACCCTTTTGGTTTCAAGATTGCATAAAAATGAAACCATGGTCCATGTCTGAGAGTGTAGTTCTTCTCATGTTTCAAGCTCATTAAAAAATGAAACAACACCTGATCATCATGTCAGGTTTTGACCATCATGTCAGTTTTCTCCAAGCATAGTTACCTTATGTTTCAAGCTTGTGTAAAAATGAAACAGATCCCCTTCCCTTGAGTCAAGTCTTCCCTTTATTGTTAGAACTTGTACCTTCTTTCAACCTGCCTGATTCTCGTTCTTCCTACCCCCCTCGTGAACATTTTCACATTAGTAACCAGGTTTTTAGGTTGGGTATGGAAGAAGAATCGTCAGATGAAATTAAGTTTGGGGGGGCATGTCGAGCCCCTAGAAACCATGCTACGGGTAAGTTTCGCTAGCAATCATGCTGGGGGAAAGCTTCCAACCTCTGTATATCATGTTAATGGGATTTTTCAAGCATATTTTACCCATTGGTTTCAAGCTTATGTAAAAATGAAACTAATCTCTGAGCATTCTTTCAACTGATCTTCGAGCTCGTTAAAAATAGTAAGATGGTGTTGAGTTTACTTTTTATTTTTCGTGCTCTGGTTAAAAAATGAAAATTGGTTTGAGCTTATATCGCTTTTTCATGCTCTAGATTCAAACATGAAAAAGGTTCTGAGCGCATTTTATACATTTGGCGTGCTCATTAAAAACTTAGTAAAGAGGTATCGAGTGTACTTATACTATTTTTTAGACTCGTTAAAATTGGATCATGAAAAAAGAACCCCTTAATAGAGTCCTCTTTAAGATATTTTTAGACTCTTAATGTAATATCCCTAGTTTTGACCCCGGTTGCATTAAAACATAGATGATATGTATATTGTAATTAATTGTGGTGTGGAGCTAAAGGAAAAATCCCCACCATCGATTTGGTTGTGTTATGTTTCGACAATTGGGATCGTTGTCGATGGTATATCATGCTATCTAGCACATAATAGTTTTGGCATCATGTAAATATGCACATTAATTAAAATGAACCTACAACCAGCTATGATGGTGCAATTTTAATGAAAAGGGCATGATTTTCCTAAGGATAAGGGGGGGGGGGATGTTAAACCTTGGCATATGGGGAAAATCCATGTGTCAACCACTCATTTAAAACTCATGTTGTTAGTTGGGGGGGCAGTTATTGCTAGGTAGTGGTGGGTGGTGGGTTTTCCCACACACACACTCCACCAGCAGACTCCACCACTTCATGTGGGTAGGGATTCTTCAAATCCCCAACTCTCTCCATCGTTTTGGCCCATCTTCATGTGGAGGGACGGTTCTCTCTTCATTATTCATGCACAGGATTATTCTTGGTTTTCTTCATGCAGCAAGCTGGAAGGGTGGCCTCAGGACACAATCTCTATGTGTATAGATGTTTTCCTTACTGATTGGGTGGATGGTTTTGGGTGTATGCTTTCCTTACTGATTTTGGACTGTGTATTTTTCTGTCACTTCATTGTTGAGACTGGAGCTGTAGTTTTCCCCACGTCGTTCATTTGCTATGGGTGCAACTACCTTTTGGGGTTGCTGCTGAGTTGTTTTGGCCATGCTAGGGCCAAGAAAAACTCTAATTCACCTTGCTTGACCTGATTTGCATTCACCATTTCTGGGCTATCACCCTATTTCTTTTGTTTCCTCACAAAGCTGTGAATCGCTTTGTTTTACTGCGGGTATGCAGTGGTTGGTCTTTGGACTGTGCGGAGTGGGTTTGAAAGCTGGGTATGCTTCAGAAACCTGGTGTTTGGGAGATACATAGGTAGAGTTAGATGGACGGTTTTCTTCTCCACAACCTCGAGATAGAACTGAAAAGGGAAGTCAGGGCTTGAGGGACTGTGAAGCAGAGAAGGGACTGATTCCTGGTGTTGGGTGTGTGTGGGTGTCTTAGAAGCTAGGCTATATTTGGTGTAGGTGTCTGTAGCTCTCAAATGAGACCACCAACTTAGCATTAAACTTTTCCCAGCTCCTTGATAGCCCGATAAACCCTACTGTGTTGGCTTGGCTGATTTGTGTACCTTGGCTATGTGTAAGCCTTCTTAGTCCCTTCTTGCTTGGGGAATCATGCCTAGCTCGGGGGTGGCAGTGTTGCTAAGAGATTAATGAGCACGTTGGCCTATGGTTGGGTGGAATGTTGTATCAACGTAGCTGGTTGCGGGACAAATTCTTGATAAGATAAGTATTCTTTTCTATTTTACTTATGCAATCATATTTGATGTTTAATGAATGATGATGAACATGTTGATGCTCAAATGTATGTTTTCTTTCGATGTATGTTGAGTAATTATGCATCCTTACATTTTTTCTATTTTAAGCATTTTATTTCAGCATTATAATCATATTCATGTTCATGGGGCTAGTTGCTTGGATGTTTGTTAGTGTATGGTAACGTCCTCTTCGTCGGTCAGAGGGTCAGGGATGTTACACTGTGGTATCAGAGCTCATGTTGCAGCATGGGCCTGAATGGGCGATGAAGGAGCAGTGATAGAGCCATCATTGCAGCATTGGGACTTAGAGGGCCATGAGAAACCAATTAGCGGAGGTAGTTTTCCCTCTGCCCAGAAGAAAATAAATGATCGAAAAAAAATTTCTTGAAAATTTTTGTTGAAAATATCCTAAGTGTCAAGCTCGTTGGGTCATCGAAGAACTAAGTGGGAAGATCCTCTAATGCATCAGAAAGTATAGGTTGAAGGACACCTGAAAAAGGGCAGGTAGAAAGGATTTCATAAATTCTTCTAAGTGACAGACCGTCGGCGCATCGGAAGACTTAGTCTGAAGCCCTTCTGATGCAGCGGACAGATTAGTCTAATGACCGTTCGATACAGACCCCAGCCATCGGTGAAGTCTACTTGATTAGATCAGCGACAATTAGAGGAATGGAGAGTCGATGAGGAAGACATAACTGAAGGATTCGGCGGAAAATAGTTGAAGGCTGAGCCATAGTTTCAGCGGAGATCTCCCGATGACTGCCGAAACGTCGATGAAACTGAGTTGTTTGAGGCACCAATATGTGGGCAGAGGATAGAATACGTAAGCACTAAAACGTCGACAGAAAAGAGTAGAAATTAGTTGGTTGAACTACCGACAACGACGATGGAGAGAAAGTTTTTGAAATTTTTTTCTAAGTCAGACTATTGGCAATCGGTGAACTTTAACTGATTGGATCATCGATGATTAGATGAAGGGAGCACCTAAACGTTGGCTTTGTATAGCTAAATATCATTGATACAACGACGATAATTAGTTGTTGGGATCGATGACGAATAGAAGAAGATGGCACCGATGGAGTCAAAAGAAGATAAGGGAAGTTTTCACTGAAAATATAAACGGATCGGATAAATTTAGTTGATCAACTAGCCAAAACGTCGGCGAAAAATAGACAACAGAGGTGCCGATATAGCGGTGAGTGCTAGGTGAAGGAAGAGCCGACAAATTGACAAGAAAAAGAACTTCGCAAAAAATTTCTTAGTGTAATACCATCGACACATCGAAGGACTAAGTGGGAAGCTCTTCCAATGCGGCCGACAAATTAGTATGAAGAACCTTCGATAAAGACCTCAGCGTCAGCAAAAGTTAGAGGATAAAGGCGCCGACACGGACAAGGAAGAAGAACATTTTTGAAATTTTTGTTTTGTCTAAGTGTTGAGCCCATCGGCAATCGGCGGAATTTAGTTGACAGAACCGTCGAAACATCGACTCACTTAGTCATAACCATCGGCAAAATTTAGAGGATGGAGTCGCTGATGCGGTGGCTGACGTTAGAAGAAATTAGTCATTTTGGTCATCGATGAACATCGAAAAGATTTAGTTGTCCATGGGTCCACCGTTGCGGCTGCCATGTGGACTAGCACTCCTATGTTTAGAGGTTAGACCGCCGATGATCCAATCATCGACACAACGGGCACGTTCAGTTCTAAATCGCTGACACTTAATGTTTAGAGCTCTGACCCACTGACATCTTGCATGGCCATGGAACCCACTGTTGTTTTGATTTTTTCCACTGCGAAAGACTATGGGACTAACCGCTGATGCCACAGTGGTTAGTTGCTCCGACCGTCGATGCCGCAGTGGATAGAACTTCCAACAACTGATGGAGTATTAGGGTCTGCAGAACCCATAGTGGGATTGTTGCCCACTGTTGTGGCCGCCTAGGGGACGATTCACCTGATGAATAGTGCATCTGACCACCGATGCAGCATGTTGTATGGGGCAACGTTTCTGATCACCAACACATCAGAGGTAATTTGTTGTTTGGATCATTGCAATGTCAGAAAATTTTAGTGGTTTGGGTTGCCGACACATAGTGGTTAATTGCTCCATCCATCGATAGGGTTATGGCCCACGAAAACCATAGAGAGTTTTTTGGTCACTGTTGCGGATGCCTAGGGAACTAGCCTCCTAATGTATAGTGGATCCGATCGCCGATACGGCAATGCGGTAGTGATTATTGGTCCCAATCACCGATAACAGTCTTTGGCAGCGCCGATAAAGTTCAGAATCCTAGACAAATATGGACCCAACACGTCGGAGAAAAATAGACAAGTAGACTTCCGATGAGAAGCAAAGAAGACTAGTTGTTCTAACTGCCGAAACGTCAGAATTTTTGATGGGATGAGACCCGATTTGGCAAAGGAATTTTGGGGGTTTTCAAGTGGGATTTTTTAGAGACTTCAGTATTTTTTCAGTGAAATTCTTAATATTCTTTTAGTATCTTCAAGGATGAAAAGGAAGAAAAATCCTAGGTGGCTGAAGTTAGCATTCAAGACCAAAATAGAGTTGTGTGTTTTGCCTAAAATTGGTGAAAATCATCATTTTAGAAGTGGTGTGGTTTTCACACCTGAGATCAGAACGAAGCATGTGGATAGGCGTTGGAAAGCTTATCCAGCAGGGAACAAGGGAGAGTCACCATATTCTGAATTTAGAGTAGAAAGTTACTAGTGTTTTCTTGGAAAGTGTGTTGCTATCAATATGGACAATTCAGGAATTGCATGCCTAGAGGTAGCAAGACCATGAAGTCAAACCAGCTGTTGTGTGGAAGAGGAGTTCCATGCTATGATGAGGGAGTTAAAAAGGGAAATTTCCTTAAACCCTATCTTGCTAAGTATAATTACATTTTATAAGTTTCATACATGAAATTTATGAGGATATGCCTTGCATGCATAGGATATTACATGTTGGTAAGAGTAGTGAGAATTATACATTTATAATGAACCACTAATGGTAATTATTGCATTGGTGTTGGCATTAGTGGGAAAACCAATGACAACATGGACATGGATGAATATGTTGTTGATGCCAACGAATGTGACCAGCAACCCTATGGAGAAAGGGATAAGGCAACAATTCCAAAATCAAAAGTTGATGAGAGAATTCTGCAATCTCCTACAAGAGACCAACCAAACTGGTAATGTCAAGGGTGTAAGTAGGATCCATGCAGGTAATGGTTTAATTATGACAATTACATGGAGTGGTAAAAGAAAGAGATCTCATACCATGTGGGTATTTGAAATTTATACTACATTCATACTAAAATGTATCATGCATGTATATGTTGTTAGGAGCTTAGTAGCCCAAAGAAAGTAAGTATTGATGGTCTTGATTATAGTAACGCATCCTATATGGAGTACTCATGGTTAGGCCATAATGGTATGTTTGAATGCATAGTATTCCTAAATCAATGCAAGGTAGCATTGAGTGGATATGCATTAAAATATTTCATAAATCTTGTGGTTATGCATTGAATAGATGCATACGAAAAGTATGAGTAAATGTTGTAGATATGCATACAAAAGTATGGGTGCAAATGTTGTGATGCATTCCATGAATGCATCGAGATAGTGCATGTGTCATTATGAATAACTGATGGCTAAAATGATGAATTGATGATAATTATAAAACCATTTCAAGAGCTGTTATGGATGCATGATAGTAAGTGCATGAATAGGGTAGTCATGATCGATTAGCTATCGGAAATGCTCTGTGGAAGGGCAAGGTGGTACAAATGATACGCTGGTGAAATAAGGAGTATCTAAACATTTCATTTTGGCATAAATGATGTGACTATACCTTGCAATTTTAGTATTTTAATGATTGCATGAAGTAAATGAGTTCTGGTAATAATGACATGCTAACAGCCGGAAGTATTTGAATTTTATAATTCTGGAAATGGTTCAGTGATTGTTGCAGCAATGGAAAAGTTATATGCATCAAGACTTACCAAGTGTGTGGCTGATTGAAGTTCATATTTCAGGTAGATTGTTTGGGGCATGGCAATGTGGGTAATACCATGACAAAGACAAGAATCTACCATGTGAAAGAGCCAAACCCCATGAGAAGAGTCTCATGGTTGTGAAAATAGTTTGTATGCTGAATGAATTGTCAATTTAAATTTGTAAATTTCAGATTTGAGAAATTGCTGACAACTACTAATCACTATTGGCTTGCATAGAATTGTGTCAAGAGGGCGCATTGTAAGTGGGTGTTCATGTTACGCTGGTAAGAATAAAATCATAATGGGCATAGTGGTGCTGATTATAAGAAACCCACAAATGAGGATCACCTCATTGCTAAGCAAATCAAATTCTATAGTAGACAGAGTTGCAAATTCCTATTGAATTTAATTACAAATGTCATTGCTTGGTTATGGAACAATCAATTTCGATTGTATTATCAGATAATGATTGATTGTTTGGCTACTTGATGAATGTGCCAGGGGTACAAATTACAGGAAGACCATGTGTGATGGCCTGAAGGAGCCAAACTTTATGGGGAGGTTATCCCCTATCTTGCAAATGGGTTTCAGGTGAAACTCCATTGGACATTTTGGAAATGTCTCATCTGCACTACATGTTTGGTAAGCAACATGAGTGAGATGGTATAGATTATGTCGGTAAGACATGTGTGGATATGAAATGTAAAAAGGAGTTGGGATGGAAAAATGAGGGACTATCAACTCAGAGAAGGGAGCCCCCATTCCTCCTTAACGAAGGAATATTGCCTCGGAAAATGGATAAGTGTTCTGTGACCTTAGCTAAGAATATGCATGTCAAATTGTTAAATTCAATATGTAGAGCATGTTTTGATTTTATTTCCATTAAGGCAGATTGCTTGAGTATGAATAGGTCCTACATGGCACACATCGGAAATGGGTGCACACTTTCCCGATGTCGGATCATGAAAGGGTTTTCAATATTGATTACACCCTAGGGGGTGGATGCACTCTTGGCGTCTCAATACTTGATAGTGAATGATGTGAAATATGATTACAGTTTTAGAGAAATAACACTGATGAATTTGCTTATATTTCTTGTGTTATCAGGCTAAATAGATGCAGTGTGGTGTTGCACACTAAATGGACAATGGCTTGGGCTCATCATCCCTTCTACTGAAGAGCACAGAAAATGAGACATTCCTGAGGGACTGAAGAGCAGAGAAGGGAGTGGTTTCTTGTGTTGTATGGGGTAGTGGAATTGGAGCTCACTGCTAGAAATGAAACCTAGAAATGGTAATGGTAAAGTTCCAAGCCTAGTCAGCGTGAAGGTGTACTAGCTAGACGGTTTGATAAACCAAACTATAGGTTGGCTTGACTGTGTAATTATTTGATGTGGTGAAAATTGTGGAAATTGTGGTTGGTTGGACATTAATTAATTGATGTTGTGGAAATTATGGGAATGTTACAATGTTGGCTTGACTACCTACAGTATGATAAACCCAACTGTTAGCTGGCTTGGCCGAGTAGCCTGATAAAACCAATAGTGTATTGGCTTGATTGGATGCATCCTGATAAACCCAATTGCATATTGGCTTGGCTGGACGGTCTGATAAACCCAAATGTAGGTTGGCTTGATTATGCTTGATATATATAAAAGGATGTTGTGAAGCATCCTGTGTGCTGACCTAACATCTAAGTCCATAGGCAATCCCAAGGCTTTCAAAGCGAAGCAGGATCCCGTGGACCAGAGAAGAAATGCACAATACAAATATGTATTGAATTATTTTGCAATTTCTTGCTTATGAATATACATGTGTATATGATTTGGTTATGATATTCTAAGCTCTTGTTTAAGAGATAAACACCATTGAGAATAAACTAAACATGTGAATCTATTCAATGTTTGATTATAGGTATCACTGGGAGCGAGGACTACGAGAGCATCCTAGGGGTGCATGTGGAAATGTGACTGTCCTAAAGAGCTTAGAATGAGCAGTAATGAAAAAGGTGCTAGTGATATTGTGAAGGTCCTAGTAGCCAAGACAAACCATGTGGGGAGGATCCATGGTTGAGAGGTCTAAAATAGACCCGAGACACTAAGTGTCATGACAAAGAGGGATTGGTCCAGCATTCACAGTGAAGTGAAAGAGGTTGAGAGCATGAAAACCACAGTGGTGGTGTTGGTTCCAGGATGAAACAAGACAAAGAGGAGAAAAACTCTTACTCCTCTCTCATTCCTTTTTGATTATATATATATATATATATATACTTATGCATTGTGAAAACAAAAGGTTGTTGAATGCATTTATGACTGAAAATAGAATGTGTGTATTTACTTAAAGTAAATTGTGAATGCTGGAATAGTTAATTCCCTACCCAAGAATCGACATGAATGAGCTCATGTGCCTGTTGGGAAGGCATGAAAAATACGAAAGTCTCCTTTATGAGACTTGGACTGTCATGCCAACTAGGTAATTAATTGATTGATTTTAATGCCTATATTATGCTTGGTCTAACAGAATTTCAATGATGCATTTCACAGGTGATAAAAGTGAAATCCAGTAGTCACATTGATCATGGCAGCAGACCAAAAGCTATTGGATTTGGATGGAAGTATTCTTCAAACAATTTCCAAGACCCAAGATAATCTTGGAGAAATGCTCAAGATATAAAAAAGGCAGAATGAGATGAACCACCAGATTTTGCAATACTCTATTTGTTTGCAAAAGGAGGTAAAACGCCTTCTGGGAGCAATCCATAAAGGAAAGGAAAGTGGATCAATGATGGGACATTCGTCCAAGAGATCCATTAAGAAACATTCCAGGCATGAAAACTTAAAGGAAATTGAGCAGGTAAAGATGAAGCATCCAGTGAAATGCTAGAAATGTGGAGGACATCATTACCGTCGAGACTGCCCAACAAGGGAACATAAAGAGGGTAGCAGCCACAAAGTTCCTAGACTTGGGGATGAGCCTAAAGCTGAGATCCAGCAAGAGAATCTCATGGAAGCCAAGGGGCTTGGTCTTGAAAGTTCAAGTAAATAATTGAACGTGGGACAAATCTGCAAAATTTTGAAATTTTGATGTGTAAATTGTATATGTATTCCTATGTATTGGAACATTGAGGATGGTGTTATTCCAAGGGAGAGGGGATTGTAATATCCCCAGTTTTGACCCCAGTTGCATTAAAAGATACATGATGTGTATATTGTAATTAATCATGTTGTGGAGCTAAAGGAAAAATCCCCACCATCGATTTGGTTGTATTATGTTTTGGCAATTGGGATCGTTGCCGATGGTATATCATGCCATCCGGAACATAATAGTTTTGGAATCATGTAAATATGCACATTAATTAAAATGAACCTACAGACAGCTATGACAGTGCAACGTTAATGAAAAGGGCATGATTTTCCTAAGGATAAGAGGGGGGAAATGTTAAACCTTGGCATATGGGGAAAAGCCATGTGTCAACCACTCATTTAAAAATCCTGTTGTTAGTTGGGGGGCAAGTTATTGTTGGGTAGTGGTGGGTGGCAGGTTTTCCCACACACACACTCCACCAATAGACTCCACCACTTCACGTGGGTAGAGATTCTTCGACTCCCCCACTCTCTCCATTGTTTTGTCCCATCTTCACGCAGAGGGACGGTTCGCACTTCATTCTTCACGCATAGGATTCTTCCTGGTTTTCTTCATGCAGCAAGCTGGAAGGGTGGCCTCAGGAAAAGATCTCTATCTATATAGATGTTTTCCTTACTGATTCGGTGGATGGTGTTTGGTGTATGCTTTCCTTACCGATTCTGGACTATGTATTTTCTCGTCACTTCATTATTGAGACCGGGGCTATGGTTTTCCCCACGTCGTTCATTTGTTGTGGTGCAACTACCTTTTGGGGTTGCTGCTGAGTTTTTTTTGCCATGCTAGGGCCAATAACAAATCTGATTCACCTTGCTTGACCTAAGCTGCGTTCACTGTTTCTGGGTTGTCAGCCTGTTTCTTTTGTTTCCTCAAAAAGATATGAATCGCTTGGTTTTACTGCGGGTATGCAGTGGTTGGTCTTCGGACTGTGTGGAGTGGGTTTGAGAGCTGGGTATGCTTGAGAAACTTGGTGTTTGGGAGATACACATGCAGAGTTAGATGGCTGGATTTCTTCTCCACAACCCTAGAATAGCACTGAAAAGGGAAGTTAGGGCCTGAGGGACTGTGAAGCAGAGAAAGGACCGATTTCTAGTGTTGGGTGTGTGTGGGCATCTTAGAAGCTAGGATAGCTTTGTTGTAGGTGTCCTTAGCTCTCCAATGAGACCACCAGCTTAGCATTTAGCTTTTCTTAGCTCCTTGATATCCTGATAAACCCTACTATGTTGGATTGGATGATTTGTGTACCTTGGCTATGTGTAAGCTTGCTTAGTCCCTTATTCCTTGGGGAATCATGCCTAGCTCAGGGGTGGCAATGTTGCTGAGAGATTGATGAGCACGTTGTCCTATGGTTGGGTGGAATGTTGCAGTGACGTAGCTAGTTGTGGGACGAATTCTTGATAAGATAAGTATTCTTGTATATTTTACTTATGCAATCATATTTGATGTTTAATGAATGATGATGAACATTTTGATGCTCAAATGTATGTTTGCTTCCGCTGTATGTTGAGTAATTATGCATCTTTGCATGTTTTATTTTTTAATCATTTTATTTCAGCATTATAATCATATTCATGTTCATGGGGCTAGTTGCTTGGATGTTTGTTAGTGTATGGTAGCTTCCTCTTCGTCAATCAGAGGGTTGGGGACATTACACTTAAAATGTGAAAAGATTGCCAAGTGAACTTGTCTTCTTCATGCTCTTTAAAGGACCTGAAGAGTCATATTCCTTGTGATAGTTTACCCCTTTTTCAGACCAGGGGGCACTACTTATGAAAAAGGTATACTCCAGCCAATCATGAATGGAAGAGTTCTCTTGGTTATTATTTTATACTTTTTCGGGCCCTAGAGACTTAATCATATGAAAAATGACCCTTTGGAGTTTTCTTCCATCTTCATTTAGACTCTCTAAACATGAACGATACCGATTCTTCTTTCACTGGACTCATTAAACTAAACACTGAGAGACCGTTTCAGGGAACGAACCCCTCCTTTCTCAGGTTCGTCAAACGTATGAGAATGGACTTGTATTCGAATAAGCTACAACAAGTGTTTGTTACCCTCTTTGGACTCATAAAAATGAAAAGAGGCACTCATCAATCATGATCGAGTAATTAAGGGAAGGGAATCAGTTAATTTTGCAAATAAATGGCAGTTGTTTGTCACCTTTGAACATGGCACTTGTCTACATATCACTCAGTTAATTGGGTATTTAGTTGACTTACAAGTCGATCCACTTTCATGAGTCATGTCACTCCTTTGAGTGTTTCAAAAGAATGCATTGTCCATTGTTGTATTGTGTGTCTATCTGGTTCAATCATGCTGCGAAGTCTATTTTTGTTCTTACTCGATGTTCAAAGGGAGTAAGAAGTTTACCTTTGCAGTTAAAAAAACCTTTGTGTCAGTACTTTTGAGTCATCCCTATGGTTACATTATCTACAACATTCCAGAACTTTGTTTCGAGTTTCATGTCATTGATGTGGGATTCATCATGGCCCTCCTTAGACGAGACTATTCCTATTGACATCAACTCATCATCCAGGAATTAGTCTTAGAAACAAGTTTAGTACCTTGAGGTCTGTATGCCTTAATGACAGATTCTCTCGCTCTTGACAAAGTTTCACATCATTGACCTTTGATCAAGAGATTCGACTGAGTGTTCAACATCAAAACATCTATTCACACTCAGTAGATTGTACTAGGGTACCTTGGGAATCATTAACATCAATGGTGATCTCCCTTGCACTTGTTAATGGTTCACATCATTGACCGGTAATCAAGTGGTTTCTACCATGTTTGACTTCAGATCATTGTAATCACATAGACAGAATCGTACTTTGTGGAAGACGAGACAAAGACCCTGGATATTTGTTATAAAGCACTCATAGATTTCTCCCAAGGTTGAGATGGAGTATATTGTGTGAAGTACCAGCATGGATCCACATTTGTATGGCCATGGATATGCTCAAATTTTCTTCTATATGACATAAATCTACATTGTATGTTTGGTAGCTATGTCCAAGTTTGAGTCCTCTATCACATGGATCTACGTTGTGTTCTAGTAGCCATGTTTGTTAATATCTCCCATGGATCTACCTTGTATTGGTATGCAGCCATGGTGAAGACACATTTGATCATGAGTAAAAGGGATTAATGTATTGCATATTTCTGGTTGATGTTGATCTCTGATCAAGATGATTCTTTCCTCAAAGTGATAACTTGCTCTATAAAATCTCTTGCCTACCGTATCATTCTAGCCTCATGCTTTGGGGGGCTTTCTGTTACACCCAAATATCGTCATCAATATGTGATAAGATCCTAAAAATCCATGTTTTCCCTCATTCCCAAATATTGAAGTGAAAATATTGATCCATATGTCAAGCTTGCATGTAAAAACCTAGCACCGCTTCCACCCTTAATCCTAGGAGCGATACCTTCTTCAGCACCTCCTGAGTTGTGTTGAAGACAGGAAGTGGCACCACCTTTATTCTTTGTTTGAAGAGTGGTTCTACACTATCATTGCTCCGTCATCAAGGAGTAGGAGCAGTGCCCTTAGTAAAAAGTGAAAAAGGGAGACTTCATGAAGCTTCTAGATCAAAATCCATCCTTTGGGGATCTCCTATCCACCTCACCCACCAAAATCTCAATCACCTCTATCCATTTGAGGCCTATAAAAATAGGCTCATAGCCCATGGTTAAGAAGAGAGAAAAGTCATGTTGCCATTTTGACATTCTGGCCTAATCCATTAGAGTGAGCATAGAGGAGAAATTTGGAGCTATTGGGGATAAGACATTGGTTTTTGTGGAGGAGTGCATCAACACTAAGGAACAGGTTGTAAACTCTTTCATTATTTATCAATGCAAAGTTGGTTCCTTTCCCATATAATTGTTATGTATAATCTTGGATGTTTATTATTGGATTCCTTAGTCATCGATATAGATCTATAGATGATATTCTGGTACTTTTGATCTTTTGTGTTTGATGTGTTTATGCAGGTATTTTGTTGGAAATATTTCATCGTAGGTGAAGAGCCACATCATTCCATCAAAGATTGTATTCCAGGTGTCTGTAGTTTCTAGGAGAAGTCTTCCAACCTTGTTGTGAACTATTTGTTCTAGATCTAAACCATTTAGAACAACTTCTGTTTGCAGAAGGTGAAAAATTCCTAACAACACGCTTACTCTCGTAACTATGGCTTTGTAGCACCTCATACTCAAGGTAATCCGCATTACAGTGCTTCCATGTCACCCTTCATGGGTCATATGGGATCAGGCTATTATCCCACTAGCTAAGGCCATGGTGTGTATAGCAATCAACCTTATCTGAACCAATCCTATCAGGGAGCATAGCATCGATCGGCTCAACCTAGGCTCACTTTCCTTGCGACCTTGAACCTATCTAATTTGTCGATATTGATGAATGATCCTATGCCTCATGATCCGGCATGGTTAAAAGTCCCTACCAATATTCCTTCAGACATTCCAAAGTTTGAAGGTAAGGTTGGTGAATATATTAGTGAGCATGTCACAACCTTCCACCTTTGGTGCTCTTCTAATTCCTTAACCGATGATTCCATCTCTTTGAGGCTATTTAAATGCACCCTCACAAGTCCTACATCGAAATGGTGTATAGAGTTACTGAGGGGGACCTATACTACATTTGATGACCTTGCCATGACTTTTATTAATCATTTCCATCTACTTCTACGTTACGATGTCAGTATAGAACTCTTGTAAACCTTCCGGCAACACAAAGCCATGCATATTTTGGATCATATTCAAGAGTGGCATAGATGAAAATGATTAATTAAAGCCTTTATACCAGTAGAGTTTCTTCTAGAGTGGTTCCTCAAGTCATTGTTACCTTATATAGCGAAGGATGTTTCCACATCCGGAGTTCAAAATGAGGACCAAGCTATTTTTAGGGCTCAAGAGTTGGATTTGATTTATGCTTAGTTTGGACTCTTGTATGAGAATATCCTGATTGCTCCAAGATCCAATTTCAACCCCAAGATTAAACCTGGGCCACATGCTGATGGTATTGTTGGCTCCACAAGTATGAAACCTGTAGACTTGGTTATGAAACAAGTGATCCAGTTATCACTTAACCAGCTTGCATTGGGACAAGCCACAACTTCGTCTCATCCTACCCAATCAGTGAGTGTGATTTCAGTGCAAACATTGAACCTAAAAGGAAACCAACATCCTGGAAGGAATAAAAAGAAAGGAAAAAATAATCTTAAGGGTGGCAATAAAAATGAAAATGGTAATAATAAGGACAAGAACATGAACAATGCTGGAGGGGACAAGCAACCTAAGAGTAGGATGAAGTTTCCTTGTAAGTTGTGTAAGGACGATCCCCTCACTCATTTGTGCCCTCGTATGGAGGATGCCTCGAAGTTCATAGCATAGGGCCTAGTTGTGTGTACTAATCCTTTACCTAATAATAAAAATATGAACTCAAGGACTGTTGATCCTGGTAGTGCTTCTGGTGGGACTCCAAGCCCATCAGATGCCGCTAGTGATCATGGTTACATCAACATGGTGAGTGCTACAAATGTTGTGACACATGTGAAAGACTATGGTTTGTCACAATATGAACTTGGGAAAGAACTTGCTCCACCTGAGAGCTCTTTGCGAATTGAAAATCCTATGGATAATCCTAAAGCTCTTAGCTCGCATTCCTAAGGGATTCTTGAAGCGCTCGAGGCACAAACCTAATGATCAAGCCGCACAGAACTATTCAATTCTTAAAGATTTGGGTTGGACTCCTTGTGTGATGTCTGCACTAGAAGTGCTTCAGACTTGTCCTTCACAGAGAAAGGCCTTATTGTCTTCTCTTGGGGTTAGTGATGATAGCTCTCCTTCCATGATCAAATCTGAAACTCATGGAATCTAGCCTCGCTTTCCTTACTACGTGTCTCTTTTTATTCATGTAGAGTGTCTCAATAACACCATCATGAGTACTGTGATTGATGAAGGTGATGTTGCTTCCGTGATGTCTTTGGCTTGTTGGAAGGGCTTAGGTTCTCCCACATTGTCTCATTCTACCAACATGTTGACAACTTTTGATGGAAGGTCATTTCGGCCACATGGTATAGTTCCTTCTCTAGAGGTCCAATTTGGAGGGAAGACTATTGCGATCGAGGTTGAGGTGGTTGATGTGCCCCTTAACTATAATCTTTTACTGGGTCAGAATTAGATGTGCAATATTCAAGCTGTAGCCTCTTCCCTATTTCGAGTGGTTTGTTTTCCATTTAATGGGAATATCATTACTATCAATCAGAAGTCTTTCCAAAATTTGAGTGTGTTAGCATCATCAGGAGCTTCTATCCTGATTATCAATCATTCTCAGCCGGAAATTGAGAATGTGGGTGTGGGTATGTATCCTTCTCTCATGGGAAACTTTAGTTGTCTTGCACCCATTCTTATGATTGGATCTAGTCTTGGTGGGGCTTCACCCTCATCGAATTTGATATCCTTTTGCACTTCTCATATGGAGGATCCTTGGATTCTTCCTTCACCGTGTACTTCGAGTATACTTGTTGAGATAGACGTGGTGCTTCCTGCAACATTGGTGGCATATCAAGCGAATCTTTATCATGTTGTAGAGCCTAGTCCTTCCTCTTCACAGACGGAGGAAGAGGACCCGTATGTGTTGCCTACATGGGAAGTAGAGTCATGTCACTCTCAATACTTCCTTGATGATTTTTTTTCATTAGATGAAGCTATACTTGCGGTTATGTATGGGATAGAACAACCTTTGGAAGAGTTCCACCATAGATCGTATTTCCTTCCTAAGCTTGATCGTTTAGAGTGTGATGACTTTAGTGAAATTCTAAGAAAGAAAGGTGGTAGACTTGTAGTCCCATTAAGATCTCCTAGTCAGATTACTGAAGGGAACATTTCTAACCTGTCAGCAACTATTCCTATTAACATTTCTCATGATCCTGGTAAGATTGAGAATGTTTACATTGGGGCAGATTGTTCCCCCGATGAGATAAAAGAGTATACCAAGATTTTTAAGGATTTTCATAATGTTTTTTCTTGGTCATATGAAGAAATTCTAGGTATATACCATCGTATTGTTGAACACGAAATCAATACCTATCCGAATGCAAAACTGGTTTGAGAATGTTTGCGTGCCGTGAATCCTAGGAAAGCACCCGACATTAAAGTAGAGATAGAGAAACTACTCAAAGTTGGTTTTATTTATCATGTTCCCTTGATGAAATGGGTTTCAAATCCCATTCCGATGGATAAGAAGTAGGGAGCGATCCAAATATGCATTGATTTTTGTGATTTAAATCGAGCCTGTCCTAAAGATAATTTCCCTACACCATTTATTGATCAAAATTTGGCCAAGTGTGTGGGAAGTGAGGTATTTTATTTTCTGGATATAATCAGATGCAAATTAAACCTGAGGATCAACATAAGACTTCATTTATTTGTCCTTGGGGAACTTTTGTATATCAAAAGATTCCCTTCGGCCTTAAAAACATTGAAGCTACGTTTCAACGGGCCATGACCTTGATCTTTCAGATGTTAAAACAATTATTGAAGTGTATTTGGATGATCTAGCTGCTCACTCTCATTTGATAGTGCATCATCCTTATCATTTGCGATTAGTGTTCGAAAGATGTCTCCATTATCAAGTTCATTTAAATCCTCATAAGTGCGTCTTTTGTATGAAGGTTAGTCATTTACTATGATTCATCGTATCCAAGGAGGGTATTAGAGTCGATCCCTTGAAGGTTGAGGCAATACTTCAATTGTCTCCCCTGCATAACATTCAACATCTTCAATGTTTACAAGGAATGGAGAAATTCTTACGAAGGTTCGTGGTCAACTTTACCAATTTGAATAAAGGCTTGATGCATTTGTTGAAGCAGGACACCCCTTTTTACTAGGATGAGCGAGCCCAAGAGTCTTTAGATGCCTTGAATGAATCCTTAGAAATGGCCCCTGTGCTTATTCCACCAGAATATAGATGTGACTTTTTGATTTATGTGGCCAGGTCTTAAGAGATTATTCGTATGGTATTGGTTCAGGATGATGAGGAGCTCCATGAGCATGTCATTTATTATCTGAGCCAAAACCTGATTGATGTAGAACTTCGTTATTCACATGTTGAGAAGCTAGCCTTGTCCATCATTCATGTGGTTTAGCATTTGAGACATTACATCCTCCTTCGCCAAACTTTGGTCATAGCTCACATCAATCCATTTCAATTCATCCTCACAAGAAGGATGATTGAAGGAAAGTATAATAAATGGATTATGATATTGCAAGAGTTTGATCTCGAGTATGTTTCGGAAAAATTGAAGAAATCATTAATATTGCTCAGCTCCTATCATATTTTCCAAATTTGGATGAAGAGGAGGTTTATGAGGATTCTTTTGTTGATGAACATATGTTCCTCATATCGACTATGGACCCTTGGTACGGGGATATTATCATGTATTTGCAAACATTGAAGGTCCCTACTCACCTCTCATGGGATGAGAGGTGATGAATACATCACGTAGCGAAGAACTAACTCATAGTGGATGATACTTTGTAGTGCTATGGGGTTGATTCCATTTTACGTTGTTGTTTAACTCATGCTAAGGCTGAGTTCGTGCTTAATGATTACCACGGATGGGTGTTTGGTGGTCATTTATCTAGGATTTCTACAGCCCAAAAGATGATAAGAGTGGGATATTTTTGGCTGTCAATATTTAAATATTGCGGTAATTACCCTTTCAGGTGTTTGCACGTAATATGTGCTCGCATCTCACCCCTTTGCATCCTATTGTCACCGTCGTTCCCTTCACCAAGTGGGGGTTTGATTTTAAGGATTGCAACTCAGCTTCAGCTGGGGGGCACCATCATATTATTGTGGTTACTTCATGAAATGGGAAGAGGCTATGCCCACAGTTAAATATGATGGTGAAACAACTGCACATTTCGTATTTAACCATATTATCACCTATTTTTGCATTCCGAGAGAGAGCTTGTCACTGACCATGGCATGCACTTTTAGAACAAAATGATGGAAGAGTTGTATTAAAAGTTAGGATATAAACAAGATCACTCCTCTTATTACTACCCTCAAGCAAATGGACAGGTTGAAGCAATGAACAATTCACTTAAGTACATTCTCCAACAATCCATCACACAGATCAAGAATAATTGGCATGTCATGTTGTATCCTGCTTTGTGGGCCTATAGAACCACGGTCAAGACTGCCATCAGTTTTTCTCCCTATCAACTTGTGCATGGGGTGGATTTGGTATTACCAGTTGAATGTCAAATCCCTTCTTTGAAGCTAGATGTGGATATTTTACCAGAGACTTCCACATTGGAAGAGTGTTTGGTCCACTTGGAGCAGCTCAATGAGCAGCGTCGAGATGCTTTAGTGGCTCTTGTGGTTAACAAGCATTGCATTAAGGTCCAGTACTATAATTCTATCCATCCTAGGAGGTTTAGTGAAGGTGAATTGGTCCTTTTGTGGGATCAAGCTAAGGAACCCTTGGGGCCATGAAAGTTCAATCCTATGTGGCATGGTCCTTACGTGGTTAAGAATGTCTTAGAGAAAGGATCCTATGAGCTAGTTGATTATGAAGGGATAGCCTTGGGGGAGCCTAGAAATGGGCTCTATCTCAAAAAATATTGTGCATGATCCTCAGCCAGGGATGATTTTTGTATATTATTGTACATTTTTGCATTGCATAGTTAGGTCTTCTTATGGTGATAATGTTTGTTGATTAGCTTTCATTTGTTATGGAAGATGTCAATGGAATATGTCGATGGAATATTCCATTTACATAGGATTCACTGATGGTGCTAGCCACCATACTCAAAACTTAGCTTTGGCTGCTTGGGTGATATATACTCATATGGGTCAAGTGTTGTCTTCAGGAGGCGTATGTTTACAACCTTCATCAAAAAATGTTGCTGAATATAGTGTCATCATTGAGTTATTACATGATGCCATTTCACATGGTGTCCTTTCTCTTGAGGTACGTCTTGATTCGCAGTTAGTGATTTCACAACTTAATGGCTTGTATCGTATTAGGGATCTAACATTATTACCAAGATTCTTATGTGTTAGATTGCTAGAACGACAATTTGAGAGTATAATATACATTCATGTTCGAATAAGTTTTAACCAAGTTGCTGATTCATATGCTAACTATGTACTATATTAGAATTTGTTTCACAGACCATAAGCATTTCACCGACACATTTTACACATATAAATATAATAATAATAGATCATAATAAATATTTTTCATTAATTTCAAAAAAGGTGATGTCATAATACATAAGTGTCTTATACAAAATTGGGGCTTCTGAGCCACCAAAATATACTACACAGTCATACAAAAGATATACACCTAGGTCTCTAAGCCTGAGGTGGAGGGGGGTGTTGATCATGGTAGCACACCATGGCTCTAGCTAGCCAGGGAAACAATCGAACCCATTCCCATGGTACTCCAACCACCTGGCACTACATGGCCTCAGGCAAGTCCTCGACTTGCGCCATGGGTACTCTTTGTGTCAATTTAGCAAAGTTCGTGTGGATGCTCTAGAGAGTCCACTCCACATCTGCACCCATGATCTCATCACCTCTTCCCCTCCATCGATGACAAGGAAAGACATCTGGATGTCGTGGTCCTACATCTGCATATACATGACAAAGTATCACTATGTGTCGTCACACCAAAAACATGTATTTTGATTTGATATATCAAAAAACACAAAAAAATTAAATAATTCAAAAATTAAAAGTGGGTTTGGGATTCGTTACCTATGTCTCCATAAGACGCTCCTGGTTGTAGGGGCATGTCTGGGTCTCCAGGTAAGTTGATCCCTGCATAGGGATAGTGATATATGGCAATGATTTGTCTCTGCCACCATAGAAATAACTCTTCTAGGTAGGGGTTAGCCACCCTTCCACCTCCCAATCTGCACATGACATTATGCCAGCATCGTTGAGATAGATCCTAGATTCCATGTGGAGCAATTTCTACTCTTGAGCTTAGCCCTGGCACCCGCTCAAAAACGAATGTGCTCATTATGCTACCAAACCCAAAGTTCCACACCCTACCCATCTTGTAGTCACTAAGCTGTTGTTTCATGTTGCTCAGTAGCGTAGTACTCTAGTCATATATCGTACGCTGCATACACTCTACTGCATAGAACATCATTGGCCTTGAGACCTGGTGGAGTGATGCCAAACCTGTGATCCTACCTAATTCCAATAGTATGGCTTTCAGCCCTAGAATATGAACCGTGTTTGTCAAGATTTGACTCCCAACCTTCTATATAGCAGGAAGGCAGTAAACAACTATGTAGTCCTCTATAGTCAGCCCACCTCCTGGCCCATAGGATCGAAGGTTCACCACATTCTCTCGTCGGGACAAACCAATTATAAATTATATGTCCTCAACCTCAATGTTGAGTGACATCCCATCTATCTGAAAGGTCTCTGATTCTGGATCCCAGTAATCTACTAACAGTTGGAGTAGTCTTGGCTTTTCCCTCAAGCATCAACATCGCCATGCTCCCTCTCTCTCCATTCTAGTACCATCCTACACATAAATAAAAAAATTTGATCATTATTTGCCCATTAAAATCATGTTCGCCGCCCTATATGTGGCTGTCTGCAAAACAACCGCATACATACATAGTTTTCGTGTCATTTTCCACCTATAGTTATCCCTATACATGGAAAAATGCCTGATATCCGTGTGGGCCAAAACGCCTAAGTTAGGATGGCCTTAAAAAATAATTTGACCCTGAAACTTTAAAATTTTTACATGAAAATGAAGGGGAGGGGCAAGGGAATTTACCTAGATCAAACATGGAGTGATTTTGTCGGACGATGCTCCCAGAATTCGCTTCTGAAGTTCTGGACTCAAGTGCACTATGGTGGGGGAAAATTCAAAATGGTATGAAAATTTTTAATTTTTCACTATTTTATAGAACATTTTTGAAATTTTTACCCAGTTCCTATAGTTTTTGACCGTTTCTGATCGTTCGAGACTGTTTGAACTAATTTGATTTTGTAGGAGCCCATTTTGAGTGCATTTTGACCATGTCTTTGACTAGTTCATGCCTATTTAATATATTATGTCTAAAGTGGCATATAGGTTAGGATTTCACATTTGCTTTCATTTTGCATATCCTTATGACCATTTCATCTTAACCCTCGGTACAAATCTATTCCATCTTGTCACATAACCTTCATGTTTCTTTTAGAAGTGACATTATGCAAATGGTAGAGCTTTCCCATACATGGGTACCCTAGTTAGATCCTGTATTGCATTTGGTGCCCATGCTGACATTTCTCCTTTAAGGTGTGGGAGTCCTTTGTATAGTACCACCATGTCTTTGACCAAAAGCCTCATACTCCTATTGAACTTTGTGCTCGTTATTCCCCTGGGAATCCCTTGTATATGTCAAGTTGTAATTGCATTATCATGAGTTTTTCTTTCCTTATTGAGCCTTATGTCAGCTTCCTGACTTTGATTATCAGCCATATAGCCTGAGCTTGTCTCATGTCTAGCCAAGAAGAGCCTTTTTACATATCTTTTGCAGCTTGATTCCCCATTTTTTACCAAGAGGGGACCTTCCTTCGAGTGTCGTTATCCTGCACATATCTCCTTGCATTGAGCATAGGTATGTTCCACTGCTTGGAACTAGTTTTCTTACCCCCTGACACTCATCTCCTCCTAGAATTGTAACTATAAAGAACTTTTATTCTTTTTCAAGATTTTCAAAATATCTGAAAAAGTCCAAAAAAAATAAAAAAACCAAAAATCCGGACATGAAACGATATTATCTTTGGGAGGAGTCAAGTCGTGTTGCCTTTGAACAGAGCACTGTATATCACATTTGTTGGTTGGGTTATTAGTTTGAATTTAGGAGCTGTACTCATTACTTTGAGTTTATCTCCACCGACTGGTTAAGTTTCCAGTCCCTATGGAGCCTCTATTGATACCTCCCGTGTTATAGGGATGTCCCAATTTGCCTATCGAGTCCATTCTGCCTAACTTCAGTCACCATTCGCCTTTATTCTCTTGTTCGAAGGAAGTTGAATCCTGATTAGGCCATTCCTCAGTTATCTTGACTTTGCATGTCAGCCATTCCTGGTACTGTTACTGGTTCGTGCACATCTTGTTCGAGTTCTTCCAAATTATATAGCGTTGCTGAGTACCGTGTGTTGGTTGATGGGGGATGCCTTAATTCTCTCCTTCTATTGGATTCCATCCCATCGACTTTAGATCATTTATTTTGGGATAGCAGTCTAGAGTCATTTCAGTTCCTTGAGACTTACAGTCGTCAGTGGTAGGTTCTCTTGCCATCAACAGTTTTGGGAATACATCAAGGTCCCTTGATCAATGGATTCTTCCAAGTGTTTGACCTCAACACATTTATTCACACTTGTTAGATTGCACTCTAGTACCTTGATTCCAATTTTCATTATCAGTGGGTGATGTCGCATCTATTAACGGTATGCATCAATGAGTAGTAATCAGATGATGGACTACTATGTTCAAACTTGACACCTCTATTCACATAGTAGGACATGTACTCGTCACGGTTTGTGTAGAATACCTTCCAGCTTGGTTGCATTCCACATATGATATCTCCTTGATTGTGCCAGTGTTCATGAGATTTCAGCTCTCGTGATTTGATTCCAGTGTATGCCAGATATCTTCAGCCATTATGGAGATCTTGATCCATTGTATATCTTTAGCTTCTATGGAGATCTTGATCCATTGTATATCTTCATCATGGAGATTCTGATCTATTATATATTGTACATGGTGATGACCACAAATGTCACATTTTGTATATCATGCCTATTCACGGCCATTGTACTCTTATGTATCCAGGACTGCTATATGTATTTGGAGTCACATGCAAATATTGATTATTGTACTACTGATGGATGGTTGGTTCTTCCACCTAGTTCTTCATCACTCCACTTCTGGGATGGATTTTATAATGTATTTCGGCCATCATGTTACCCCTTTGATCTCACACATTAGGGGGCATCTATTATACCTTATTTTACTACACATGGTTGATCACATATTTATGGCCTTCCTTGTCCCTCTACAAACTCTTTAGACCCCATGGACTGATATTATACTTTGATGTTTCCAAGTTCATCCCTAAAAACCCCTTTTTATTGATGTATGTGTCTTTTAAACAAATACTCGCATGTACACCTGAATTTTGACCTCAAACCCGAATACATCGGGATGTGTGCATAAATCCAAATACTTTTGGAGTTTGCCTTCATGTGTGTCCAAACCACTTGACTCTTGGCCTTCCATATGCCTTGAGATCGCTTGTATTTGACCCTCCATTACCCCTTTGGAGTTCTATGTAAGGAACCCCTTGGATACATTGAGGAGGAGGAATTGAAGAGAAATGAAACTATAGTCCATTGTTGCCATGGCTTGCATATACTTGAGTCTGCATCCCTTTGTCCCTTTGAAGCACTTTGTGTTCTTCCCAAGATTTCCTTTGCTTGTGAGCTTTCTATCGAGAGATGGAGGATTGAGGTGGTGGAGGCCCAGGCGGAGGACTCAGTTTCTCTGGTTTGTAGACATGTCGATAGAGGTTGTCACTTGTGTAATGTATGATTTAATTAATAGAAATATCTTTTCCTATACAATAATGTGCATTTGAATGAATATTGAATCTATGGATATGTTTAATTTCTTATGCGTTATTGATTATATATGCTAGAATAGATCTAACACCATATTATATAACATGCTTGTCTTGTTTGCTATTGTTGAGAGCAAATTGTTAGCGCAAGTGGGCTTAGAAAAATCTCAACGGGGATCTACTTCAACATGTATGATTCAAGGTTCCTTAGTGTTAGATGTTTGGTTTCTCTTGCATATTGGGAAAGGATTGATTTCTCATGTCTGGCTGTCTGATGTGGTACACTCCAAGCCATAGGAAGTTTCTCTCCATAACAAATACCACTTTTATCTTCTGGAGCTTCTTTCTCCCTCCTCGGCGAACATTTTTTCGGGAGCAGTGGAAATATGGAATAGAGGCACTTTCCATAGATTGATATCTTCTTCCTAAAATATTTTTTGGCTAGGCTAATGATATGGTTGAATGCACCATACAACACTCTAGAGATTCACACTCTCAGAATTTTTTTATCATCATCCTATGAGCTGTGGCAGGCATTTTCCTAAGGCCAATTAGGCATATTTTACCAATAAATCCATACTTGGACTATTTTTTATCTTCTCCTAGGCTTGGTCTAATTTCCCTAAACCACAGTTGTGGCAGGTCCATAAATTGTTCTTCAGGGTCTCTTTAGACAAAAATGAGACCATGGTTGAGTAGACAAAAAAGAATCCTATAATATCCCCATGTCCTGCAGGAATTTTCTTCAACAAACAATTTGTGGCAGGCATCCTCTTAAGGCTATTTGGACCAATTTTCCATACTTATCAAATTTCCTGATTTTCACTAATTTGTCACATTTCTCCAAAATGATGTCATAATGAAACAATGATTTCATATTCATGCCACATCATCATCTATTCCATGCCATGCCATGTTGGGATCATCCTTAGTGAGGGCATCAACTGTAATGCAAGCATCACTTAGCCATTTTCCCTTTGTCTTTAGTATCGAGAATAACATTTTTATTCTATTTTGGCACGTTGATATTTTCCTTATCTGATCACCATAAGAAAAACCAAGAGCATGTCTAGATATCCATTTCAATAATGAACAGGACCATATCATCTTATTTTTTTTATCATCAAAGGAACACCCACTTGCAGGCATTTCCAAATGGTCTCTCAAACTCTTTGTCTAACACTTAACCAGTTCTCTTAAAACCCTAGGTCACCAAAGTGATTTCATTTTTCCCTCAAAATTAGTAAGTGAGATACCCAATGGGTATATGCCAAGAAGGTGAATCCATCAAGACCAATTTCATCTTTTGGAGCTTCTTTCTCTCTCTTCAGTGGGCATTTTCTAGAGTAGTGAAAATATGGCTAAGAGGCACTTTTGGCAGATTGATATCTTCTTCTTGAAATACTTTTTGGTCAGGATAATGATATGGTTGGATGCACCATAAAACACTCTACAGATCCACACTCTCAGAATATTTTTATCATCATCCTATGAGTTGTGGAGGGAATTTCCTTAGGGTCGGTTAGGCATATTTTACCAATAATTCCATACTTTGACAATTTTTTATCTTCTCCTAGTTTTGGTCTAATTTCCCTAAACCACAGTTTTGGCAGGTCCATAAATTCTTCTTCAGGGTTTCTTCTTAATGTTATTAATTTGTCTAATGCACTTTTCATTACCAAATTGAAAGAGTTGATTCATGGATGAGTAGGCTCGGAAATGTGTAATTATGCCATTCTATATTTCATACACGAGATGCCAAGTTTGGTCATTAGGATTAATTAATGAAAAACATATGAAGTTGGTTAAAGAGTCTAATCAGATTTGAAGACACTACATTGACAGTCCAAACAAACCATATGACAACTTAAGCAAACCGATTGAGAGCATAATAAAGACCAACATACCAAAAAACTAGTATTGAACTGGTAGTGGATGAATTATGAATGTGACTGTAATAAACCTATAATTTTCCACTAGTGTTTCAACAATACAAGTGATGCAATTTATTGAATGAATGCCAAGGAATATAACTGAAAGAGTGCATGAAAGGACACATTCCCTTGAAGATGATGAATTAGCTTGAGTTCATAAGTAAGTAGTGGATTATCGTTCTTACTTAGTTTGATATTACTTGCTATTACTATTTAGTTATACCCATTTTGTTGGTTGACAAGTCTTCATTATGCTCATTTTTTAAGCTGAAAAAAGTGTGTCCATATTTTACAGGAGTGCGGTATACACAATGAGAATGTTGGACAAGCTTAAAATCAACAAAAATTTCCTCAAAAATCAATATTTTCATAATACAAGCAAGGTAGCAAACAAGAGATGAAATGACAAAATGCGAAATTCCATCATATTCCAAACTCTGAAGCACCAGTTACCGATATACCATCATGAGGAGGGATTGATGAAGTGACGGATGTCAAGTCCACACACCGTAAGGAAACATGAAGATGATTTCAATTGAGGCTAAGGATCACCTCCACCATTGATACCATGACATCACCACAGAAGGGGCAGCATAGTTGGCATCACCACACAAGAAATCGATCAAGATCTCACATGACCGTTCGTGTTGTCATCATGCTACTTGATAATGGCGTGTGTGAGGATTTGATGGACTTGTGGTGAAATTGACTGCTAATGATGATTCAGTAATAGCCCGGCTCATTATAAGGCCATGATCAAAGCTGTCCTAAGATACAGAGCGAGTGAATACTGGTAAAGAACAAGAATGAATAACTATTGTTCTGCTAAGGATCTTGGGGAGACTGATACGGGATATGTACTAAATGTTATGCTTGGGAATCCTATTGTTCAATGTGCTTTTTTGACTGCTGAGTGTTGCATGGAAATTCAGTCATTTCTATACCTTAATGCAAAATCAACTCCAGCCATCAGGGTAGAGATGTTCATTACATTAGGAATACCTTCTAATGCTAGTAAGGGCAATGTAAAGATGTTCATTACATTAGAAATACTTTCCGATGCTGGTAAGGGAAACACTATCATGATAAATGAAACACCACTGTGGAAGTAGTGCCTAGAGTTCCCATTTCTAAGGACATCCCGTCGAAGCCTCAATACAAGGACGTGGAATCCATCACTGCGGTGCATAGTATCCATTTCTAGGAATGGTCGGTCTGAAAAAATGTTCGTACTGGGGGAGAAAAGATCAAAGATATTTTCCATCATTGTCCTTGCTGCAAATTTCCAACTCTAATGAAGGTGATGACAAATCCAAAGAGATTTTGCGCTAGCATATCCTGTATGAAGGATCTAGTCCCGGTAGAAGAAGCAGTCAAGAATGAAAATCCCATCAAGGATTTAGCACTGTCGATAAATGGGGCTTTATTCTCCAAGTCTGTGCAAATAATAGTGTTACTGGGAGATATAGATACCAGACAGAAATCCAAACATAGAATGTGCATAAACCTTCCTTCTAGCTGTGAACACAGGTAGACCATGATTATCAAACACATAATGAACATAAAGGTTAGAAGCAGAAAAGGTCATGTGACTAATTCAACCTATACGACAGGAGTTGTGCAAGAGGAACAAACCATTAGAGAAGCTCCAAAACATCACTATCGAAGCAAGCAAGCTTGCATCCCAGACACCGCATTTCTATTTTTGATCCAGCATGGTCATCACATCATATTGCCTTTTGTAGGTGTAAATCATGGCGAATCTCCCACCTCAAGAAGTCTGTTAAGATTCCTTATGATGATTTCAATATTTGATCCCCAAATTTTGTAACAGAATTGGGCTATGTTTCAAGGTTTCTCGCAGGAGCCATATCATTATAAATATAACCTCCTTGGAGGAGAACAGAGGTTGATTTGACTTTCATATTTTTAAGGCCTTTGCACTAGGATTGTGGCTCTACAAACATTTTTTGGAGTAATAATGAAAATGCTTCTCTAAGTTTATGAGATTCATCATGTTGTTTGTATTCATTTTTTGTTCTCTGTTGTGTCATTTTCCATATGTGTTAATTTCTGTTGAATGCTTTCTAGTTGTATGAGAAGAATCCTTGTGATAGTTTCTAATTCTGATTCCTTTGGGCATCTTCTTTGTGTCTACAATGTAATAACATGGTGACTTCAAGTGCAAATTGAGTAGTCTATATTTAAACTTATTTTTGATTTTCAAATTCAAAACGATTTGTAGATTGGTTGTTTTGTACAACATAAAATGTCCTAGCATCAATTGAGTTAAGAAATCACCTTATTATTATGGTTATTTATTGCAGATGAATTTGTTTATGGATGAAGCTTATTCCTTTAAATATTTAATTTTGTTCATTTTGTTATTCTTGCTACAATGTGGAAAATACATTATATTAATGTTAAAGATGATCAAAAGTGATCATTGGAAATTCCAATTACATCATGTAGAAAACCTTAATGGAGTTCCGTAATAAACTCCAGGCTATTGACACCAAAATCCAAAGTACCTAGATAGAACATGTTACTGACTCATACAGTTGTCAGAAGATGAAGTTATCAAAAATCCTGATCAATCACTATAAAGCTCTTGAAACCTATCTGACTTATCATATAGAGTACATATTATAGCCATGAAGGTATCCTTTGTAATATTTGTTCATAGTTGGTTTACAGCACATGAAGAATATTTATCTGTTCTGGTATGGTAAACAAGTAACTCATTTTACTTTTGCTTACTGTGGTTGTTTTACGTTTGGAAAATTAATGATCAAAATTTTCAAGGATTAAAGTGAAGAATGAATACCTTGCATGTGGATCGTTTCTGCATTCATAGTGACTTATGAGAATCCTATACATTTTGTATTTTTCCCTGCATTAACTTATTTGTCAATGTCTTTTTAGTTATAATTTGAAACCTCTTACATATGGATGTGGATACTATATCAAAAGACCAAACTGGTGTCTTCAACAAGATGCATAGGATCCCCTTCCATTCTCTACTACCCAATGGTCTCTTGTTGGCTATGGGATTTACCTATCCTCCCTGGATTTGATTTTCTTTTATTGACTAAGAACAAAAAAAATATAGAAAGGCTACAGGATTACACTCACATTCTAATATCTATAATGTGTTTTTTCTAAACCACTCTACAATATTAGGATCTAGCTGAAACTCTACTACTTATTGTGCATGATGAAACTCAAAATAATTTCTATAGTTTGTGATGTTGTAGAGAATTTGTATGTGATGCTCTCCCATGTGATATTGTGGGGATGAATTCCAAGATTATGAGTCAGTACATTGACTTTGTTGCTAATATATTTCCGGTGAGTATGCTCCAAGGTTTTATATTTTGTACTAATCAAAATCATTGCATTCTTATGATTCATCTATTGATTCAGTAGTGCTATTGTGTGGTTGGTTAGGGATTGATTTGTAAATTATTTTTTTGATGCATTCAGGTTTCCTTGGGCTGTTCTAAAGTTTATCATGTGCTATAGAGCTATCTTTTTCCAAGGGAAAAAAAGACAAATGTAGGGGTTAACCATTTCAGGAAACATTGTCGTCTTCAGCAAATTTACAAATCACTAGTTTGATCCACGTTATAGGCCACTTATTTCACAATAAAATTTGTATAGTCCATGCTAACAAGCGTGAATGGAAGGAACTGACTTATCAGAGGCTATATATTTTTTATAGTTGCAACAAGTAAAATAATATAGTTAAGTTGTGACACTAAAATGAAAGTAAAATATGCTAATATTTCTCATATTTGATGAAATATCATCACAATTTCTTACCAGATCATCTTCAACCGGTTTATAACCTCGATGTCTAGAGTTGTGCAAGTCCCTCTCCTTTTCTCTATTTTCCTTGTTTTTTTCCTTGTATCCTAGAAATGAATTGAAAATAACATATATAAGTCAACATTACAAGCCAATAGACATTCTAAAAAGATTGATTATATAATATGTGAACTTTTTTCTTACCAGGAATTCAGTGGTGGCTCGTGATGGGACGAATTCTCTCCACACTGTCTCACTTATCCTAATTCGAGGAACATTTTTTAATCTTTCCTCTGTTGACTCATAAGGGTCACAATATTTTTTGGTCCACCGATATCTATAAATTTTTTACTTATGGCCAATGGATTTCATAAAATATTATTTAAGGATTGAAGGGATTATGAATTTTTCTTGCAACATATAAGAATTTCATTTTTAGATGTCATACATGGTTTGAAATTAAACTTCAAAATCATCCAAAAATAGAAATGTTGAAAAAAATACATGTAATGTCTAATACTCACATTAATAATGTTCCACATGTCCTCTTTTAATTGATCTGAAACCTTCTGTAATCTCCCCTTCCAACTAAACCACCCTGAGAACACTCGTTAACCTATATTATTCCAATAGGTTCGAGCAGGTCTTAAAGAAAAGGGAATAACTAAGGACTAGTAGCACTATGAGTAGAAAGGTACATCAATTTAGTATTATTAAGTCATCAGTGTAGAAAGAAGGCCATCAAATTTCATATCCTAAAGCATGTGGAGCATGTAGGTCTTGTTTATTCAGTGTTAAAGTCAACATCAAATTAGAATTGCATGCATGTAAAAATGAAGTATAAACCCTAAAAGTGACACACAAACCCTAAAATCATATGAATATCTATTTAAGAAGGGTTATGGGACTAAAGGAACAATCTATGATTATTATTGATTGATTTGGATCTTTTGAGCAGCAAAACCATGTGCAGCCACAACAATTGGGGTTGAAGATGACATCTTCAGCTAGCGATGGTTTGGTAGTGGGATATCTACCCTAGTCCCTTCGGGATAGACCATCCATGTTTATCAATGGAATTCTCCATATACATCAGGGTTCAGGATCCAGCACACTCAGAAGGATTACTAATTCGCAGGTTCACATTTTGCAGCTAGGGATTTAACTGGATACCCCAAAGTATTCACTGGGTCTATGATTTCTAGTTTATCTCCTATATGCCAGCTTCTTCTTCAGCAGGGTCATCCCATTGCATTGTTTGGTTCCCAATTATCATGTTGCTCATTCTGAGGTGTTATCAACAGATCAAGGGGATTTGAGGGCATGAGCACCAAAATTCTAGATCAATTATCTAAGATATTTAGAGAGGCCAAATATTCCACATGCTCTAGCCATTCTCTTCAAGAGGGGAATACCATCATCTCTTCAATTTTTTGAGGGTATCAGACAACTACTCCTCCCAAAACGTCATATTTATCTGGGGAAGAGCCTCAGTACAGCTAGGCGGTAACAACAAAGGAAAGGAGCACTAATAGCCCACCTATCTGGATCTGTATGCATGCATCTATCTTTGGATTCATTATCAACTGAGATATCAATGGTAATTTTTAATTTCTCTCTGCAAACCCTAGCCCTAATTCAACTACATTTTAGGGCATTTTTGCATGGCAAGTTCACATGCACAATTATTTCATATTTTTGTATAAGATTGAGTGTGAGTCAACACTACAATAGAACATTAGAGAATATCATTATTTGGGATATTACAGTGGTATCAAAGCATCTTCCTTGCCAACTATGGGCTTGAACATGAGAAGTAGACAAATACAGAAGAGGACACTTTTGTAACCTATAGGAGAAGGAAGAGTAGGTACACGAAGGAATTTGAGGATATCCAGCTAGAAGATACCAACTCATACATGGAACCAATAGGTATACACTCTGATAAGGGAAAATGAATGAGAGAAGATGAGGACAAGACAGGATGGAGTTTTGCAGCCAATAATAATCAATAATGTATGAGTTGGTATCCAGCTAGAAGATACCAACTCATACATGGAACCAACTGTGTATACATGACCTAGACAAAGGGAAAAAGGATGTACTTAATGTAATCAAAAGATTCTCGGTGAAACTACAACAAGGTAATAGAAATACACCTCTCTCACCAGTAGATAGAGGGTCTACAAGAAGTAGTGGGAATCATGCATACACCAATATCCAAAACACACCCAACATATATAATAGACCTTTCGGAAGGCCTACTATGCCTCACTTCCTGGAAGATGCAGTAGCAGGACCGGTAATGCTAGTAGAGCCTAGTGAGCCATTTGGAGCGTACTTACAGGAGCATAGGGACTTGGGAAATGAATTCCATTCAGCCATGACTTTCTCATATTTTTTCAACATGAAAAGCAGGAACAGGCCAAGAGGGTTCAACAGAGCATTCAATCATAATTTTGAGTTACAGTTGCAACGCACATTGGGGAGACTGACTATCCCCAACTTTAATGAGACATCCAATTGTTCAGCCAAGATTTGGGTACATAAGTTAAACACATACTTCCAACTTAACCCCGTGATAGAGACATATGCAATAAAGTTGGATACTTTAGATTTAGATGGGGAAGCACATGAGTGGTGGTACCACAAACTGGTGGCATTGGGTCACAACACTATCAATTCCTATAGTGGATTCACACAAAGGCTCATGAATTGCTTTGATAAGAAAGACCCAGAGATTCATTTCAGGGATCTTACACAACTCAAGCAGACAAGCAGTGCCAAGACATTCATATCCAAATTTGATAGAGTTTCAGTTATAGTATCTAGCATATCACAGAGTTAGTTGATTATTCTATTTAAAGAGGCACTATCCAAGCCACTCCACGGATGGGTGAAGGCCTATAGGAAAATTAATTTCCAAGATGCTATCAGTAGGAATCTGATCCTACAAGATTCTGTGCCAAAGAACAAGAAGCCACAAAAAACTACCAGTCTCCTAGAAAACTAGGAAAACCCTACCCATCTTCCAGAAAACAGGGAAAGGATAATCCCACAAAGGGAATGGTTGAACAAGGACACACGACAAGATTTGATAAGGAAGAATTTATGTTTTGCTTGCAAATAACCTTGGGTACCAGGCCACAGATGTATGGGTAAAGGGAAAGTACACCTCATCGAGGTATTTCCAGATAGCAATGAGGAAGATGGGGCAAAGAAGAAATCGAATGGAGAAATACATAGTACAGAATTGGAACAATTGCCATAGAGAGACACTATTGCTATCCTCAAAGGAGTCCCCACCTTCTACCCAAGAGGAATCTAGGAATATTTACCACTGAGGGATTTACCTTTGTCATGGATGGAAATCACAGGATGAAATTAACATAGAAGATACCTCAGTTACAGGTACAGCTTGGGAATTATACACTGTTGGATGAATTTTATGTGGTAGATGTGCCAGACAAGAGCATTGTTTTGGGAGTACAATGGTTGTACTCAATTGGGAAATACTCAACCAATTACCAAACATTAGAGATGGAGTTCCTTGCACTAGATGGGAAGAGGGTAGTTCTAATGGGAACAACCAATGAAGCTTCAGGGTTAGACACAACAAAGGGGAGGACCACCATATTCAGGCATGAGGACAAGACTCGCACAAGGAAATGACCAAATTCAAAACATAAGACTTCAAGGAAGGAATAATGGTGTTCCAAGGGATTTTCAGGTAGAACTCCAAACAAATGTAGGATGAGCCCTAGGGGATTTAGAAAAGGAGCCAAAAATAGCATGTTCAATCCTCACAGGTATCCCAGAAGGTACAAGGAGGGAATACATAGTAGGGGTGAAAAGAAACACGAATTCGAAGGAAAAGAAGGGCCACCCAGCAGCGGAATAAACTGGTTGATAAAAATGTTCAAGAAGAGACATGGATAGATGATTCAGTATATTGGTCAAAGATTGCTTGAGGACAAGAAATTTGGATCAGGGAGGACTCTGATGCCCCCTTCCAACTAAACTACCCCGATAACACCCATTAACCTATCTTATTCCCATAGGTTTGAGTGGGTCTTAAAGAAAAGGGATTAACTGAGGATTGATAGCACTAGGAGAAGAAAGGTACATCGATTCAGTATTATTAAGTCATCAGTGTAGAAAGAAGGCAACCAGAGTTCATATCCTAAAACATGTAGGTATTGTTTAGTCAAAGCTAAAGTCAACATCAAATTAGAATTTCATGCATGCAAAAGTGAAGCATAAACCCTAAAAGTGACATGAAAACCCTAAAATCATATGAATATATATTTAAGAAGGGTTATGGGACTAAAGGAACCATGTATGATTATTGTTGATTGATTTGGATCTTTTGAGCAATAGCGCCGTGTGCAGCCACGATAGTTGGGGTTGAAGACGACATCTTCAGCTAGCGAGGGTTTAGCAGTGAGATATATTCCCTAGTATCTTCGGGATATACCATCCAGGTTTATCAATGGAATTCACCATATACATCAAGGTTTAGGATCCAACACACTCAGCAGGTTCACATTTTGTATCTAGGGATTTAACTGGATACCCCAAAGTATTCACTGGGTCTATGATTTCTAGTTTATCTCCTGCATACTAGCTTCTTCTTCAGTGAGGTCATCCCATTGCATTGTGTGGTTCCCAATTCTATGGTTTCTCATTCTGAGGAGTTATCAGCAGATCAAGGGGATTTGAGGGCATCAACACCAAACTGCCAAATCAATTTGCTAGGGAATTTAGAGAGGCCAAATATTCCACACGCTCCATCCATTCTCTTCAATAGGGGAAGACCATCAGCTCTGCAAATTTTTGAGGGTATCACACAACTCCTCCTCCCAAAACGTCATACTTAGCTAGGGAAGAGCCTTGGTACAGCTGGGCAGTAACACCAGAGGAAAGGAGCACTACTATCCCACCTATCCGGATCTTTATGCATGCAACTATATGTGGAGCCATTATCAGCCAGGATATTAATGGTAAGTGTTAATTTCTCTCTACAAACCATATCCCTAATTCAACTACATTTTAGGGAATTTTCGCATGGCAAGTTCGCATGCACAATTATTTCGTATTTTTGTATAAGATTGAGTGTGTGAGTCGGCACTACAATAGAACATTAGAGAATATCAGTATTTGGGATATTACACCTTCCTCCAATTAGAATAATTGATTGGAACCATTTCCCTTATAAGCACACCTAATAATGAATATAGCTTCATGGAGTTTGGACCAATTGGTTGGTTCCTTTCATTGATATGAATTTTGATCATTTCCTCCAAGTTATTGACTTTTGCACATTTAGTTGCTCCTCTACCTTTCTTCTTGACTTTCTCTGTTGATGCTTGTGTAGAGGGATATTCACCTTGTATACTAATATATTGTTTGCATTGTTCTTTCTGAACATCTTGTATAAAATAAGGGCATGTAAAGGTGTTATAGATTTCTATGTCATTAAATTTTATTTTTGAAGAACTACAAAATTTTACGTTAATGAGCTTACCTTGTTCTTCATGTTGCTCCGCCTCTTTTTCTGTCTAGGAATCTTCCCCTTCTACACTGTTAGCCATATGGCATGGTTGTTTGTGAACATGTCTTCTATAAAAAGTAAGGGAACATAAAGATGTTATGGATTTCTTAATCATAATATTTATAGTTATAAATAACTAGAAAAATATGAATTATTGGGCTTACCTTGTTCATGTTGCTCCTCCTCGTGAAAAGAGGAAAATGCATCTTTGCCATTTCCTTCTTTGTTACGACTAGTGGAGTCATTAAAAGGAATAGAAGGGGTAATCTTCTTTGCTATTGTTTGTATTTTCCTCTTCTTTGTAACTGTAGCCAAGAATGTTATTAAACATATGCCTAACATCATCATACAATAAAAATAAGCATTATACTGCATAAGGAAATACATTGTTCTATTTCTAAATATTTACCTTATGAGATGCATGTCCCTTTCTTTCCCATTTGATCATTTTGATGCGTTTTTTTTTTAAATTTCAGTCATATTTTTTTGATTTCCTGTCATAATATTCATTCTTTATTTTTTTCAAAATGATTAGAGTATTGATTAACCATAGCCTATTAGATTATTATTAAAGTACAAAGTAATATGTTCTAACAATTTAAATAAAATAAAAGTAGTATTCCCATTTGCTGTGATGGGGAATTTTGTTTTTTGCAAAGAACTCACTGATGTAACCTCTTCAGTGGCTTAGCCATAGTTTTATTAATATAAAACCTACTTGTTTCTTAAAAAAAAATTAAATTAAATAAAAATAATGATACATTTCAATCACAAACAATTGCTTACCTCCATGTATCCACTTGTACAAATCCTGCATAACCAAAAAAATAAAGTCTATCATCACTCAATTTCTAACTTAAAGTTGTTTAAATGATTAATCTATCTAATAAGTTTCAAAATTAAAAGGGAAGACTATCAGCTAAAAGGAACAACTTGAGAGAGAGAAAGGGTTATAGTGGTGTAGGTTCAGGTTAGACACGTATATTATCTAACAATATATCTCACTTTCTAAGAGTGAAGACCCCTCAGACTTATAGGCTGCAAGTAGGACAAGGTTTCCATAGGAAACCCCAAAGATGAACACGATAATGGTATTGTAGCAGTGGGGAAGTGCAGTCCAAATATAGTGGACTCAAAACAATCACAACCCAGCTAAATCAATGTCAAACAGTCCACGAATCAACAAGGAAGAGCCACCATAATCCACGGTCATCCCTATAGGAAACCAATTTTTTTACAGAATTCCTAAAATTTCATAGCAGAGGAACCACTATTTTTATTTTTGTCAATAAAGAAACCACAGAATGCATATTACACTTAAAATTTTGTAGCAGAGGAACTACTATTTTAATTTCTTTCATTAAAGAAACCATAGAATGTTTTCACTGTTTGTTGTTTCCAGTTATTATGTTGTTTTCATGAAAGCATTGATAAAATACTTGCAATAACGCAGAATGCAGAATGTAGAACGCAGAACAAGAATGCAATGAAACTTAAGTTACACCTCATGCAGTTCAACTCAATATATCCCAACAGATTAGCTTCATCTTTTGCGTTTTTGAAAACCATAATCAAAGAAACTAAATGATGGCATCTGCAAAAATAAAATGCTGTCGTTTCTCAGAAAAAATATTCGCGGGAGATAAAATGTGAAAATTTAGGAATTAGGGGTCCCATTTTTTTTAATTTCGTTTATTTTTCGCTTTTTTTTGGTAAATTAAATTTCATTTTTTTTTGTATAGATAGAAAAAACACCTAAGTTTTCTCCTAAGGTTTTCAATGAAAAGGGGAGGGACCCTCGTACTAGGATTCATGTAGGTGGACCAAAGGAAGGAAGGAGCAAACCAAAGAAATGCATCAAAAGGAAAGGGAATATTAGCATATTGTGGTGGATGACATGAAATTAAATAATGTAATAAACATGGATTCTAAGGCATTTATTGTGAGGTTTATTTTTAGAAGGATGGGGACAATGAGTTTGTTTCAATAGATTCAGGTGCACTAGTAATCAATTTTAGCTTACCACATAAGGGATTTCATTTTCATCTGAGGTGAGATGTTGAGGTTACATCCAAACATAGTATTATTTCTAGTAGATATCTACTGCATTTATACCTAGGTGGATTTATTGGTTACTTGAAAAAATTACGTATATATCATTCAAGGATCCATGTCAATAAGTAATGATACCATAAGGATAAAATGATTGTACAAAATTAGTCTATTTCCATAGTCTCTCTTATGATTCTACACAAGATATTTTCTCTTTATGTTATTTGTAACTAATGGCCTTACAAATCTACTTTCTTAATTGACATATCAATTAGGTAACTAGGGATATTAGAATAATGAGAAGAGATATACACTGTTACATTTTCTCTATATGCTCTCCATAAGTTTGACAATTCAATACATTGGTTAAGGTCCTACTTGGAGAAAACCTATAAGAACCTATATAATCCTTTTAAATATTAAGAATTTTTATCATTACCTCTTCCAACCATATGAAATTCTTATAAAGATAAAAGGAATTTGAACCATTAACCTATGTTTTTTAGACTAGTATTATACCATTGAAACTATTCTCCTAAAACCAAATCCGATAACTTGCTTGATAGACCATATCAATATGATGTGACCCTCATCTCCTTATAAGTATAACTTTTAACCTACAATGCTGACCCTCCATCTCTTTATAATTATCAAACAAATAGGTATATACCTAGTATTGTAGGTGATAATGATGGAAAGGACACCTTTCTAATTATTTCTAATTCCTACAACACTTGTTATATGAAATAGTGAACCATGACAATCTTGTAGCTATATTAGAGAAAGAGATGGCTATATAGATCCAAAATTTCATCTAATATATCCTTAAGTATTCCCTTAACCATCATCCCTAACTGAAAATGATTGACAACAAATAAAGTAACATATACTACCTTGAATAATGGACATTGCAAAGGAGGAAAAGTTGTCATTTATCTTGCACTAGTGGAGCATATGGAGGAAAATGGTTGTGAACCGAATATTCATACTTACAATCCTTTGATGAATGGATTTCACAAGGAAAATGACTTGATACAAATAAGGAGGATGAGACGGTATACCATGAAATTGACCATCTATATTATCCTATTGTGGTGGATGACATGAAGTTAAATAATGTAATAAGCATGGCTTCTAAGGCATTGATTGTAAGGTTTATTTGTAGAAGGATGGGGACAATGAGTTTGTTTCAATGGATTCAAGCGCACTAGTAATCACTTTTATATTACCACATAATGGATTTCATTTTCATCTGAGGTTATATGTTGAGGTTACAACATCCAAATATAGTATTATTTCTAGTCGGTATCTACTGCATTTATACCTAGGTGGATTTACCAGTTACTTTATCAAATTACGTATATATCATTCAAGGTCCCATGTCAATAAGTAAGGATACCATAAGGATAAAATAATTGTACTAAGTCTATTTCCATAGACTCTCTTATGATTCTACATAAAATATTTTCTCTTTATGCTATTTGTAACTACTGACATGATATGCCTCATTATTGTTTCTTGCCTTAGAAAGATATCTATAATATGCATTCAAACAATTGTTTCTTATTTTTATCTTGGTTGGATTTATGATCACTCTTCTTATGGAAATCATATGAGCTAAAATTTCTATGGTGGTATGCCTTACAAATCTACTTTCTAAATTTACATATAAATTAGGTAACTAGGGATATTAGCATAATGAGAAGAGATAAACGATGTTACATTTAATTTATATGCTCTCCATAAGTTTGAAATTTCAATACATTAGTTAAGGTCCTACTTGGAGAAAGCCTACAAGAACCTATATAATCCTTTTAAATGTTGATAATTCTTATTATTACCTCTTCCAACCATATGAAATTCTTATAACGATAAAAGGAATTTGAACCATTAACCTATGTTTTTTAGACCAGTATTATACCATTAAAACTATTCTCCTAATGAAAATATGATAAATTGATGTTGGTTTATCCCAAAATACTAAGAAGGGGGGGGGGGGGTGAATCAGTATTGTCAGTTTTTACTTTAAAAATAGAAATAATCAACATATATTTTATCATGGAAACCTCAAAAGAGAAAACCACCAACACAAACTCATTAATTAGATGAATTTAAAAAATTGTTTATCTTCCTCAACAGAAAGGATGTAGATATATCTTGGATTTTTCCTGCAACTATAGATTGGGATGCTACAACACCCCTATGGTTTTATTCCTGCTCCAATAGAAAAGGATGCTTCGATACCCTTTTTTCCATCTATGACTGGAAGGATGCTATAACCCCCAGCACACTTGTGGCCTACCCTAGCACCACCCTGCCATCCTAGATTGATGTTCTCCCCCTTTTAGAACAATTCAAACACTATTCACTTTGGACTCTATCAGACTTACTAACAGAGCCACCTTATTCTTTACACATTCATTCAATAAATACATTTTACCTATTTCCTACCAAGGCACCTCTCCATAGTTTCATTATTTCATTTTGGATCATGACTATTTACTTACAGACATAACTCTTCATCATATATCATTCAATAGTCGCACCACTTCAGTAACAACGATGTTTCGTTCTTCTCAAAACTCAGAATTAATTCTCATGGCCCCTATTTATAATTTTCTATTGCTTCTGCAATACCATCTTCTGTCCTCCTCGAAATCATATTTCTGCAGCATGGTTTCCTCATAAAAAATTCCCCACCATTGATCTAAGGTAAGATACGTGTTTGTGAAATGCGGGTTTGTGACATTTCCAAAATGTCTTTTCATGATTTCCGCAGTTGTCTTTCTGCACCAATCATTCTGCACCGTTGATATTTCGAAATGCGGGATGGATGTTCATTGATTTTTTATCTATTATTTATGAACTTCCATTTTTGCTTCGTCGATCCCCTTTTAGCGGAACTAATATCAGTTGTCCGATATTTCGGATTGAGAGATGCAGGTTCATAAAATCTTGAACGTTACTTTTGAAATTTCCTTTCTGCATTTTTCTTCTGCACTGTTGATCTCCTTTTAGTGGAACTAATCTTAGCCGTCCGATCTTCTAGATTGTGGGATGCAGGATGCGGACTCATAAAATTCGGAACGTTACTTCCGCAATTTCCTTTCTGCATTTTCATTCTGCATCGTCGATCTCTTTTTAGTGGAGCTGATCTAAGCCGTATGATCTTGATCTTTTGCAGAACTTCATCCACCTGCCTATATTTTGTGTAATTGATCCTCAGTCATTGGATCTCATGCGGGATGCTTCCTGACCATCGATTTTGGATCTCGTCATGACTTTGTGTATCTTCATATCAGTCATTCATCTTCATATTTTCATGCCACATTATCAACTATACCATGCCATGCCATCACTACCTTAGTCTTTTACCGAGTTTTTACTGTCATCATATCCACTGGTTATTCCTTTGTCATTCGTGAACACCTTTGACATCAATGAAAACTATATACTCAACAATCTCCCCCTTTGGCATTGATGGGAAAACTTTGAATATTGTCCCCCTTTCACAACAATGACAAAGGAACCTTTCTGTCTAACAGCTCCCCCTGTCAGCATTTCTCCCCCTAAGAATGAGCTTTCCCCTCTTAGTAATTTTGTAACAGAAATACTCCCATTTTCTGTCTAAGATGCTCAAAGGCTTCCTTAGGTAGTGGTTTGGTGAAAATGTTAGCAATATGTTCTTTTGTGTCAATGTATTCTAATTTGACAGCTTTTTGAGATACCTTTTCTCTCAGATAGTGATCCTTGATGGTATGTGTTTTGTCTTATAATGCATCATATGATTTTTAGACACATTTATAGCACTAGTGTTATCACAGTTGATCACTATTGGATGTTCATATTTTACAAGTAGATCTTCTAGGGTCTATCTCATCTAAATAACCTGAGTGGAACAAGAGGCGGAAACAATATATTTTTCTTCTGCTATAGAGAGTGAAATGGAGGATTGATTTTTACTTGACCATGATACTAAACAATTTCCCAGGAAAAATGTTGCTCCACTAGTATGTTTTTTATCGTAAACACTTCCTGCCTAATCTACATCAGTAAATGCCTTCAAGGTAAAGTTGTGTCCTTTCAGATACCATAAGCCATACTCCATAGTACCTTTTAGATATTTGAAAATCCTTTTTACTGTTGTTACATGTGTTTCTTTGGGAGCCGACTAAAATCTATCTACCAATCCAACAACTTGCATCACATCTAGTCTTGTGGATGTCACATATAGCAAATTGCCAATCATGGATCTAAACATGGTATGATCTACTTCCAAATATTCATCATCCGTACTTAACTTGCAATGAGTGACCATAGGAGTACCAACAAGTTTGGAATATTCCATTTTAAACTTTTTCAACATATCTTTGATGTACTTAGTTTGAGAGATGAAAATTCCTTCGTCTGTTTGGTAGACTTGCAATACCGAGAAGAATGTCAATTCACCCAACATTGACATTTCGAATTCTTTCTTCATTTTAGAGGAAAGGTATACACTTAGGATTTTAAGATTGCTTCCAAAAATTATATAATCCACATAGACAACAACAATGATCATAATTTTATCTTTGATTTTTAGGTAAAGATTACTTTCAGTGAGTCCTCTTTTAAAACCTTGATGTTTCAAGTAACTATCTAGTCTTGAAAACCATGCTCTTAGAGCTTGTTTGAGACCATAGAGTTCAATTTTAAGTTTACAAACATAATCCTTGTTTCTAGACAAGAGAAACCCTTCAGGTTTTTCAATATACACTTCTTCTTCTAGTTTCCCATTCAGAAATGTAGACTTGACATCCATTTGATATACTTTCAAGTTTTTATGGCATGATAGTGCTAACAACATTCTGATTGCTTCAAGTCTAGCTACAGGAACATAAGTTTCTTCAAAATCAATACCTTCTACTTGGGCATAACCCTTACAAACTAATCTTTCTTTGTTCCTTATTACTTGTCCATCTTGCTTGAACTTGTTTTTGAAAATCCATTTGGTTCCTACAATGTTCTTATATTCAGGTCTTGGGACAAGTTCCCAGGTTTCATTTTTCTCAATCTGATCTAGTTCTTCATTCATGCATTTGACCCATTCATCACTTTTGCTGGATTTTGTAAATTTCTTGGGTTCTACTATTGAGATTAAGGCTTGTTCCACATCTGGTAGTTGAATTCTTGTTTTAAATCAAGTATTTTTATCACCCATGATCTATGACTCTAGATGATCCTTTTGTACCCTTCTCGAAGGAGTTTTAGTGTCAGGTCTAGGGAATCCTTCATCATCTTCCTGTGTATATTCCTTCTCTTTGTCTTCTTCTTCATTATGAATGCTGTCGTTCTTTTGCAAATCTTTTATTTCATCATCACATGTGTTTTCAATATTGTTAATATTTTTCTCTTTCCTTGGTTTTATATCATCTACTTTTACATCTTCACTTTCTACAATTTTATGTAACCAATTATTGTAACACATGTATGCCTTTTTGGTGAATGAATATCCTAAAAAGGTTCCTTCATCATTCCTGGAGTCAAAATTTCCAAGGTCATCCTCATTTCTTTTGATGTAACAATTACTACCAAACAATTTAAAGTATTTGACTGAGGCTGGTCTTCCATACCATAATTTGTAAGGGGTATTATCCTTATTCACTATTATTTATCCTCTATTAAGTGTGTATATAGTTGTGTATACATCTTCTCTCCAAAATGAATATGACAGTTTTGCTTCATTGAGCATAGTTCTGGCAGCTTCTTGGAATGTTATGTTTTTCCTTTCAACAACCCCATTCTGCTGAATAATTTTTGCAGCTGAAATGTGCCTCTTAATTCCATGACCTTCATAGAATTCATTTAATTCATTTGAGGTAAATTCTCCCCCATTATCTTATCTAAGAAACTTTATTTTCATACCAAACTCATCTTTCAGCCATTTCTTTGAAGATTTAACATTTTTCAAAGGCTTCTGATTTTTCTTTGAGAAATGCCACCCATGTCATCCTTGTGTAATCATCAATGAGCAAAATGAAATAGTGATCTCCTTGTAGAATTTTAGTGCTGGTTGGTTCACAGATGTCTATGTGTATTATTTCCATACGATGTGAGGTCATATATTCTTTTATTTTAAAACTGGATCTGGTGCTTTTCCCATGTTGACAATGTATGCACACAAAGTTTAGAGGAACTATAATTTTAGGTAGATCTCCTACAGTTTCCTTTGTGCTTATTTTGGCAAGATTGTCAAAAATTAGATGTCCCAACCTTTTGTGCCATAACCAACTTTCATCTACCATACTTAAGTAACCTTGGTTTTCATTTTCCAATATGTATACATTATTTTTATTTCTCATAGAAATGCCAAAAACCTTTCCCGATTTCATATTCTTGATTTCACATTTTTTTGAGTTGAAGTTGCAAATGTGTCCTTGGTCACATGTTTGACTTATACTAAGAAGATTATGCTTTGATGTTTTCAACTAGAAAAACATTTTCTACTTTGATCCTGTTGTTGACAACATATGTTCCTTTGTCGACTATTTTGGAGGACGGGTTGTCTCCAAAAGTGACTTTTCCCTTATTATCTTTAAGTGTTATGATTTTTCTTGGGTCACCAGTCATATGTTTTGAACAACCATTGTCCATGTGCCATAATTTCTGACTTTCAGTTGGACATAAGGAAATCATGGAAGTTTCCTTTTCTTCCTTTTCTCTCCAATATCTCTTTTGTTTGGTGTTTTGAGATTTGATTGCAACAGTATTTTTTGTTGGAGTCTTCAGCTTACAATCTCTTGCCATATGTCTGTGGTTATTACACTTATAGCATTCTATGTCATATTTTTGGAGTAGTGTAAAAATATTCTTATTTCCCTTCAACTTATTACTTTATGACTTATTCTTGTACTCATAAACCTTTCTTTCAGTTCTATAGTTTAAGCCTTTATGACCAAAATTATTACAAAAAAAGAAGTGACCTAAAAAGATCTGTAGATATATGTTTGGTCTCTTGGGTGCTAGATTATTTATATTTTATCTTCTGAAATTAAGTCATCTTTCTTGCTTCTTTCCCTTTTAGCTCAAGTCTTTAGTATTTCAGCATAGTTTTTCTTACTTCCTTCTTGATTTGAGATAGGAAAACTCTCTGAATTCTTTTATTTAATGAACCCCAAACCATACCTATAACCTGATGGTCTTTGGCTACTCAGAATTTCATATAGTATCCTTGAACTATTCTCAAACATTGATTTGATACATCCGTCATCAAGATTTCTCTTGAATTGCATTATTTCTTCTAAAATCTTTTAAGACTCATGTATTCTTTTTTTGAGCTATAGGTTTAGGTCATCCTGAACCTTTTTGGCATATAAGAGTTGATATTACAACTGACTAATGATAATATTTGACTATCGGTTATTTTTCCTACATTTCTCAAGTTCTTCAAGGGCGCTAACAAGTTCATCTCTTAGATCTACTTCTTCTTCTGTGTCTGAGTCACTATTTGAGGCTTGAATGTCTAGACCCATAAATAAAACTTCAGTTTCTTCAACTTCACTTCCTCTGAATCTTCATTGTCTTCCATGGTGTAAACAATTTCTTTTTCCCATAGGGTTTTTTCTTGTTTCCTGGTTTACCTATTCTAAATTTCAAAGTTTCATTTTCTTCATTCTCATCTTGTTTAGTGTAGGTGCATTTAGAGAAAAATGTCCAATCCTTCCACAATTAAAAAAATTCAAAGGTAACTTCCCCTTGTACTTTCCAGTACCTCTCTCAAGTTTATTAATGAAAAGGTCTTCCTCATCATTTGATTTTTCTAATTGATTCTTTATGGAATATTTAAAATCCACCTCTCTTCTTGAATATCCATTTTGTCCTGTTCGCATCACATATGCAGTGATAATTCCATGTAACTAATCCATTGTTACTTTTTTTAAGGGCATCTCGTTCTTCTAAGGTGGATACCTTTGGGTCACATCTCATTGGTAATGTTCTTAGTACCTTTCTTACCACTTCTTTTTCTTTTAATTCCCCCCCAAGGCCTCTGATCGCATTAACAACTTCATATACTCGAAGAAGGTATTCCCCAACATTCTCTTCTTCTTTCATTGTAAGGATTTCAATTTGACCTCTATAAGTTTGAAGTTTGTATTCTCTGGCTTTAGATTATCCTTCATATATAATCTTCAATTTGACCCAATCTTGTTTGGCAGATGTGCATTGCATAACTTTAGTAAATACCCAGTTGGTTAAGCCACTTAAGATTGCGTTTGTGGTTAGGTATTTGGAATTCCCTTCATATTCACCTAGTTCAACTGAGTCCGTAGGGTATTGGTTTCCTATATTACATTCCTTTTATGTTGCTGCCCAAACCTTCCATCCCAGGGACATCATATGACACTTCATTCTTACACTCTAGTAGGCATAATTTTTTCTGGTAAATAGTGGAGATTTGTTGGTGGCCAATCCTTCTTGTTGATCCATTGTGATTTTTGGATGGGATATTCCTTCCAGTGGTTAAGATGTTTTTGAAGGAAACCTCTCTGATACCAATTTTTGGTTTATCCCACAATACTGAGAGGGGGGGTGAATCAATATTATCAATTTTTACTTTAAAAATACAAAAATTAAACAATCAACAATGATTTTATGTGGAAACCTCAAAAGAGAAAACCACCAACACAACTCATTAATAAGATGAATTTACAAAATTGTTTATTTGCTGCAACAGAAAGGATGTATATACACCCTGGATTTTTCCTGCAACTATAGACTGGGATTCTACAACACCCCTATGGTTTTCTTCTTGCACCAATAGACAAGGATGCTTTGACGCCCTATTTTCCAGCTACGACTGGAAGGAGGCTACAACCCTTTGCAGACCTGTGGCCTGCCCTAGCACCACCCTTCCACCCTAGACTGATTTTCTCAGTCTTTTAGAATACTTGAAAAACTATTCACTTTGGAATCTATCAGACTTACTAACAGAGACACCTTATTCTTTACAAATTCATTCAATAAATACCTTTTACCTATTTCCTACCAATGCACCTCTACATAGCTGCGTTCTTTCATTTTGGATTGTGATTGTTTACATACAAACATACCTCTTCATCATATACCATTCAATTTTCACACCAATTCAGAAATAGCAACGTTTCATTCTTCTCACAACTCAAAATTCATTCCCACGACCCCTGTTTATCATTTTCTGATGCTTCTACAATACCATCTTCTTTCCTCCTCGAAATCATATTTTCGCACCATGGTTTCCTCATCAAGAATTCCCAACCGTTGATATTCATAGAGAGTTTTCCTGACCGTTGATCTGAGGTAAGATATGTATTTGCAGAATGCAGTTTTGTGACTTTTCCAAAATTTCTTTTAGCAATTTACATAGTTGTCTTTCCACACCAATCATTCTGCACCATTAATATCCTGTGGGCTCTTTCATGACTATCGATCTTCTAGAATGCAAGATGTGGGTTCATTGATTCTTTAACCATTATTTCCTAACTTCCATTTCTGTATCGGCAATATCCTTTTAGCGAAACTAATCTCAGTCATCCGTTCTTCCGGATTACGGGATGCAGGATGTGGGATGTGGGTTCATAAAATATTGAACATTACTTATGCAATTTCCTTTTTTCATTTTTCTTCCACATAGTTGATCTCCTTTTAATGAAACTAATCTCAACCATCTAGTCTTTCAGATTGTGGGATGCGGGATGCGGGATGCGGGTTCACAAAATTCTGAATGTTACTTTCACAATTTCCTTCCGCACTGTCAATCTCTTTTTAGCGTAGCTTATGTGAGCCATCTGATCTTGATATTTTGTGGAACTTCATCAACTTTCCTATATTTGCGGAAATGATCCTCAGCTATTGGATCTCGTACAGGATGCTTCCTGACCATCGATTTTATATCGAATTTTAGATCTTGTCATGACTTTGCGGATATTTATATCAGTCATTCATCTTCATATGTTGTCACACCACATTCTCAACTATACCATTCCATTCCATCACCACCTTAGTCTTTTACCGAGTTTATCCTGTCATCATATCCACTGGTTATTCCTTTGTCATTCGTGAACACCTTTGACATCAATGACAACTATATACTCAACACTTGCTTGATGGACCATATCAATATGATGTGACCCCCCATCTCCTTATAAGTGTAATTTTTGACCTACAATGTCAACCCTCCATCTCTTTATAATTATCAAACAAATAGGTATATACCTAGTATTGTAGGTGCTAATTATGGAAAGGACACCATTGTAATTCCTACAACACTGGTTATATGAATTAGTGAACCATGACAATCTTGTAGTTAGATCAGACAAAAATATGGCTATATAGATCCAAAATTTCATCTAATCTATCCTTAAGTATTCCCTTAACCATCATCCATAACTAAAAATGATTGACACCAAATGAAGTAACATATACTACCTTCATTTATGGACATTACAAAGGAGGAAAAGTTGTCATTTATCTTGCACTAGTGGAGCATATGAAGGAAAATGGTTGTGAACCAAATATTCATACTTACAATCCTTTGATGAATGTATTTCACAAGGAAAATGACTTGATACAAATAAGGAGGTTCAGAGCATATACCGTGAAATCGACCATGTATATTAGCCTTTTGTGGTGGATGACATGAAGTTAAATAATGTAATAAGCATGTCTTCTAAGGAATTTATTGTGATCTTTATTTGTAGAAGGATGGGGACAGTGAGTTTGTTTCAATGGATTCAAGTGCATGACTATTAATCAATTTCAGCTTTCCACATAATGGATGCCATTTTCATCTGAGATTAAATGTTGAGGCTACATCCAAACATAGTATTATTTCTAGTCAGTATCTACTGCATTTTTACCTAGGTGGATTTACCAGTTACTTGATGAAATTACTTATATATCATTCAAAGTCCCATGTCAATAATTAAGGATACCATAAGGATAAAATAATTGTACTAAATTAATATATTTCCATCGACTCTCTTATGATTCTACACAAGATATTATCTCTTTATGCTATTTGTATCTACCGGCATGATATGACTCATTATTATTTCTTGCCTTAGAAAGAGATCTATCAAATGCATTCAAACAATTGTTTCTTTTTTTTTATCTTGGTTGGATTTATGTTGTCTCTTCTTATGGAAATCATATGAGCTAAAATTTCTATGGTGGTATGCCTTACAAATCTACTTTCTTAATTGACATATCAATCAGGTAACCAAGGATATTAGAATAATAAGAAGAGATATACAATGTTACATTTAATCTATATGCTCTCCATAAGTTTGACAATTCAGTACATTGGTTAAGCCACCACTTGGAGAGAAAACCTACAAGAACCTATATAATCCTTTTAAATATTGATAATTTTAAACTCTACCTCTTCCAACCATATGCATTTATTATAAATATAAAAGGAATTTGAACCATTAACCTATGTTTTTTAGACCATTATTATACCATTGAAACTATTCTCCTAATGAAAATAAGATAACTTGCTTGATGGACCATATCAATATGATGTGACCCCACATCTGCTTATAAGTATAATTTTTAACCTACAATGTCAACCCTCCATCTCTTTATAATTATCGAACAAATATGTATATACCTAGTACTGTAGGTGCTAATGATGGAAAGGACACCATTCTAATTCTTACAACAATTGTTATATGAATTAGTGAACCATGACAATATTGTAGCTAGAGCGGAGAAACATATGTCTATATAGATCCAAAATTTCATCTAATCTATCCTCAAGTGTTCAATTAACCATCATCCCTAACTGAAAACTATTGACACCAACTAAAGTAACATATACTACCTTGGTTTATGGACATTGCATAGGAGGAAAGGTTGTCATTTATCTTGCACTAGTGGAGCATATGGAGAAAAATGGTTGTGAACCAACTATTCATACTTACAATCCTTTTATGAATGGATTTCATAAGGAAAATGACTTGATACAAATAAGGAGGCTGAGAGGGTATACCACGAAATTGACCATGTATATTAGCCTATTATGGTGGATGGCAGGAAGTTAAATAATGTAACAAGCATGGATTCTAAGGCATTGATTGTGAGGTTTAATTGTATAAGGATGGGGATAGTGAGTTTGTTTCAATGGATTCAAGTGCATGACTAGTAATCAATTTTAGCTTACCACATAAGGGATGTCATTTTCATCAAAGATTAGATGTTGAGGTTAGTTCCAAACATAGTATTATTTCTAGTCGGTAGCTATTGCATTTATTCCTAGGTGGATTTACGTTCGGTTACTTGATCAAATTACTTATATATCATTCAAGGTCCCATGTCAATAAGTAAGGATACCATAAGGACAAAATATTTGTACTAAATTAGTCTATTTCCATAGACTCTCTTATGATTCTACAAAAGATATTTTATCTTTATGCTATTTGTAACTACTGGCATGATATGACTCGTTATTGTTTCTTTCCTTACAAAGAGATCTATCATATGCATTCAAACAATTGTTTCTTGTTTTTATCTTTGTTGGATTATTTATCTCTCTTCTTATGGAAATCATATGAGCTAAAATGTCCATGCTGGTATGCTTGACAAATCTACTCTCTTAATTGACATATCAATTAAGTAACAAGGGATATTAGAATAATGAGAAGATATATATGGTGTTACATTTAATCTATATGATCTCCATAAGTTTTACAATTCAATACATCGGTTAAGTTCATACTTGGAAAAAACCTACAAGAACCTATATAATCCTTTCAAATATTGAAAATTTTTATCATTACCTCTTCAAACCATATGAAATTCTTATAAAGATAAAAGGAATTTGAACCATTAACCTATGTTTTTTAGACCATTATTATACTATTAAAACTATTCTCCTAATGAAAATATGATAACTTTCTTGATGGACCATATCAATATGATGTGACCCCCCATCTCCTTACAAGTATAATTTTTAACCTACAATGTCAACCCTCCATATCTTTATACTTATCAAACAAATAGGTATATACCTAGTATCGTAGGTGCTTATGATAGAAAGGACACCATTCGAATTCCTACAACACTTGTTATATGAATTAGTAAACCATAACAATCTTGTAGCTAGATCACAGAAAAAGATGGCTATATAGATCCAAAATTTCATCTAATTTATCCTTAAGTATTACCTTAACCATCATCCCTAACTGAAAATGATTGACACCAAACGAAGTAACATATACTACCTTGATTTATGGACATTGCAAAGGAGGTAAAGTTGTAATTTATCTTGCACTAGTGGAGCATATGAAGGAAAATGGTTATGAACCAAATATTCATACTTACAATCCTTTGATGAATGGATTTCATAAGTAAAATGACTTGATACAAATAAAAAGGTTGAAAGGTTATACCATGAAATCAACTATGTATATTAGCCTATTGTGGTGGATGACATGAGGTTAAATAATGTAATAAGCATGGCTTCTAAGGAATTAATTGTGGGGTTTAATTGTAGAAAGATGGGGACAGTCAGTTTGTTTCAATGGATTAAAGTGCATGACTAGTAATCAATTTTAGCTTACTAGATAAGGGATGTCATTTTCATCTGATATTAGATGTTGAGGTTACATCAAAACATACTATTATTTCTAGTCGGTATCTACTACATTTATACCTAGGTGGATTTGCGTCTGGTTACTTGATGAAATTACTTATATATCATTCAATGTCCCATGTCAATAAGTAAGGATACCATAAGAATAAAATAATTGTACAAAATTAGTATATTTTCATAGACTCTCTTATGGTTCTACACAATATATCTTTTCTTTATGCTATTTGTAAATACGAGCATGATATGACTCATTATTGTTTCTTTCCTTACAAAGAGATCTATCATATGCATTCAAACAATTGTTTCTTTTTTTTATGTTGGTTGGATTTATTATCTCTCTTCTTATGGATGTCATATGAGCTAAACTTTCTATGGTGGTATGCCTTACAAATGTACTTTATTAATTAACATATCGATTAGGTAACCAGGGGTATTACAATAATGAGAAGAGATATATAGTGTTACATTTAATCTATATGGTCTCCATAAGTTTGACAATTCAATACATTGGTTAAGGTCCTACTTGGAGAAAACCTACAAGAACCTATATAATCCTTTTAAATATTGATAATTTTTATCATTACCTCTTCCAACCATATGAAATTATTATAAAGATAAAATGAATTTGAACCATTAACCTATTTTTTTTATACCAATATTATACCATTGAAACTATTCTCCTAATGCAAATATGATAACTTGCATGATGGACCATATCAATATGATGTGACCCCCCGTCTCCTTATAATTATAATTTTTAACCTACAATGTCAACACTCCATCTCTTTATAAGTATCAAACAAATAGGTATATACCTAGAATTCTAGGTTCTAATGATGGAAAGGAGACCATTCTAATTCCCACAACGCTTGTTATGTGCATTAGTAAACCAAGAAAATCTTGTAGCTAGATCAGATAAAAAGATGGCTATATAGATTCAAAATGTCATCTAATCTATCCTTAATTATTTCCTTAACCATCATCCCTAACCAAAAACGATTGACACCAAATGAAGTAACATATACTACCTTGATTTATAGACATTGCAAAGGAGGAAAAGTTGTCATTTATCTTGGACTAGTGGAGCATATGAGGGGAAATGGTTGTGAACCAAATATTCATAGTTAAAATCCTTTGATGAATGGATTTCACAAGGAAAATGGCTTGATACAAATAAGGAAGTTGAGAGGGTATACCATGAAATTGAACATGTATATTAGCCTATTGCGGTGGATGACATGAAGTTAACTAATGTAATAATCATGGATTCTAAGGCATTGATTGTGAGGTTTATTTGTAGAAGTATGGGGACAGTGAGTTTGTTTCAATGGATTCAAGCGCATGACTAGTAATCAATTTTATCTTACCACAAAAGGGATGTCATTTTCATCTGAGATTAGATGTTGAGGGTACATCCAAACATAGTATTATTTCTAGTCGATATCTACTGCATTTATCCCTAGGTGGATTTACTAGTTACTTGATCAAATTACTTATATATAATTCAATGTCCCATGTCAATAAGTAAGGATACCATAAGGATAAAATAATTGTACTAAATTAGTCTATTTCCATAGACTCTCTTATGATTCTACACAAGATATTTTCTCTTTATGCTATTTGTATCTGTTGGCATGATATGACTCATTATTGTTTCTTGCCTTAGAAAGAGATCTACCATATGCATTCAAACAATTATTTATTTTTTTTATCTTTGTTGGATTTATTATCTCTCTTCTTATGGAAATCGTAAGAGCTAAAATTTCTATGGTGGTATTCCTTACAAATGTACTTTCTTAATTGACATATCAATTAGGTAACCAGGGATATTAGAATAATGAGAAGAGATATACAGTGTTACATTTAATCTATATGCTCTCCATAAGTTTGACAATTCAGTACATTGGTTAAGGTCCTACTTGGATAAAACCTGCAAGAACCTATATAATCCTTGGATAAAACCTGCAAGAACTTGACATGACTTGTTTACATTATAGAAACTCTTAATAGGAACCTCGGGGCATGACATGACTCAAGTACAATACAAATACATCCTAGAATAAACATCGGGTTACAATACATAAGAAATATAAGTGAATGCATTCCGAAGTTACAATTACATCAACACTCCCTCTTAACTAGGAAGGTATTCTCTCGACATAATTTATCAGCACAAGTCTTCTTCTCTGGATCATCATCGAGTCTTTGTCATCTTCACCTTCAAGTCATCTTTATATTCAAGTCACATTCATATTCAAGTCATCTTCACCTAGATCTATATCATCACTCGATCTGGATCATCATCACCGGATCTGGATCTTCCCTCGATCTGGATCATCTCTGGAGCATCATCTATGGATCTGGATCATCCCTCAATCTGGATCATCTCTGCTAGATCATCATCACTAGATATTCGTGGGTGCTATCTCATGATTCTTCTTGTCATAGGAAGTTCTACAAAGCCAACCCTTTTTCATGTTGGTTGTAGGCCTAGCCTCCATGTAGGTCTTCTTCAGTGCTTATATTCGACCCTAATTCAGAATGGCCTACCCAACACTTATATCTGATCATGTAGGAACCAATCCTATAATCATATCAGAAAGGAATGCCTAGAACTCACATCTAACCATGTGGTAACCAATCTCGCAACCTTGTCAGAAAGGCCTAGCACTCACATTTGACAAATGTGAGGAACCAATCCAACATGCATGTTCAAAAAGGCTCAGCACTTATATTTGACACATGTGAGGAACCAATCCAACATACATGTTCAAAAGGGCTCTGCACTTACATCCGACACATGCGAGGAACCAATCCAGCATACATGTTCGAAAAGGCTCTACACTTACATTCGACACATACGAGGAACCAATCCAACATATTGAAAGGGCTCTACACTTACACATGACACATCCAAGGAACCAATCCAACATGCATGTTTGAAAGGGATTGCACTCATATCTGATCAAGTAGGAACCAATCCTACAGTCATATTAGAATGGCCCCCAGTCCCAGACTGAGCTACCTGGTAACTGACCAGGTGCCTCCATTCCAAGAATGGAATTCAACACTTACTTCTAATCATGTAGGAACCAATCCTACAGTCACATTAGAATGGCTCAGCACTCATATATGACATGGAAGGAACCAATCCTCACCATGAAAAAATGGCTCATCCCTTACATCTGACCATGGAAGGAAAAAATCCTCACCATGACAAAATGGCTCATCCCTTACATCTGACCATGGAAGGAACCAGTCCTCTCACCATGTCAGAATGGCTCTGGGTCTCATCATTTCCCTTTGGAGGAAACATCGATCTGGAGAACACCAGGCTTCTCCCTGAAGTACTCGAACTTCACCTTAGCCAATGGATTTGTCAACACATCATCTATCTGTTCCTCCGTCGTAACATATTGGAGCTTCACTACTCCCCTCTGCACCATATCCCTAATATAGTGATACTTGATCTCGATATGCTTCTACTTGTCATGGAACACTGGATTCTCTGACAACTTCATGCAACTCTAGTTGTCACAATGTATAAAAGTAGCATCCATCTGGAGATCAAATAAATCAGACAGTAGATTCCTCAGCCATACTGCCTCACAACTAGCTGAACAAGCTACGACATACTCTGCTTCAGCTGTACTCAGTGCCACACAAGATTGCTTCCTGCTAAACCAAGAGATCACACCTAATCCCATACTAAAGTAACACCCTGAAGTGCTCTTCATATTGATGGAACTACCTACCCAATCTAAGTCAACAGAACCCTCTAGGTTAATATTCTGATTCACCTCATACTTGAGCCCATAATCAATTGTATCCCTCAGGTACCTTAGAATATGCTTTGCAGCAATCAAGTGAACATGTCTCGGATCTATTAAGAACTGGCTGAAGGTGTTCACAGCAAAGCAAATATTTGGTCTTGTGTTCGTCAAGTACATCAAGGACCCAATCATCTGATGATACATCGTAGCATCAACCACTTCTGATGAAGTATCACTCAACAGCTTCAGGTTCGATGCCATAGGTGTGGTCATGGCCTTGCAGTCCATCATCCAAAACCTATTTAGGATCTCTACTGCATACTTCCCTTGTCTGAGGGAGATTCCATTTGCATTCTGCCACACCTCCATGCCTAGAAAATTGTGCATCATACCCAAGTCCTTCATTTCGAACGCAGTAGCAAGATTTCTCTTTGTATCAGTAATCAACCCATCCATACTTGTTACAAACAGATCATCTACATATAGTAGGAGCATCACTGGGTTGCCATCTTCAACCTTGTAGTAAAGGTTGGAATCTGCTTTACTCTTGGTAAAGCCCAAACTGAATAGAAAGCTGTTAATTCTATCATACCATGTCCTGGGTGCCTGCTTCAAACCATACATGGATTTCACATGAGACTCCCTGTCATGTGTCTCAAAACCGAGTGGCTTATCTACATACACTTCCTCTTCCACTACACCATTCAAGAAAGCAGTCTTGACATCCATTTGGTGTATCTTCATTTCATCACTGCAACCAAAGCAAGTATTGATCTGATGGAAGCGTATCTAGCTACAGGTGCAAAGGTTTCTTCATAATCTATTCCTTCTTTCTATGAGAAGCCACGAGCCATGAATCTTGCCTTCTATGCTACCATCTGCAGCATGCTTGATCTTGTAGATCCATTTGGAAGTTACAACCGACTTCCCTTCTGGACTTGGGACAATATCCCAAACATTGTTCTTCATGATTGATTGATACTCTTCAATAATAGCATCCTTCCACTCTTTTCATTCTGTCGCTTCTTCATAATTGGAAGGTTCTTCATTAATAAAGTCACATAGTAAAGATACATATCTATAGCAGGATCTGGTTCTCTTTCTTTCTTTGTTATTCTCTTCTAGAGCCCCATATCTTTCCACACCTTGGATAGCTTCTCATACCCAAGCAGGTTTCCTCTTGTGAGGATTCTTCTCTTGAGGTGCATCTACAGGTCTTTGTGGTTCCTCAAATTCTTGATCTTATTCTTGAGTTTCTCCATTCATGGTTGTATCATGAATTCTGAGTGCTTCTACTTCGCCAGGTTCTTCAGCAGGTCTCTTTTTGGATTTGTTGTAAGCCGTGTCTTCATCAAATGTTACATCCCTGCTGATGTCGATCTTCTTGAATCCTCCATTAGAGAAAATTTGAGTTCTAAAATGGGCCTCCTAAGGAAAATAATAAAATAATAGTTATTAATTTTGGAGGAAGAATGAAAAAAACTACTTTTTGTGTTAGTATTTTCGACATATCTCCTTGTGTTTTTACTCAAATTCTAAGTGGGAGAGCTCATTGGATGTGGAATTTAATTCCACATCCAACGAGTACCGACACTGCATACTTTTTACGGACCCCTCTACCCAAAAACAAGAAATACCTGAAAAAACATGATGATGATGTCATCATCACATTTTTTCAGGTATTTCTTCTTTTTGGGGTAGTGGGGTCCATCAAAAGTATGCAGTGTCAGTACTCGTTGGATGCAGAATTAAATTCCACATCCAACGAGATCTCCTACTTAGAATTTGAGTAAAACCACAGGGAGATATGTTGAAAATACGAACAAAAAAAGTAGTTTTCTTTTATGACAAATATGTCAATTCAACCATTATGGTTGACTCATTTTATTGAAATTCTATTGGTTCTTGAATTCCAACTCACAAAATTTATTGTTGGCGCATTTTCTTATAAGGCCCATTTTAGACCCCAAATTTCCTCTAATGGGGAAGTATATTCTGTAAGCCTTTGAGCTTTTAGAGTATCCCACAAATATACGCTTCTTTCCTGAAAGATCTAACTTTGTCCTCTTTTCTTTCGGAATGTGTATGTACACTGGACAGTCGAATATTCTAAGATGGTTGACTTCTGGTTTCTTGTCGGAAAAGACTTCTTCAGGAATCTTGTTCTTGATTACTCTGTGTGGAGTATGGTTCTATACATACACCACTGTTCTGGCAGCCTCTGCCCATAGATGCATGGGAAGATCTTGATCATGAAGCATTGCTCTTGTAGCTTCCATTATAGTTCTATTCTTCCTTTCTGCAACCCCATTCTATTGTGGATTATGTGGAGTGGATAACTCCCTCTTAATCCCTAATTCTTTGCATAAGTCTTTGAATTCATTTGATGTGAATTCTCTACCATTATCTGATCGAAAGGTCTTGATATTCTTTTATGTGTGGTTCTTGATCAAGTCTTTGAATTATTTGAACTTGCTGAAAAATTCATCTTTGTTCTTCATGAAGTAAATCCATGTCTTCCTAGAAAATTCATCAATGAAAGAAACATAGTATATATACATGCTTAGAGAACTTTATGACATTAGTCCGCATACATCGGAGTGGATGATTTCAAAGATTCCTTTTGCTTTTCTTTCGCTACTTGGAAATGTCTTCTTTGTATTCTTCCCTTTCGCACATCCTTTGCAGACCCCTTCATGTTTTTCTTGAATTTCTGGAAGACCTTCAATAGCTTTTCTTGCAAGTGGTAGTGCTCTATAGTGCACATGTGCAAGCCTTCTATGCCAAAGTTCATTTAGCTCTACTATGTCATGGACCAATTCTTGTTCTTGATGGCCCTTCAATTTGTATAATCCTCCTTCTTGTTCTCCAATCACTATTGCATCATCAATAGTCTTTCCTCTTGGCCACATGAGGACTTGGCCATCAACAAATGCAACCCTCATGCATTTTGCATCCAGTGCCAATGTGGATAGAAGATTCTTCTTTAGTCTTGGTACAAAAAGGACATCCTTCATTTTCATAGACTTTCCAGAGTCTAGCTTGTAGGAGGATTCACCACTACCTTTTATGGGATATTGGTAGTCATCCCCAAGTTTCACCTTATGGGGTGAATTATGTTCGGATAGTTTCTCAAAGGATTCCTTGAAACCTGTCATGTGTTTGGAAGCCCCACCGTTAATAAGCCAATCTTTGCTCCCATGAGTGACAGTTCCCGTGAGAGCAGAGATCGGGACATATTCATTTTCACTTGAAGAGTTTTCACTTTCTTGTTTTACTCTCTTCCTGGGAGGATCACCATCCTCAGCAGTGTGAGCATGATGTCTTCTTTTGGATTTCCTCTTCTTCTTGGATCCATTATTATTCATGGGACAATTTCTAGCATAGTGTCCTATTTCATCGCATGTATAACACCTGAGTTTAGATGAACCTTTCTGATGAGAATGCTTACCTTGGTGATGATGATTTTTCCTTCTTCCTTTCTTGGAGTGTATTGTGAGAGCTTGATCTTCACTTCCCATCTTTTCTTCTCATGCTGCTATTCGAGCTTCTTCTTGTAAATATTCTTCCCACAGTGTACTGAACTTGACTAACTTCTTCCTAGCATAGATTCCTTGGATGAAATAATCCCATGATGTAGGGAGGCCATTCAAGGTTGTCATCACAATTTATGCATTCTCCACTTCTTCATCTACTACTTCCAGCCATTCTTATATCTAGGAGACCCTTGTCAAGTATGACTGGATGGTCTCCTCATTATAGATCTTTACATTCTTTAACCGGTTCCTTAGAGTCATCTTCTGATTGATGTTCTTCCCTTCAAACAGTTTGGCTAGGGCATCAAACATAACTTTAGGTGTCTTGAGGGAGGACACCTATGGTATGAGGTGATCCTTGATAGAATCAACAATGATCCTCTTTTCCATTACCAAATTCTTCTTATGTAATGCCTTAGCCTCATCTCCCTTTGGAATTGGAACTTCCTCACTGATATAGGAGTCCAACTCATTTTATTCCAGGACTAGGGAGATCCTATACTTCCAGGCTCGGAAGTTATCAGCTCCCTCAAGCTTGGTATGATGAGACATCTTAACTGAGAACTTCAAATGGAAATACAAAAGATTTAGATCTTACCAGTTCAAGATGTCGGATCTGGATTTGGAGCTAAAATCCTGTAGTGTTGGTTCAGGAGTAGATTAGGGTTTTGATTTTCCAGAGTTCTGTCCAACCAAATGCTTTGATTTTGATCCCTAACTTTGATTTTGGGGTGGATATCAATCTAGGCCTAGGCTCACTGAAACATTCCACTTCTGTGAAAATCCCTAATTTCCAGCAGCAGTGTCAGGTCCAAAACTGAAAAACCTCAGAATTGGATTATGTTTTGACAGAAAGATGCGCCCTATGGAGAAGAGTTATTCCACCCTTCTTTTGCTGAAAATCTATGGAGAGAGATCCACAAAGTAGGAATCCCTAGCTCCTATAGCTGCACAGTGTCTTCTTCTCAGGTTAGCTCTGATACCATTATATATTTTTAACATTAAGCTAGCATAACATTAGGATCTTTAACTGAGAGAACAAAAAGCACAACAATCAAACACAAGAGACAATGAACACAGTGTTTTTCCTTGGGGAAACCATAAATGGAAAAACCACCGCAACTTCCTTAGAGATAGAATCAACACCAAAAGTGAAACCCAAAAATAGTAAGATGATCTCTCGACAGCATTAACCTCTTTCTTCCTTTCCCCAGTGTCTTTCTCTTCCCCAGCTATGCACTACAACTAAGTGTGTGATAAATAGAGAGCCTAGCTCTTTATTTATACTAATTCCTGACTTGACTAAACTCAACGAGGGCCGACTTCAGTAGGTGAGTCTAATAACCCTAGTGCCCCAGAACTACGGGGACTTTAACCCTTAGACAATAGGAGGGTTACCCACCTTGACTTGATATGACATGTTTACATTATAGAAAATCCCAATAGGAACCTTGGGGCATGACATGACTCAAGTACATTACAAATACATCCCAGAATAAATATTGGGTTACAATACATAAGAAATATAAGTGAATACATTCCAAATTTACAATTACATCAACAGGTCTCCAGGGATATTAGAATAATGAGAAGAGATATACAATGTTACATTTAATATATATTCTCTTTATAAGTTTGACAATTCAATACATTGGTTAAGGTCCTACTTGGATAAAACCTACAAGAACCTATATAATCCTTTTAAATATTGATAATTTTTATCATAACCTCTTCCAACCATACGAAATTCTTATAAAGATAAAAGGAATTTGAAACATTGACCTATGTTTTTTAGATCAGTATTATACCATTGAAACTATTCTCCTAATGAAAATATGATAACTTACTTGATGGAACATATCAATATGATGTGACCCCCTATCTCCTTATAAGTATAATTTTTAACCTACAATGTCAACCCTCCATCTCTTTATAATTATCAAACAAATAGGTATATACCTAGTATTGTAGGTGCTAATGATGGAAAGGACACCATTCTAATTCCTACAACACTTGTTGTATGAATTAGTGAACCATGACAATCTTGTAGCTAGATCAGAGAAAAAGATGGATATATAGATCCAAAATTTCATCTAATCTATCCTTTATGTACTCCCTTAACCATCATCCCTAACTGAAAATGATTGACATGAAATGAAGTAACATATACTACTTCAATTTATGGACATTGCAAAGGAGGCAAACTTGTCATTTATATTGCACTAGTGGAGCATATGAAGGAAAATGGTTGTGAACCAAATATTCATACTTACAATCCTTTGATGAATGTATTTCACAAGGAAAATAACTTGATACAAATAAGGAGGTTGAGAGGGTATACCATGAAATCAACCATGTATATTAGCTGATTGTGGTGTATGAAATGAAGTTAACTAATGTAATAAGAATATATTCTAAGGCATTGATTGTGAGGTTTATTTGTATAAGGATGAGGATAGTGAGTTTGTTTCAATGGATTCAAGTGCATGACTAGTAATAAATTTGATCTTACCACATAATGGATGTCATTTTCATCTAATATTAGATGTTGAGGTTACATCCAAACATAGTACTATTTCTAGTCAGTATATACTACATTTATACCTAGGTGTATTTACCGGTTACTTGATCAAATTACTTATATATAATTCATAGTCCCATGTCAATAATTAAGGATACCATAAGGATAAAATAATTGTACTAAATTAGGATATGCCATAGAATCTCTTATGATTCTACACAAGATATTTTCTCTTTATGCTATTTGTAACTACTAGCATGATATGACTCATTATTGTTTCTTTCCTTACAAAGAGATCTATCATATGCATTCAAACAATTATTTCTTATTTTTATCTATGTTGGATTTATAATCTCTCTTCTTATGGAAATCATATGAGCTAAAATTTCTATGCTTGTATGCCTTAAAAATGTACTTTATTAATGGACAGTCCCTAAAACACCATGGGTAGAAAGGATTTGCCACCTTTGTGAGAGTAAGAACATTGAAGATGAAAATCACTTCCTCTTAGAGTTCCCTGTGTACACCCACATTAGATCCCAGTTTCATATTCTTTGTTGCAATACCGACTTTCCTAGCCTTTTAGCCTGTCAAAATTATAGTAAGCTCGGGACGCTTCTTTCCAAGCTCTTTGAGCATAGAAATATAAGTTTAAAGCAAACTAATTAATTTTCTTCATTAGGTCCGATAGACCAAATTTTGGTATCAAGGGACGTTAACCTTCATCATCATCATCATCATCAATTAGGTAACCAGGGATATTAGAATAATGAAAAGAGATATATGGTGTTACAATTTAATCGATATGATCTCCATAAGTTTGACAATTCAATACATTGGTTAAGGTCCTACTTGGAGAAAACCTACAAAAACCTATATAATCCTTTTAAATATTGAGAATTTTTATCATTACCTTTTCCAACCATATGAAATTCTTATAAAGATAAAAAATAATTTGAACCATTAACCTATGTTTTTTATACCAATATTATACCATTGAAACTATTCTCCTAATGAAAATATGATTACTTGTTAAGATATCCCTCTAGTCAATTTAAAATTATTCCTACCTTACATCTACCACATATCATGCGATGTCAATCTATAGCCTCCACCTCATTTATGTATTTGCAGCGTTCAATGAACCATTTTAGTGGTGGAAGTGTAATATTTTTTACAGATGTCGGCATGGGAATTTCTATTTAGATCATTGGAGAGTCAATGACAAGTGGCATGTGAAATTATTTAACCAAGTGATATCTAATAATGCTATGGCCATTCCACTGCACCTTTGAGTAATTTACTCACTCCCAAGTAATATTTCCTGAACTCTAAAGGAAATAAAGTTTCCCATACCTTCCAAGCCATTAAATGAGGTGATCGAAGCTAGTTCTAGCTCCTCCTAAAAATACATTGATATGTTAAAATGGTGGTCACAACTTTAACATCTTGATCTCCTATCATACTAATAACATATATTAGTTAGTCTACAGGTTGGGATATCTCTACATTAGAAACATATTTATATTTAACCCATAGAGCCTCCCATGTGTTATTTTTTCAACATTTAAGCTAGCATTATGTTAGGATCTCTACTGAGAGAATAACAAGTACAACAATCAAGCACAAGAGACAATGAACACAATTTTTTTGATTGGGGAAACAATAAATGGATAAAACCCCACAACTTCCTCAAGATAGAATCACCACAAGATGTAAGACCCAAAAAGAGTAAGATGCACTCCCAACAGCAGTAGTCTTCTTCTTCTGTCTAGCCCCAGTATTTCCTTCTTCACTAGTGCGCCACACTTGAGTGAGTGAATGATGTATGTGATAAATAAAGAGTCTCACTCTCTATTTATATTATTCCATTCACTTGAAGTGCACTCAATCATGTCGGCCCAAATTAACAATTACTTACTCGAGCCTACACCTTAATGAGTGTATAATAACTCGAATGCCCCGAAACTGTGGGGACTTAAACAATGACTTGACATGACTTGTTTACATTATTAATCCTCCCGATCGGAACATCGGGGCATGACAATATGACTCAAATACATAATATAAACATCCCGGAATAAACATTGGGTTACAATATATAATATACATAGAAGAATACATTCCGAAGTTACAAATACATCAACACTCCCTCTTAACTAGGAAGGTATTCTTTCGACACGATTTTCAGCACTGGTCTTCTTCTCTATATCACTGGATCATCTTCGTCTTCAAGTCATCTTTGTCTTTAAGTCATATTCATCTTCAAGTCATCTTCATCTTTGGATCTGGATCATCTCTCGATCTGGATCGTCATAGAACATCATCACTGGATCTAGATCATCACTCGATCTGGATCTGGATTAGGATCATCTCTCGATCTGGATCATCACTGTTGGATCTGGATCATCACTCGATCTGGATCTCTCGGAGTCATCATAACTAGATCTGGATCATAGCTCAATCTGGATCATCTCTGGTCATCATCATGTGTGTACTAATCTTGTCATGGGAAGTTCTACAGAGCCAACCCTTTTTCATGCTGGTTGTAGGCCTAGCCACCAGGTAGGTCTTTTCCAAACACTTACATCTGACCTTCTCATCAGAAAGGCATTCCCAGCACTCACATCTGATCATGTAGTAAACTACAATCACATCAGAAAGGCCCAGCATTCACATCTGATCATGTAGTAAGCTACAATCACATCAGAAAGGCCCAACACTCACATTCACCAGCATGATAGGACATCACATCACTAACATCTATGAAATGGCTCTGCACTTACATCTGACCTACTCGTCAGAAGAGCATCACATCCATACAGGCTAGAACCACATCTGCCACAATGATGAAAGAACCCTGTTCTTTTCACCCAGGCTGGAACCACATCTGCCACAATGATGGAAGACTTTCAATCAGGATGGAACCACATCCACCATAATGATGAAAGAACTTTGTTCTTTTCACCCAGGCCGGAACCACATCCGCCACACTGAAGAAACATTTTTTTCACTCAGATCTGACCTAGTAGGAACTGAATCCTACACCCTCGTCAGAATGGCCCCCAGTCCTTGACTGAGCTACCTGGTAACGAACCAGGTGTCTCCACTCTCTCGGAGAGTGGCAGTTTTCCTTACATCTATCCTACTCGATACAATGGCCAACACTCACATCTAACATGGAAGGAACTAAATCCTTTAGCCATGAACAGAATGGTTCAGCCCTTGCATTTGACCTACTCGTCAGAATGGCTCTCTCAGTCCCTGACTGAGTGTTCCTGGTAGCTGACCAGGTGCCTCCATTCCCAGAATGGTAGTCAGCACTCATATCTGACATGGAAGGAACCAAATCCTCTCACCATGATAGAATGGCTCAGCCCTTACATATGACCTACTCGTTAGAATGGATTTGGATCTTTAGCACTCATATCTGACATGGAAGGAAATGAATCTTCTCACCATGATAGAATGGCTCAGCCCTTACATCTGACCTACTCATCAGAATGGATTTGGGACACATCACTTTCCCTTGGAGGAAACCTCGATCTGGAGAACACCAAGTCTCTCTCTGAAGTACTCGAACTTCAGCCTAGCCAATGGCTTCATCAATACATCAGCTATATGTTCCTCTGTCACAACATACTAGAGATTCACTGCTCCTCTCTGCAACATATCCCTGATATAGTGATACTTGATCTCAATATACTTCGACTTGTCATGGAACACTGGATTCTCTGACAACTTCATGCAACTCTGGTTGTCACAATGTATACAAGTAGCATCCAACTGGAGATTAAATATATAAGACAGTAGCTTCCGCAACGATACTGCCTTACAACTAGCTAAACAAGCTGCAACATACTCTGCTTCAGTTGTACTCAGTGCCACACAAGATTGCTTCCTGCTAAACCAAGAGATGACACCTGATCCCATACTGAAGCAACACCTTGAAGTAATCTTCCTGTCAATGGCACTACCTGCCCAATCTAAATCAACATAACCCTCCAGGTTAATCTTATGATTCACATCATACTTGAGCCCATAATCAACTATACCCTTCAGGTACCTCAGAATATGCTTTGCAGCCATCAAGTGAACATGTCTCAATGTGTTCACAGCAAGGAAAATATCTATTCTCAGGTACATCAAGGACCCAATCATCTGACGATACATCGTAGCATCAACCGTCTCTGATGAAGCATCATTTAATAGTTTCATGTTCGATGCCATAGGTGTGGTCATGTAGTCCATCATCCTGAACCTCTTCAGGATCTCTACTGCATACTTCCCTTGTCCAAGGAAGATTCCATCTGCACTCTGCCACACCTCCATGCCTAGAATAATAGTGCATCGACACATAACAGGAGTATCACTGTTCTTCCGTCTTCAACCTTGAAGCAAAGGTTGGAATCCTCTTTACTCTTAGTAAAGCTTAGAGTCATCAATAATCTATCCATCCTGTCATATCATGTCGAACCTCAGGATCTTCTATAGTCACTCCCTCTGAAGCGAAGCATCGTACTCCCTCTGTCTTCTATACTCTATGCACTGAAACATTCTATACTAAAGTGACAAGTAGTATCCATCTAGGATCATTAGATACCAAGATCCTCTATTTTTAACTTTTTCAAAAGTTCTTCGCACATCCATCTGTGAGCCTGTCATCCTTTATTAACCTTGTAGCAATGGTTAAGATATTCATCAAGCTCATCATGTATGTGTTATCCCATGGGTGTCTTCTGAACTCGTACAAGGCCTTCTTTCATTTGCACACATGATCATGTCATGTGACTTCACTTCTAGTAGCTGTAAATGTTTCTTCGTAGTCTATGCCTTCCTTTTATGAGAAGCCTCATGCTACGAATCTTGCTTTGTATCCCACGATGTTTCCATCTACTGCATGATGGAACTATGAACTTCTCTTCAGGTCTCGATACTATGCCTGACATCATTCTTCTTGAACTGGTCTTCCCTTTCTTCTTGGTGGCTGGAAGGTTCTGCATCAATGATGTCACTGCACTCATCATATTATTCTTCATTTTGGAATGTCGTCACTTGCTCTTCGGAACAAGTCTTCATTCTTCTTTGCTTGTAGGCGATTATGTATGCAGTCTTTCCTACAAGTCGAATGCAGTTGTATGGTTAGAAACATTTCATAAGGAATATTTATACTGGAAAACACTTATGCATAAATATATGATCATGCAACTACTTTAGCCAATACAACATTCATCCATATCTCATTGAAACTTTCTAGATGCCTTCCATCTCTACCAGGACAACATTGAGATTGTGCACTAATCCAATATGTCAGCAAAGAGGTTTCATTCTAGATAAGTAGCAATGGAGAGTTGTATAGCACCATAAGCTACTTACCCTTCGCATGTATATTAGTAGTATACTGTCGTTAATGCAAACATCCTATTATGCATGATACATCAACTGAATATAAGCAAATTCATAACAGAATAATATCATGAAATGACAATTGAATACTTATCTTTATTTGTTTCATGGGTAGATTGCTTCTTGAGCCTTCAGCTTCATCATCTTCTTCATTCATGGTAGCATCATTTCTTATCCAAATGATAAGGAGGATAAGAAGTTCTTCAAGAGTTGAGTTCTTCATATTCCTCATTGCTTGAGGGATCTTCTTTGGAAGGTGAGAGCTTGATCTTCAATTTCTCCCATCTTCTCTTCTCTTCTTATGATTCGAGCTTCTTCTTCTTCACGGAGTCTGCTGAAAGTAATCACCTCCTTCTGGAACACATTCCTTGAATGAATGAATTCCACAATCCTGGGAGGCCATTCAAGGTGGCCATCATCACTACTTTTTATTTTACCACTTCAAGTTGTTCTTTGATTTGAGAGACTCTTATGACTGCATGGTCTCTGCATTCTAGATCTTCACATTCTTCAACTGGTTTCTTTAGGTCATATTCTGATTTTTGTTCTTCCCTTCAAATAGCTTGAAATTCTGGAAGACCTTCAACAACTTTGCTTGCAATAGGTAGTTCTCTGTAATGCACATGTGCAAGTCTTCTATGCCAAAGCTCATTTGGATCTACTATGTCATGGATCAAGGCTTGTTCTGGATGGCCCTTCAATTTGTACAAGCCTCCTTCTTGTTCTCCAATCACTACCACATCATCTATAGTCTTTCCTTTTGGCCACATGATGACTTGACCATCTATGAATGCAACCCGCATTCATTTTGCATCAATGCTGAAATGGAGAGAAGGTTCTTCTTGAGTCCTGGAACAAACAATACTTCTTTCATTGTTAGAGACTTACCAGAGTCTAGCTTGTATGAAGATTCCCTGCTACCTTTTATTGGATATTGGTAGTCATCTCCTAGTTTCATCTTGTGAGCTGATTCATGTTCTGACAGTATTATAAAGGATTCCTTGAATCCCGTCATATGTTTGGAAGCCCCACTGTCTATAAGCCAATCATCACTTCCATGAGTAATGTTACATGTGAGAGCTAATATCAGAACATATTCATCCTCGCTTGAAGAATCTTCACTTTCATATCTAGATCTCTTTCTGGATGGTTCATCATCCTCTGCAGCATGAGCATGATGTCTTCTTTGGCCTCGTCTCCCTCTGAAACTAGAACCTCTATACTCATGTAGGTGTCCAATCCATTTTCTTCAGAGAGATCAAATACTTCTATGCTTGGAATTTTTCAACTTCACCAAGATTATCATCAAGCTGATGTGATAGATCACTTTGAAATGAGAACCTCAAATGAAAATAGCAAAGGATTAGATCTTACCGATTTGAGGTGTCCGTCTTGGTTCCAAAGCTCGCTGATCTAGGGTTTGTCACAGAAACCCTAATTTTCAAAACTTGGAATATTTCATATCTGATTGGATATACAGATATATCTCTTCAAATGGAGCTATCCAATGTACTCCTTTTCTGAAAACAGTGGAGGGAAGCTCCCAGAACAGGAAGCCCTAGATTTCCAATTTCTTCTACAGAAATGCTTGTTACTGTTTCTATGATATCTCTGAAATTAATAATCCTCTATGTCTGAAATTTCATACTGAGTTAACCTCACCTGTCCCTAATCCAAAAACACAGGTTTCATCAGAATTTATTTCACCATTTGGGAGTTATGATCCTTTTCCCAAGGTGACCTGTTACAGGACGGTTCAGAACAGCGAAGTTGTACGTAATGCCACGTGTCACCGGTTCATCTTCTGAGTCTGATATTTGGACCATCACAAGTAAATATTGTGCCCTTTCTAGAAAATCTTTAGGAATTCCATTTGGACCTCTATAGCCTAATATATTTCAATTCTCCACAGGTGTCCTGTTTATGGATGATTTCTGGAAGAGGCTGGAACCCTAACTGGGAGGGATCATATCTCCCAGAATATAGCGAATGTAAGGCTTATTTTTGGACACAGTGTTCATCAGGATTTTATCTTCGGCCCCTAAAATTTTCAGCTTCTAATACTTCTCCAAAATCATAATATATCGAATGTACCAAAACTTATTAGTTTTAGTATTTAGGGTTTTTCCTAGCTCAGGGTCAAACTAGGGTTTGACTTTCCCAGAGTTTCATCCAACCAAATTTCTTGATCCAGGTCTCTAAAATTCAGTTTTGATGAGGAGAACAATACTATGCAGGTCTCACTCAAAAATTCCTCTTCTATAGAAAGCCCTAATTTCCGCATCGAAGACTGAAAATGCTCAGAATCGAATTCTGCTTCGACCAAAATATGCGCCCTAAGGAGGAGAGTTGTTCCACCTTAATTTTGTTGAAAATATGTGGAGGAAGGTCGACAAACTAGGAATCCCTAGTTCCCGCAACTGCACAGTGTCTTCTTCTCAGGTTAGCTCTGATTCCATGTTGGTTTTTCAACATTTAAGCTAGCATTATGTTAGGATCTTTACTGAGAGAATAACAAGTACAACAATCAAGCACAAGAGACAATGAACACAATGTTTTTGATCAGGGAAACCATAAATGGAGAAAACCCCACAACTTCCTCAAGATAGAATCACCACAAGATGTAATACCCGAAAATAGTAAGATGCACTCCCAACAGCAGTAGTCTTCTTCTTTTGTCTAGCCTCGGTATTTCCTTCTTCACTATTGCGCCAAACTTGAGTGAGTGAATTATGTATGTGATAAATAGAGAGTCTCACTCTCTATTTATATTCTTCCGTTCACTTGAAGTGCACTCAATCATGTCAGCCCAACTTAACAATTACTTACTCGAGCCTACACCTTAATGAGTGTATAATAACTCGAGTGCCCCGAAACTATGGGGACTTAAACAATGACTTGACATGACTTGTTTACATTATTAATCCTCCCGATCGGAACATCGGGGCATGACAATATGACTCAAATACATAATATAAACATCCTGGAATAAACATCGGGTTACAATATATAAGATACATAGAAGAATACATTCCGAAGTTACAAATACATCAACACCATGGAAGTTATAAATATCCTTGACAAGAAATAGAATAAAATCTAGAAACGCTTATGCAATAAGTAAAATAAGAATATAAGAAACTAGGACTCCCTAGCGCCATCCCCATAGCATATTCTATAATAATGTTTAAGCAAGGGGGTCTTCCAATGAGTCTAGCAAGTAAAAATATTATATTATACCTAGGATTATAGGCTCATGTCGTGGCTATACATACAAAAAATTTGTATCAGTATAGTATATTTTCAGGTCCATCTAGATATAATATGTTATAGATTCATGCATATTATTTTTTTCAGCTTTTTTTATTTTTATTGTTTTGAAAAAAAAGGAGTAACAAAGGGGTCGATTTCATATTGTGGAGGTCATATTCTTCATTTGTTGGCTGAGTTTAGACTGTGTGGGGAAGTAACAAAGGGGTCGATTTCATCTTGTGGAGGTTTTATTCTTCATTTGTTGGCTAAGTTTGGACTGCATGGGTAGTGACATCATCTGGAGAAGACACAATCTTGTTTGTGAGGATGATTTACTTTCTGTTGGGCACATATCCTTACAGTTCCACATCTACAGTGATCCCCATGCTTCATATAGGCAATATAAAGGCTTGTTACAACCAAAAAGGGAGTTGCAATCCATATTGACAGTTACAAGATTCTACTACATCATTTTTGGGTACTCTCACTGTAGACTTCCTTCTTCTTACGACTGTGCATAACGTTTGTGGGTAGTGAAGGTGGGCATTGCAGCATAATAAGCCAATCTAAGAAGAACATGATTTGGGTTGTTTTGATGAGTTTGCAGGGTAGGGTAGACACCAAAGAAGGGCAGCTCACTTCCATAAATCATTGTGCATGCCCAAAAAGCTACACGTTCAAGTTAAAGTAATTTCATATTTTCTTGTCCACCTTAGAACTGTTGTTATAGTCATTGTAAAGCCAAAATTTATATGAAGATGATATTTAGGGTTTATTGTACTTATTATTTATGTAAAGAAATCTCTATTGCATTTAATGTTCATTGTTAGGGCTACAAAAATCAAGATCTGAATATTATAGTCAATATACAAGCCAAACATTACACATATGATGGTGATAATTTGCGTACAAGATTAAAAACCATTGAGATATGAAACAAAATATCTGTGTTAAACAAGTTTTTGAACTATCTAACTTTATTTCACAACTGAATTCTAGGTTTCCACATGTTGCCTTCCGTAGTGGAATTCTTTTCAGAATGCAGGAATCGGAAGTGGGCTTTTCAACTTTCGATAGTTCCAAAACAAGAGTTTCCACACAACGATTCTTCCCCACTATTGATCTCGATCATTGATCTATAAATTTCTTGGCAACCAGAGTGTTCGTACAACTTACTTTTTCATGCAGTGAAATGGATTTTTTATCGTTCAATCAGTGTCCCCACCAAATCAACGGTGGATTCCAAAATTTATTAAGTGCATTCCATAGAATATCGCACACATGAACAGTTTTTCAAAGGTTGCAACTTCTCCCACGGTTATCACTATAAACCACTGATCTTCCCTCAATCAATGCCCACTCTACGATCTTATTTTATTTGAGCGAATGGTTAAGGTTTAACCCTCTACAAATATTCACTTAATTGATCACTGACAGGATCAATTATTCTTTGCAATTCGAAAACTATGTAAATCCAAAGCCACAGAGTTTATACATAGGGTTATATGGAGTGAATGCGGGATGAATTCATAATTCTATAGAAATATATGAATAGATGAAATCCATTAAAACCATATGTAGAGTCTAATCCTCTATTCTTTATTCACTTCACCAGAAATTCAAATACAGATAGACAATTCTACTTGTTCACTCCTCACTCACTCTTTTGTGCGCACACCTCTCATTCCTCCATTCATGCTACGTGAAATTTATCTCCCTCTCAAGCTCTATGAGCTAATCAAATCTTCTTTGAGCTATCCTCTAACCTCTATGAGCTATCCTAAGCTTTGTGAGCTAACCTAAGCTTCTGCGAGCCAACAAGCTCTGTAAGCTAGCGAAGCTACTAAGAATATAACTCGAACTTATTTAAATACAAGAGAATTATGTTTCCATATCCTATAACAAAGGAGTACAGTCCTTATTGATCTCTGCTAACCCTATGACTCACAACTAACTCAATCCTAACTATTACATGTGGAAAAGGATCTAGAATCCTTGTCCATTTTATTCAGGTTTTACAAAATAAATAAAATGACAAATTTATGAGACCCTAGGTCTCTTAAGAGTTCCCTTGACCTTGTGAAGTCATGAATGAATTCTCCCTCTTGATCCTATGCTCTTGCATCAACATATCAGCAGTACATTGAATAAAAAAACCAATTAAGGCTATTTGACACAACTCAGTGGTATTTTTTACAAGTGTTTTTACGAACTCCCTTAACCAAATTAAATAAGCAAATACACCAAAAAAATCAGCAGGATATGATGGGGTTCATTATAGTTTACTATCCAAAGTATATACCCCTTATATAAAAATTGAACCCTCTCACTTCCTTTAGATAAATCTTATTCATTGGTCACTGTCTCATCATGTTGGGTGGAGATGAGAACTGTGTGAATGCACAAGAAAACCATGCACCATTGTCATTTTTGTACTCAATGGTTACTTGTGTTTTTCCATTAGGACTCAACCAGGACTATGTTCCATTCTTTTTGACCTATGTGAGATTGTCTCCTAGCTTGGTAGCTAGCACATGGGTGAGAGGCATCAACTCAGGGGTTTCATTACTTGCATAACTATTCCAATAAAGGTTAGCGACCACGTACTAGACCTCACACAGAATTCCATCCATACTAATAGATCACAACCTAGTCAAGAAGTACTCAATTAGGCTTCCAACACACACCCTCACAACACCCTTAGTAACCCACAACAGGTCATGGTACCTTCATACACAGGCTTGGGACCCTTAAAAGTCCTGATGGCACTTTCAGCCAGTCATGACAGTCCTAGCAGGATTAATACATGTCATAACATCCCTTAGCAGGATCAAGACAGGTGATGGTTTTCACTAGATAGAATTAGAATAATTTACACATATGAAAATGACGCGAACAAGAAACACAAATTGAATAAAAACACTATGATGAATCTCAGAAACTGGAAGAAATTATTTTCATTAACACTTCCAAGAAAGATTACAAAGCTATAATCCAAGAACAAAGGCTTCAAAAATGAAATTAAAACCCTTACTCCTCCATAGAGGTTACATTTATAGTGCAATTTACCCCTGAGACGTATCTCGAAATAGGGCATCAAAATTAGTTACATTGCGGGAATCAAACCTGAAAGTACATCCTAAATTCTAAAAAACTCTGGCGTGGAAGATGTGTCATGTCCACAAAACATTTTTGTAAGGCACACTGTGCTGCACGTGACCAATTAAAAAGGGAAATATTGACATTTGGGATTTCTAGATCGCTTGATGAAAACGACAACTCTGAGAATTTTTTAATAGATTATGGATGACTCATTTATTTTCTTTTTGTAAGCCTGTATCTTGGCCATTGGCTTTGCTGGTAAAATAGGATGCTCTATTTCCACTAGATGCTCAGATGTAATGGGTTGTTGTAAAGCATTCTATGATGTTAGGTATGCCACTTCGTCCTTCAAGAGTTTCACTTGCAGGTTCCAAACCTTGTTTTTTCCTTTTCCTGCTTCAATTAGGTCTCTGGTTTAACCACCCTTTGTTGGTACCTGAGATGGGATAATTCCTCCTTACTCATATCAGCATAGATGATATCTCTAAATCCTTTATGGAACACAATCTTATATGAGATTGAGAACCGATCCATCTTGAAATCGACCTATGAAACTCCTTCCTCATTAGAGATGGCTAGGTTCAGGGAGTTTGTTGTAAGATTCCTGGAAGTAGTAAAAGAGACTTTGCTTCCTGATAGCTTCCTTAGCTCCTTGGACTACTTTTGAGTCTTAGCCTTGGATTTCTCTTTGAGCTTCCCATAGGTGGTAAACATTTGCTTTTTAGTCTTAAATTGCCCTTCAATAGTAGAGGCAAAAGAATACTTATGATAATTGAGTAGAGACTCCTCACCCCCTTTCTTCATTGATTGTGTGGTTCCTGGGGTGTTTCTCTATGAGTGTGTAGTGGATGGATTTACAACCACTAGTGTTTGTGTGATCACCATCTGATTTGCAACCTTCCCCCCAGTAGGGTTTATTGAAACAAGCTCCTCATCTATCACTATCTTTAGGGAATCCTCCTATACATATATCCTAGGCTTCTTTCTAGTGGTTTCTTCATCACATTCCATATCCTCCACCTCTGACCGGGACCTTCTACTACTCCCATCACCATTTAGCGGCAAGGGAGTAGCTGGGACTGTACCTTGCACTTCTTTAGGATCCTAAATTTTCTCTATAGGAGTTCAATCAAAATCATAGGAAAGAGAATTTTCCTCCTGGGACAAGTAGGGGATCATGGAGTGAATAAAGATTAACCTATGCACTTGGACCCTCCTCTAGGAAATGATCCCCTTAAGATCATAATTCTGTGCATGATTCACCTGAAATTTCATGGCCTTCAAAACTTTCTCCATCATTGGTAACATTGATGGGTTCTTCACAATGAAGGGCTCGAAATTAATAGAGTATTTGATCCAAGAGTCCTTCCTGTGAGTAGTAAAATGCTCCTCATCAATAAAAATACCCTACCTAATCAATTCTAGTGCGAATATTAAGGGAGTTAGGTAAATTGGTAGCATCAAAGGGGCAGCCGAAAAACTATAAACCCTAATAACTGAATACTTCTGCGTCAAGAACCAATCTCCAATACCCTCTTGTTGCAAGGCAGCCTTCATGTCTTCTGATATCCTCTTGTCTTTGAGGTTGAATAGCCAGGAGATGTTGAGGATAATTTTGTCAATGAACTGGGTGTAAGACCAGTCCTGGATCTTCTGGAGAGACTGAGGCCTATCTTTGAACACCTATGGATCCATTTCCTCAAGTTCTACCAGTTGGAACTTAATATGATGGAAAATAGATACACATGGTATCTAAAGTGCTTATCCAAATCAAACTTCTCAAGATGAGAATTGATTTATCCAGCCAAGAACTCATCGAACTTAATTCTTGCTTCATATTGACTTAGGTGAAGGATAATTCCTAGGATTACTTCAAAAACCATGATATCGCTATCAAGTCCTAGGATTTAACTCAAGAGGGAGATGGCTGATACGACAGGATTTTTGAACATTTAAGAGGAGAATGGGGTGATAAGGGTCTCTGAGGGAACTGAGGTCTTTAAAATGGTCTAGAACAATTTATTCATGGATTCTAGGTCATCTTTCCCAAACACCTACAGAACCTCTAATTCAGTGAAGGGTATCAGGGCCTAACATTGGGCTTCGGAGAGACCCAGGGAAACCCTGATAGCTTCTGGTGTAATTCTATAAATGACATGGGAGTGGGTATCATCTAAGATGGCCTTCCTAGTGGAGGAAAAATTGGAAGCTATCCTTTGGATAATATATGGGAATTCAGGCAATTGTTCTAATGTGAACCCTATTAAGGATGAATTTAAATTTACCAATAGTTTCGACTGGTCTCCATAAGGTGAAAATAAACCGTTATGGGCATCACTGAAACTAGACAACCGCAAATGAGGATCATAAGCATCGTAAATTTGATTGTAGATGATCTCCTCGGATGGGTCAAGGATTTTATAGACGAGACCATGGTGGAACTGTCTATTGGATGAATTTAAAAAAACAAAAGGGTTGATAAATGATGAATGAGTATCTAGTTCTGACAATCAACACTTCTAGAGGTTTCAATTGTATCCATCTAACTCCTGCTTGGTGGATGTCATATTTGCAGGTTGTTACGAATATTAATGGACTGTTAATGTCAAGATGATTATCCTTATAAACCATCACTCTCCGTAAACGTGACCTTTGTACCTCCAATCTTCGAGTGCAATATCCAATGGGGAGGGGCCCACCAGATTTCACAAATTTGTTTTTTATCTTCAGAGTTTTATTAATGGGTTAAAATATTTAAAATCTTGGCTTTAATATATAAAAAAAATATTATGTAATTGATGTTTGGATTTGGTTATTATAAGGTGGAAGCTTGTATGGTGTAATATATGGTTGTGATGTGCTGGTAAAGGCTATTTTGGAAAGCATATGGATGTACTGAATGAATATTCCTAACTATATATTGGAAGGAAGTTGAGAGGCCAACTCTCGAGGAGCCAATTCAAGAAATTGGGTTGGTTTTATTTTCAAATCACCAAAAAAAGGGATTGGACATATTTGAAAACAAGGTATGCTTTTTATATTCGATTCTTCAATATGTTATTTTATAACATATGTATTAATTGTAATTTGTAGTAGTTTTTTCTTACGTGATGTGCAAATTTGTTATATGTAGGATGTCAAAGGAATATCAAGTCAGGATTGAAGAATTCATAGGGTTTGTAAAAGGGCATTGAGAGGATAATAACACCACAAGATGCCCTTGTAAAAAATGTTGCAATTTTGTAGTATTGACATTTTAGGAAGTACACGACCACTTGATGATTCATGGTATAATAAGTTCATATAAAACTTGGGTTTTCCATGGAGAGAGAGTTCCTACTCATGACTATGTATTTGACAAGAGAAATAAATACCACACAACAAAGATGCATGATTTTCCTCAAAAAATTACACATGGTAATGAACACATAGTCAAACATCAATATGATAATCTTAATGATGAGTTTGAAACATTGCTTACAAATGATACTGAAGTTATTGAGAATGGCGATCATAATGAGGCAACCATGGTTTATGATCATATGGTTGAAATGGTGAATGATTCTTATCAATATTATAATGAAAATCCATATGTGAATTGTGAAAATGGCCAAGTATAATCAATGGAAGAAAAAAATTATATCAATCAATACCCAAAGTTAATTGAAGATGCCAAGGCACCATTGTACCTAGGTTACACTAGTTTCACCAAGATATTAGCCACTGTGAAATTGTACAACCTTAAAGTGAGAAATGGATGGTCTGACGCAAGTTTCACCCAATTGTTGAAGTTGCAAAGAGAAATGCTTCCAACAGGAAATACATTTCTAGAATCTATATATGATGCAAAAAGTTTGATTAAATTATTGGGGTTGGACTATGAACTGATATATGAATGCCACAATTATTGCATTTTATATTGGGGAAAATATGAAAAAAAAAACGAATGTCCAACATGTGGCGAATCAAGATGGAAGGTTGATGCTCATTCTAAAAAGGTGTGTACAAGTGTCCCGTCCAAAGTGCTGAGGTATTTCCCTATAGTGCTGAGGTTGAAGAGAATGTACAGGGATGATTTTGAACTCTTATAATTCCATTATATAATACGCCTTCATGTACTACCAACCTATTATAAAAGCATCCTCTTTAATCTACCAAGTATTGTAATGTATATATGATAGTTTATGTTTTTGTTACATCTCTACATATATTTCACAAAAAATGAGGTGGCATCATGAGAATGCGAGTAGGGATGGAATAATGTGCCACCCAGTTGATATCCCAGCATGAAAAACTATAGATTCTAAATGGCCTGATTTTTCCAACGATCCTTGCATTGTACGAGTTGCAATGGCAATGGATGGATTTAATCCTTTAGGAAACTTGAGTAGTAGTCACAATGTATGACCAGTAGTACTAGTCACATATAACATTCCGCCATGGTTCTACATGTAAATGAGATTTTGTTTGTTGTCATTGTTAATACCTAGTCCCAAGAAACCAGGAAATGACATAGATGTTTATTTTGAACCATTGGTAAATGAACTAAAACTCACATGGGATGAAGGGGCAAGGACATATGATGCTCATTCAAGGTCATTCTTTAATATGAAGGATATATTGATGTGGGTAATCCATGAATTTTTTGCATATGAAAATATGGCTAGTTGCATGAATAAAGGGTTTTGCGCATGCCCTATATGTGGAAGGAACACAGATTCAATGTATCTCAAATGAAGTTGGAAGTGTGTTTACATGGGACATAAGAGATATCTTCCAATAAATCATAAGTATCGTTCACAAAAAGGACCATTTAATGGGAAGTCTGAGCATCTCATTGCACCTACAATTGTACAAGTGTCAGATATTTTTACAGAAACAAAAGGAAGGGAAGAGAAATGGGGAAATACTAATAGTACAAAAAGAAATAGAAATTTAAAAAATGGTGAAAATTTGAAGGTTGTCGTGTGGAAAAAAAGGTCAATTCTATTCAATTTACCATATTGGGAGGTATGTGCACACATTAACTTAAGGCCTAAAATGTATGATGCTTTAAGGGTTTCATTGTGTTTAATGTGAATATATTGTTTAGTTTTTATTCAATGCTATAATTCATTAATTTTTTATATGGTTTCACTACAACAAATCCTAGAATTAGTGTCTTATTTAGCGTCCCTTTTTAGTGTAATTTTTTTTTACATTGAGTGGTAAAACTAGATGCTAAATGGGACACGTCATGGACAAAACTTAAAGCATCTCAAAAAACATCTTTTTTTTCTTCCTAGATAGCATCCTTTATGACGTCCAAAATAAAGTCTATTTTTTTGCTTCCAGAATAGCATCCAACTTCGCTTCCTAAACAACACCGAGGTTTGCTTCCTAAATAACATCTTATTTTGCTTCCTAGAGAGTGTCCATTTTTGCTTCTTAAATGAAATCCCTGTTAGTGACATATTTGCATCCTTAATAGCACCATGTTAGCATCCAAATTAGCATCCAATATTGCATCCATTTTTGTTGCCACTTTAGCATCCCATTTTGCACCATGTTTTGCTTCCAAATATGTGCCAATTGTTTCTTCCAAATCTGCACCAATTTTTTCTTCCTTTTTTGCATCGTGTTTTTCTACCAAAATGATGCCAACTATTTCTTCTATTGTTGCACCATATTATTCATCCTATGTAGCACCATGTTTTACATCCAAAGTAAACTCTTATGTTGCTACCATATAAACGCCATATTTGGCTTGATCATTAGCGCCATGTGTTGCATCATTTTTAATGCCTAGTTTCGCATCTTATTTTGCTGGAATATCAACGTCATGTTTGGATTGATCATTAGCACCACATGTTGCATCCTTTTCAATTCCCAGTTTCGCATATCTCATTTTTTGGTCACTAATTTAGTCGTTTTTAGTAATTTTATATATAAATTTTGGTCATTTTGTTTGGTCACTTATATATCATTGTTTGGTCACTTATGTCCTATTTTTTGGTTACTAATTTAGTTGTTTTTAACCAATATTATGATATCATTAGGACATGGAGGAATCGAACCACCAACCTCGTGCTTGTAAGGCAGGCTCTCTTCCATTAAGCCAGCACCCTTTAAGAATTTGGGAACCTAAATTATAGAGTCCATAAAATTGAATAAAGATACAAAATTACCCATCCAAAAAAATACAGAGCATGGTAAAGTGATCAAAAACACAATCTCAATTTCTTAACCTAGAAAGCATAAAACAACATTCAAAAAGCCAAAAATAAAGATTTTTTACTATCAATTCAATTTTAATGAAACCATGCTCAATTGCTAACATCACTAATTGTTATGGAGGCCACTCATCCTGATTTTACTCCAGTCAATAAAGAAAATGCGGGTTGAAATGGAAATATCCAAATGGATACTATAAGCCTTAGCCTTGACACACCAACAAGGATGATAAAATCTAGGCTCTATTTCAAGAATACTCAGCAAAAAGACAGCACAAAAGAAAAAAGGCTTGAACAAATCCCTAATACCTTCTTTCCCATGGAGATGCATGATTTTAGTTACATTCAACCTTTTGATTGAATTTTAAAAGTGATTCCTAATATGTATTGTTTTTTATGTACATGTTCATATGTGTGTGTGTGTGTGTGTGTGTGTGTGTGTGTGTGTGTGTGTGTNTTTTTATATATGTTGTATGAAAACATATCATATCCAAAAGTCTCTAAACATCTATAATATCTGGGTTTGAATCAAGATTCAAAATTAGCATGAGAGGAATTATTTTCGAAAAATAAGAAAGAGGCATCCAAATGTGTTATACACTATAATAAATCTCAACCCATTCATTTTTAACCATACCAATAATTGCACCCATCATAAGATTACAATGCATGAACATGTACATGGAACTTGCACATGAACTAAAATATCAATTTTAACCCATAATATTTGTAACCTACTTATCATGAAATTGGCTATAATACATATAATACAAATACCTTCTAACAATGTCCATGGACACTTTGCATATACTCCTTCCACACATAAAACTCAATTTATTTGCCCACATTTTTTACACTTAATTATTCAGCATGTACCACCATATAGTAATCCAATTTAACCCAGATCCAAATCCCATCCGACAAAAACCAAATTAGATCCCTTGAAAACCATTGACTCAGATACAATGGTAGAAATATCCACATAAGCATTTAGACATAGATCAAGAATAGGGAACCTATCCCAGGGAAATTCACCCTTGTACTTATCCAAAATCGACAGATTAAGGCTGTTACTATCCTTGAATTACAGGTTTGGTTCACCTGATGCGAGCATAGGATCTACTAATGTAAACTTGTATTGAGTCCAGGTGGACATGTATCAACACCAACATCTTGAAAACCATTACAAAATGTCAATGGATCCACTCTAAGAACCTCTCGGGTGATAAAAACATTACCCTAAAGTGGATCCCTTGTCCCTCCATGAGAATAAACTATTAGTAAAAGTGAGACTATCAACACAATGAAATTTCCCTCCTTGTATCTTTTATTGTCTTGGAGGAATGAAATGTCACTCGTGCAATAGAGGAAACCAGATTGGGTCCACAATCCAATAATTTACCCTTGAACTCAAACCTGTCTATGGTTTCAGTGTAAACCCTCGAACTTCCTTCCATCAGAAACTCTCAAACTCCCATATGAAGCATTATTCTATATGAAGTATTATCCACATTAATCTATTACTAAAAATTGGTTTTGGTGTGTGAATCCCTGGTTTGATATTCCTCTCTCTTCAATGTGGTCCATGCATGTAATATGCTTATTTTGTTGCATATTGGAATAAATTTTATGACCATAAATTCCCCTTCCTTTATATCTTGCATTTGTTGCAAGGATTAGTTCAAAACAACATATAAACTCCAATATACAATATCCGTATGCCAATGGTGGTCTCCACAAAGATAGTGTCCCCTTACTAACATAATGATCTATTGGTTGGAGACAATCATTTATATATTCACAATATCAAGAATTTGGTTATGTTCCCTCTTTTCCTTTATGTGATGCATGTGATAAATAAAATACAATGTATTATTATGATGGTCTATGAGATTGTATTCCATGTTAATACTTCATGTCTTTTTAAATGAAACATTACTCACATTAATAAAATTTTAGAAATTTGGAAACTAGCTTTAGTATATAAATTCTTCAATGGTTAATGTGATTGTGTTTGCTTACTTGAATTTCCCCTCCTTTTATTTTTGTGGGTTTTGCACACATGTGTGTGATTAATACTAGGGAAATTGAAATTAAGTTCATTTCTGATGTTTGGTCTATTGTGAGGTTGGGCACCTATGGGGGGATTTCCAAGTTAAAAAACAAAATTAGAGGTATATTTGGAGAGTGCGAGTAAAAAAGAAGAAGGAACTTGATCTAGTGTCTCCTAAGTCTTTGGAGGGTCAATATGTTGTTGGTGATAAGATTTTGTGTGATGAAGTTTCTCTGAGTTTGGGTCCAAAATAGGAAGGTCCTTCAATATAAACTCCCCCTATAAATGAGGCTTCTCATTTTTCTCCCATCACTCTCAAATAAAACAAAGAATAGCTCAGTTTTGTCTTTTACTCATATTATTTTTCAACAATAAAAAAGGATATTTTTCCCTCCATTAGTAAAAAAAAGGTTATGCTTTAATAAACTCTCCTATTCCTTAAAATTCATCAAATGAGGTCGGTTTTACTCATATTATTTTTTAACAATAAAAAAGTATATTTTTCCCTCCATTAGTAAAAAAGGGTTATGCTTTAATAAACTCTCATATTCCTTAAAATTCATTAAACGAGGTCGGTCAGACTCTCTCTAACTCTTTTTGCCATCATGAGTCAAAGAAGTCAAGTAGAAAGGATCCTATGAACATCAAATTAGAATCAACCTACTTACTGTAAAATTAAATTTGGTTCCTAACTTGCATAATGGAACCTAATGGCCATATATACAACATCACTTCATGTACTAAGCTGAATATTATACGGTGTTCTTCCTTCATTGTCTCTATCTTCTACATGTTCTGAGTTAAGTTGTACATTAATGAGAACATGGACATTAGTAAAAAACGTGACCGTAATCTATGAAGGAGACCCTCACTTAGACATTGTCGAAGAGCTGGAGACTACATCAGAAAGGGTCCCATGGTTGGTTACTAGTAACAAAGTCACCTGGTTCGAGTTCGTGTTCGAATTCGAAAACAATGAAGTTCTAGAAAAAGTTGGGTAGCAAAAAACATTGATAAAATTCGTCATAAAATTCGAATATATATATATATATATATGCTTAATTAATAACTAAAATAAATCTATTTTTAAATGATACAATCTATGAGTGTTTTCAACTATACAACAACATTTTTATCATGGATTAGTGCTAATCAACTTTTGAAAAATTCTTTGAGATTACTAAACTTTCTTGGTGGTTTCTTCTTGAGTATTTGATCGAACCTTTCAGGCATTTATCTCACTTGTCTAGATGTTGACGCTTGATTTGTTTCGACAAATTCTCGTGGGACATCGAACAATACCTTCTTTTCTTTTTGGACGTTGAAGGGTACTTTATTTTGTGCCAGCGGTTGCACCTGCAGTTGTCCATTTTGTGCATCCTGGTCTGCTCCAGTCACAACACCTCCCCTTGTGACGACAACAATGTTTGTTTCCCTTGGCTCGACATAAATCATCTGGATGCTCTGGTTTGGGTTCGGATTGGGATTCTTCACAAGGTTGGTGTTACCCACAGTTTGATCCTTCCACTTCGCAATCAATTATGTACATTGTTCAATAGTATGATGAAGTTCTTTACAATACATATAGGTTGTCATAGGACTTGTAAAATATCAAGAAAAGTACAGTCCTGGTTGTTAAAAATTATAACATACAACTTGGTGACTTCCTCGACCAAATCCTGCTCCTTGTTTTTGTTGTTTTTAGCCTCAAAAATTTCCACCCCCCTAGGTTGAGGGTAGTGTTGCTACGACGGATACTAATTTGGTTTATATTGTGGTTGAGGATATTGTGCGTGTTGGAATTGTGCTAGTGGATATTGAGAAATATGGTACTGAGATTGCACTCATTCATGTTGAAAATTTTCATCATTCTTCATCAAGTAGGTATCCACTTTTTTCTCTTGCAGTAGTTGAAATGATTTGCAATATTTCTCATCATGTCCTACAGATTTACAAAATTTACAATACATATTAGTTGGTGTACATAGAATCTTCTACATATACACACATTCTTCTAATCAATGGCCTCTAGTCTGGCATATTCTACACCAAGGAATCCCTTGGGTGTTTATTGGGTTCGATGCTCCTGCTGTGGCATAGTTCATGAGTGCCAAGAAATTATATTTATGGTGTCCTTATGTTCTACATCTTGTACACCATAGCTCTTCTCGAACCCCTTTCCATTTCTTGATGTCTTGGATTTTTACTATAAGATTATCTAGTTGTGACTAAATCTACATCATTCCTGCGTTGGTTTCTCGAATTGGCAAGGATTCTAGTTTCATGGCTATTTCTAGAGCTTCTTCCTATGACACAATCTTCTGTTGCATCAATGGAATATGGATGTGCAGTAACTGTGAAACAATGAATCGTTCCTTATATTGTACATCTGAAATCTAGAAGCTTACATTGTTCATTAATTTCTTGAGGCTCTCGTCAAAGTCCTAGACAGACTCTGGAGGTAACTGCTTGATTTCTTTAATATCTATAATCCACTGCAACTCATATTTCAAATTTCTAAACTCATCTATCATTCTGATTCGAATATGGTTGAGTGTTTTGTGTGCAACGCCTATTGGTACAATAGAAAAATTCATGAACTATTTTAGGGAAAGAACTCGCAGAGTTGTGACCACCTATTCTTTCTTTATATCCTCATCTTGGATCTGTCACACATTCCATACAACTTCACAGAGAAACCAATGTTGCTCTGGTTCTTCCAACCCTTTCATTTTAAATATTGGAAAATTAATGTTTGTTCCATCCATTATGTTGGCTGTTGATACACTTGGAAATTTTTTTTGAGTAATCGAACTACCTTGTCCACTATTCACAACATTAGTACTACTAGTATTTACAACTCTACTTGGAGATGAGTTTCTAGATCTTACCTCTGGTGAAGTATGTGAAATTGTAAGTGTTCCTTACTCATGCTCCATGTTATACCTAAATCTCTTCATTAGCACGTGATAAGATCCCAAACTTCATTGTTTCCCTCAATCCCAAATTGTGAAGCCAAGAAAATTGGTCCAGACATCAAATTTTTATATGAAAATCCAGCACCACTTCTATCCTTTAGTCAAAAAGTGGTACCTTCTTCAGCAACACCTGTAATGCATTGGTTGTAAGCGGTGGCACCTCCTTTACCCATTAAGCAATGCGCGGTTCTTCCCATAACTGATATGTCATGGTGAACAATGAGCGGTGCCCTTTGTAAAAAGTGAAAAAGATAAGGTCTCATGAAGCTTCTCGAAAGAAGGCTTCATGGCACCCTTATCTCTAATCACTTTGGTTAGTTGGGATCGATATCCATCCTTGTAGGATCTCCTAGCCACCTAAATGATCAATTTCCCAACCATCCCTATCCATTGCAAGCTTATAAAAGCAGGATCAATTCCCACGGTTGAGGAGAGACTAATGTTATGCTGTTACTTTGATATTCTAGCGTAATTCATTCAAAAGAGATTGAGGGAGCAAGTTGGAGCTGTAGGTGACAAGATTTTGGTTTTGTGAGAGAGCATATCAACACTAAGGCATAGGTTTTAAACTCTTTCTTCATTTTATTAATGTAAATTTTTTTCCTTTCCCATATATCTGTTATGTTATAATCTTACATATGATTGTCAAATTCCTTAGTCACTGACATATATCTATAGATGATGTTCTGGTATCTTTGATCTCTTATGTGTTTGATGTGTTTTTGAAGGTGTTTCTTGGATACCTTTTGTCATAAAATAATAACCATATCACTCCATCAAATATTGCATTCCACATGTCTTTAGTTTCTAGGGAAAGTCTTCCAACCTTATTGTGAACCATTTGTTTTGGATAAGAACAATTCAGGCCAAAGGAACAGCTTTTGTTTGCAGAAGGTGCAACAAAATTCCTAGCAACAAATCTGGTGACTCTGCTGGGGAAGAAATTTAGCTGATATAATCTTCCTTAGTGCTTTAAAAAACACTTGTCTAAAATCCAAAGCTCTCATTCTTCATCAATTCAATCAGATCCTGCTAGCTCTCCAGGGAACTCTTCTAGGTTGCAGCTCGAAGATGCCTGGTAACTTTAATATTTTCTTAATGATGGGTAATATGGATCAAGTTGGACGACTTAATCAAAACATTCAGATGGATCAAGTTGGACGACTCACTCATTCAAAAAATGCATAAACACACTCAGATGGACAATGTTTTTAACCACTAATGTTCATAGAGTTAAATAAAGGTGGATGTATGTAGAATTCTTATTATGCTAGCAGACTCATAAGAAAAGCATATATGAATGGCTAATCACAATAAGTAAATGATACTTGATATTCAATTCATCAATACAAAGATAGGATGACAGTTATCTGGCATTAGAAAAATAGAGCAAACATGAAATGAACATTCAAGTGCAAGTACAGAAAGGTAGCAAATGAAATCTGAACATAAATGGAAAAAGAAGCTTATATTCCTGGCATGAAATGAGAAATTTGAGAGTACAAGTATGAAAAAATATCCAAATTCGAACCTCTTACAAAGATTATTCAATGAGCTTAAATAATCTTTACAAATTAGTTTCAAGATCCTCAAAAGACAGATCTGATAACCTCTTTTCCTATCTCAAATCCAAATTTGTGAGGTGGCCGGAAAATGCAGAAATTTCTGGAAATATGCTGCTCCGATATTGACCTATATCTCTCAAATAAAATAATATTTAAAAAAACTGAGATATTTTTTGTATATTTTTTTGTTATGAGAAAAACCCTCTCTCAATTCTTTGAATTTCGTTTTCATTTTCCTGACATCTGTATTTAAAAAAGATGTGTCAAACAGAAAAATTCCAAGATCCGAAAATTAGGGCTCAGAGATGTATTTGATTATCCCATTCTATGACACATGTAGGAAAACTGAGAGAGGTTTTTTTTTTTGTTATGAGCAAAAACATCTCTCATTTATTTGAGATTAGTTTTCATTTTCCCAACATCTGTGTTTCAAAAACATGTGTCAAACAGGGGAATTCTGAGATCTGAAATTTAGAGCTCAAAGATGGATTCGATTCTCCAAATATGTGACACCTGTAGGAAAACTGAGATAGGTTATTGTTCTTTGACATGTCAGACACAAAAACCTCTGACCATTTCTCAAAATTATTCTCCATTCGCTTAGCATTATTATTTGAAAATGATGACTCGACACAGTAAAAACGCCACATTCCTAAAAATGCTGCCTCATTTTGCAGGGGACTTTTTCTTCCTTCCTAAGATCTAAATGCATATATGAAAGTACCATTGGAAATATTAGGATTTCTAGTTTCCAGTAGACTATTTTAGTGTGTAAAATGGCCTCTCTACGGCTAAGAAAATTGAGCTTTCCCAAGACATGCTCACTATTTCCAAGATTCTGCGCTTTCAGTGGCTAAAATAGCCCCAAATTTCATGCTTTAGCTGTCGAAAGCTTCGCTTTTGGTGGCTAATAAATAGTTGAAATTCCCCCCTAAGGCACTGAAACTTGATTTTTGAATTTTTTGAAGGAAAAACTAAATTGAATGTTTTTCAAACTTTATTACATACCTAAATCTCTAAAAAACAAGCCAAAATAAATTTAGAAATTTATTTTTCAATGACTTCCTATCACCTAAAATAAACAAAATTGACTATTTTATTTGAGGAGATAACATTTGGGTCCTACTCGAGGATGGAATTCTCCCTATGAGGTTCCAAGAACCACAGATCTGATGCCTTTCTTGGACAACAAAATACAGAACCTTGTCTAGTGTTCCATTGGGCATGGAGTCAATAGTACAATTTTTTTCTGAACACCTTTCAAGAGCTTCCTTTACAACTGATCCTCTACAAACCTGTAGCATGCTTGTATCATGTTCTGCTTATTCAACAACCAATAACTTGAAAAGTCTACTTTCTCATATAAAGAGCTTATTCTCTTTCCTACTCCTAATTCTAATCAGTAGAGGCTTCTCATCAAGTGACATCATGCTTCCAATGAAGCCATGTCAGAAACTGATATGATGAACTTATCCTTGATCTTGACGCACAAAATAAATGAAACAATAGCATGCAACAATGTAGTTTGAAAGGGTGACAGAACCAGCTATCATCTAAAAAAAATATTTTGACATTTATGTTGCTTATAGATTCAAAATAATCAGCAATAGGGTCATAAATGTCACAAAGAAACACCTCTCCATGCTATTGTTCCAACTGAATGAAATGTTGTTGCTGGCTGCTTTCAGTGATCTCGATGTTAATTGTAGATTGCTTAACCTCTAACTGAGAAGAATGCATGATGAACTACTGATCTGTACTTTTCATATCATCATCTTCCTCCTCATATCTATTGTACTCTTCCTTTGTTTGCAAATCCGAAAACTGAGGGTTGCCCTTACTATCTGCTGCATATTCAAATCTGTCACATGCTGATCTAAAAATATGTTCATTATCTTTGGGGTTGTCAAAGGGGATAATCTCATCTTCATGACAACCTAAGTCAGTAGATGCATTTGATACAATGTCAAAATCATCTGTACTATGGTTATCATACTGAAGTTCATTAATATCTTGGTCTCAATAAGGGGTGTCCCCTATTGCAACATACTCTTCATGAATGTTTAGTTCTTTATTCAATAAATTGAATTCATGACAGCATTCTGAATATAAAAGATCAACTAAAAACCTTCCTTGGAAAAAAAAATGAAAGGCAGCATGAAAATCTACCAAAGAGCTGATACTGGAAATAGGAAGGGACCGATACCAATCTCGAGCAATCTCCTCTAAAGAATACCAAAAGAGCTTGATATGAACATCCTCATGCACAACTTGCAACCGATGAATAAAGTCATCAAAATCCAACAAGTGTTCAACTGGCACTTTCCACTCTTCTCCTCGAAATATGGGAAGACTATTTTCCCATTCATCTCTACTAGTTACTAGATTAGGGTAACCAAAAATATTTCAGAAATCGTAAAATGCATACCTCTTTGCTAAGATCTTGTTCATTTCGTACCAATGGAGTTGGCAACATATTTTTGAGCAATGGAGTCGCCACTGAATATTTCCTTCATGGAGTCACCAGAAAGATGATTACAACTGAAAATGTGTCCAGTCTTTGTCTATCATCAAAGCTGGAGCTTATGTCATCTCCCAGGGAAGCCGAGCTTCAATCTCTTGTCCCTGGCCATAGCACCAATTTGTTATCTCTCCAGGGAACTCTTCTAGGTTGCAGCTCAAAGATGCCTAGTAACTTTAATATTTTCTTAATGATGGCTAATATGGATCAAGTTGGATGACTTAATCAAAACTCACTCATTCAAAACATGCATAAACACACTCAGATGGACAAGGATTTTAACCACTGCTGTTCAGAGAGTTAAATAAAGGTGGATGTATGTAGAATTCTTATTATGCTAGCAGACTCGTAAGAAAAGCATATATGAATGGCTAATCACAATAAGTAAATGATACTTTCTATTCAATTCATCAATACAAATATAGGATGGTAGCTATCTGGCATTATAAAAATAGAACAAACATGAAATAAACATTCAAGTGCAAGTACAGAAAGGTAGAAAATGAAATATGGACATAAATGGCAAAAGAAGCTTATATTACTAGCATGAAACGAGAAGTTTTAGAGTACAAGTATGAAAAAATATCCAAATATGAATCTATTACAATGATTATTCAATGAGATTAAATAATTTTTACAAATCAGTTTCAAGATCCTCAAAAGACGGATCTGATAACCTATTTTCCTATCTCAAATCCGAATTTGTGAGGTGGTTGGAAAATGCAGAAATTTCTAGAAATATGCTTCTCCGATATTGCATATATCTCTCAAATAAAAATATATTTCAGAAACCTGAGATATGTTTTTGTGTATTATTTTGTTATTAGTAAAAACCTCTCTCATTTCTTTGAGATTCATTTTCATTTTCCCAACATATGTATTTAACAAACATGTGTCAAACAGGAAAATTTTAAGATCCGAAAATTAGGGCTTAGAGACGGATTCTATTATCCCATTCTGTGACACCTGTAGGAAAACTAAGAGAGGTTATTGTTTATTGGTATTTTATGAGAAAAAACCTCTCTTGGTTATTTTATATTCATTTTCATTTTCCCTACATCTATATTTCAAACACATGTTTCAAACAGGGGAATTCTGAGATCTGAAATTTAGGGCTCAGAGATGGATTCGATTATCCAAATATGTGACACCTGTAGGAAAAATGAGAGAGGTTATTGTTATTTGAAATATTAGGCACAAAATACTTTTACTGTTTCTCAAAATGATCCTCCATTCACCCCATATCATCATTTGAAAATTATGACGCAGCAGAGTAAAAACGCCACATTCCTGAAAAATGATGCCTCATATTGAGGGTGACTTTTGACTGCCTTCCCAAGATCTAAATGTAGATATGAAAGTACCATTTGAAATTTGAGGATGTTTAGTTGTCAATTGACTATTTGAGCATGTAAAAAAGCCTCTCCGCGGCTGAGAAAATTGAGTTTTCCCAAGACATGCTCACCGTTTCCAAGCTTCTGTGCTTTCGGTGGCTAAAATAGCCCCAAATTTTGTGCTTTAGCTGCTGAAAGCTCTATTTTCGGTGGCTAATGAATAGTTCAAATGTCTGCCTAAGCCACTGAAACCTTATTTTTGACTTTTTCAAGGAAAAACTGAATCAAATGTTTTTTAAACTTCATTACATACCTAAAGCTCTAAAAAACGAGCCAAAATAAATTTAGAAATTTATTTTTCAATGGCTTCCTATCACCTAAAATAAACAAACTTGACTATTTTATTGGAGGAGATAACATATCCACTAGCTGATCTAGTGGTTATTGGTTTGGTATCTTCAGATCTGTTTAGATCTTAGTTTTCTGACCTTCTATGCTCTTAAATTCTATTAATTTTTTATTTGAATCCCAATTGCACAGTCATATAACTTTGATTTTTCACCATTTTCTTTGTTTTGCATATCTACAGGGAACTGCTCATGGACAGTAGGCAAGAAGCGGTGCCACCCCTGAACTCAGTTAGCAGGGAGTAGTGCCACTACCTGTAAGTAGAAATCAGGAAGCGGTGCTCAAGCAGAACCGCTCTATCAATGACCCTCTGGAAGCGGTGCCAGGCAGGTCTTTCTAAATTTGTTCTTTCAAAGTTTTTTGCAAAAAAAATTTGTTATCTTTCTTTCAGTTCTGAGTGTCTGGGTGTGCATTGGAGAGATCTTAGTGCTTGAGTGTTGAATTTGGTGTGGTAAAAGGCTTGTTTTGTTGAAATCAAAGAGCTAGCATAGATTCATCTTTCCATCGTTGTGTTTGCTTTGTTTTAAGTTTTTCAAAAGGAATGTTGTTTAAGAGCTTAGCATAAGTTAGATCTCAGTCTTACTGATTTGACACATCTAAAAATAAAGACTTGCTTGATTGATAGCTTATTTCATTTTTCGTTAAAATTTTATGAAGGACTTCTTTTTGTTTCGAAAAAAAGAAATTTTTTTGTTGAGAGTTGTTTATATTTTTGTTGGAGAAGAGACTATTGGACCTATGAATTGCCTCATAAGCTTTCATATTTCCATATTTCTTCTCTTTCTTTCATAGGTTGATCTCATCAAAAGAAAAATATTAGTTCTTTTAACTTAGATCTTTCTAGTTTTTAAAAGAAAAATTGAAAAATTATTGATTATCCCTTTGAGTGTGTTTGGTCTTTCTTCTTAGGAAAAAGAGATCTTACCTTACTTTGTTTGCTTTCGAAATTGGTTTGAAGTTTGATTGCTTGTTCTCTTTCTCAGAAAAAGTTTGGTTCAGTGTAGTGGTTTGGGAAATTTTTGGTTGCAAAAATGAAAATTGAAAGGAAAATACTCTCTCCTTCCCATAGGTAGGAATGTGTTGAAAAGTAAAGTGAAATTATATGCATTTCATATTTTCATGGATTTACATTTCTATCAAAATATCATGCATTCACCTAACCTCTCAAGATAAAATTAACGGTATTTATAGGTCTAAAATTGTATAGAAATTTTAGTGATAAGTTAGTGACGTGTTCGGGCATCATAAAACGTAGGAGCTGTCGTTACTTTGTCCGGACTACATCCCAGGGCTCGCGTGGTTCTTCCACATACTATCGGTATATCGAATGGCCTTTCATGTACCCTTGAGGTATATAGAAAGGTACTTCATACACTTAATTGTATATCATAAGGCCTCTTGTGAACGATTGTGCATTAGACAGCACTACTATCGATTTGATCTCCCAAGTACCTTGTGTATATCAGGAGACCCTACTAGGATTCCTTATCCAACTGAGAAAAACCCTTTGGCCATCTTGTTTGGAGCAATACATCGATAACAACACTTGAGGAGACTACTACGCACGTACCTTGAGTATATCGTGAGTTGCACCTGCTTGAAAATCTTGGTGCGAGACCGACTATTTTGAGCTCATCCTATCACTTAAGTTTGCTTGTGGCCTGTATCTTGAGTAGGAGAATTTTTTTTGTGTGTGATTTTTCTTAGTTTTTGAGACCCTAGGTTATTTTAGTAACTGATAAAATCTAGCTGAGTTTCAGCTGAGACAATCCAGAAGGAATCAGGGCTTGCCACCTTACTTTCCTCCCCTTACGAGAGAAAGTCCAATGGAAGCCATCGACCAAGGGGCTGCAACTAGCTCCCATGAGGAAAAAATATAGTTGTAGAAAGTGGAGACCAATTCACTTCTTATATTAATCCCTTGGCTCAACAGCCTCCGATGGTTGATACTTCCTTTCATCCACATATAGAAGGTCGTACCGATAGTACTGATGCACGTGAGTATGGCCCGGATGCTTCGTTTTGGAGAACTTCCATAGGTCAGGCCATTTCCTCATTTGGGGTTAATAGAACCTCTCTTGAACGAACTTCTACAGGTGAAGAAGAATATAGACAAATCCAAGCATCTATTCATCATGCACGAGATTTTCAAGAGAGAATGCATAGTTTAGACAGAGTTTTGGTCGCACCTGCACCTCATACTGAATCTATATCAGCTAGATTACCTCGTAATACAGATCCTTGGACTGTGGCTGAAATTAGAGCTTCCTCTAATGGTGATCCAACATATGGTGAGAATTCTTGCAATCTAGGTCAAACCTCTAATTTTGCTCATGCAGTTTTGAATTCTAGTTCTGTCTCTAGTCACCCCATACTTTCTATGGCTCGGGGGAAACCTTTAGTTCTAGTAGTTTTTGTACCTTCTAACACATATGCTACCCACTAGTGGAATTGTTGCTAATAATAGGAATACCTCTACTATAGGACAATCCCCAGTGTATGTTCCTCCCACCAATACAAATATAGTAAACCCTCCTTTAAGTTCAGGTCATCCCTTAGCGACACAATCTGTAGTTAATCAACCCTCATGGGGTTATGGTTACCCAGCAAATAAAGTACCTGTAGGGAATATGAATTATCAACCTGCTAGTATAAGAGTTCCTTAAACTAGAATTCCTTACCCTAGGAATACGTTTACACCATGGGGGCAACCCAACGGGTCTTACATGCCAGCAATAGGAGGAATACATATTCATACTGCTTGAGGTGCAGGAGGACCACCTTATGGAGGTCCTCCTCCTGGTGGTACTAGAGGTCCTGGTGGTCCTCCTCCGAGTGGTCTTGGAGGTCCTTGTAGTCCTTTTCTTGGTGGTCCTGTAGGTCTTGGTGGTCGTCCTCCTAGTGGTCTCGGTGGTCATGGAGGTCCAGGACGGCCAAATGTCCCTGGTTTCCCTGGAGGTCCCGACCCTGGCGGTCAAACCCCTTTAGGTGGATCTTCGGGAGGTTCATCTCATAAACCATTTCATCAACCTGTATACCAGTCAACATATGGTCCTATTGGTGGATACATGCCTTATCAATACTACTAGTATGTGCAACCCAATCGTTAGTTACCTTTCCTAGAGACTTTGGACTTATATGATTTGTCCAAATTGATAAATGATCCCATTCGACACAATCCTTCGTGGCCCGCAATTCCAGTAAATTTGCCATTGGACATTCCAAAATTTGATGGAAAGCAGGGAGATGATCCCAAAAACCATGTTATGACTTTCCACCTATGGTGTTCCTTGAACTCCCTGATCGATGATTCTGTTCATTTAAGAATCTTCTAGTGCACTTTGAATGGTACAGATGCAAAATGGTACATTGAAATTCCACAACATTCATTTGTGGACTTTATCTCTATGGAAAATGTTTTCCTTACACACTTTCAGCTATCGATTCATTATGAAAAGGGTACGGATATTTTAACTTCACTCCATTAGAACACCTCCACGCATATATCGGATCATATCCACGAGTGGAGAATGAGGAGAACTCATTAAAGCTCCCATACTGGACCAAAGCCTAGCTGATTGGTTCACTAAGTCATTGTTGCCTCCTATTGCCTGAGATGTGGCTATGGGTGGTACTGTTACTAAAGAGTAGGATATTAGTCGCTCAATATCTGGATTTGGTCTATTCCCAATCCATAATGTTGTATGACCTGATTCTGCAAGCTCCTCACCCCATCACAAATCCCACTAAGCCACCAACAAGACTCATGTTGATGGGGTGGTTGGTTCAATCCAGCCCTCATCGACGACCAAACCTTCCAAGCAAACAAATGCTTCTACCACTACTCCTTCGACTCCTATTATTTCCGCCGAGGTGAATTCTATTCAAAGTTCACAGGCACCTAGAAATAAGAAAAAGGAAAAAGGAAAAAACAAGAAACCTGGGAACCAACAGGAGAATGCTAAACCAATGACCAACGATAATGATAAAGGGAAGAGGAAATCCAAATATCCCTTCTTATTGTGTGGAGGAGATCACTTCACCAAAGAATGTCCTCATCATGACGAGATCGGTAAATTTTTGAAAAGTAACCCCACACCATCAGTTCTTATTGATCCTTTTCCCTCTCAACAACAACTAATAGACCACATTTCTAATTAGGGAACCTCCAATTCCACGAAAAAAATCAGAATGATGTCCTCTAAGACCGTCAATTTTAGTACCTGTAGTCAATCTTATGACAAGCCAGTAGAGAAAAAGGACGAAAATCCTTCTTCTGAAAAAGCTCCTTCTACTAGTTCTCCCCCATCTTCATCTAATGGCCCTCTCATGATCGAAACATGTAATATTGATTTAATTTTACGACCACCTAAGGCTATCCTCAGGAAGTCTATTTTCAATCCCAATGCCTGATCTACGCAATTCTATAATATTGTTGAAGATCTAGCTCAAGAACCTTGTATGATGTCTACCCTTGAGGTACTCCAAAGTTGTCCAACGCAACGTAAAAACCTGCTAACATCTTTTGGGGAATTAGACCTAGATAATACCAATTTGATTCATTTCAACGTAGAGAACTATAACTACAAAATACCTCACCAAATCACATTCTATATTACTTCTAGAGTAGTTGGGAGAAAGGTCCATCGAACCATCCTAAATGAAGGAGCTTCGACATCAGTCTTGTCTATAGCCTATTGGAGAGCCATTGGTTCTCCTGAGGTTATGACATCACCTACTACCTTGAAAGATTTTGACAAACAACGTTTCCATCCCCATGGTCTATTGCCAGCATTATCTGTCGATATTGGGGAAAAGACTGTTTCCATTCAGGTGGAAGTAGCCGACGCCCCATTAGATTAAATATTCTATTGGGGAGGAATTGGTTTTATGCTATGACTGTTGTCACTTTGACAGTATTTAGAACTCTCCAATTTTTTGCATATGGGGAAGATTGTGACTATTGATCAGCTTGATTTTTGCACGCCAGATGTTACCACCCCTATGGTGAATAACAACCCTATGCTAGGTCAATTACCTCCTCCTTATCAATCAATTGGGATAGGTATGCTAAAATACTCCACTCTCATGGGTGTGTTTCCATCAACCCTTCCTAGCATAGAAATGACGACAATAAATATGATTTCCACAACTGGATTTTGTGCTAAGGGAATAGAAATGGTTGAGTCACCCTTGTTTGGCCCACATGAAGCAATGTATGGTGCTATCAAATCCATTTCTGATAACCATGTTGATGACCTTCATCTCATGGCTTTGGATCCTTTCCACCTATCTTATTGGTTGGAACCTTATCTTCCCACTCTAGGTTATATTACACAGACTTTTCCTTCAGTTGAGTCCATTATGGAGATTATGAGTGAGAGGGAACCCGTATGGGAAGATCATCATCATCGATCTTTTTTTATTCCCAACACCACTTCAGTAATTTTTTACCTTGAAACACTTATCAGTATTGATATTGTCACCCATTTTCAAACACCAGTATTGTTGCAAAATACGGAATCCCAAGGAAACTTATGCAACATTACTAAAACAACCCCGACTGACATAAAAGTCAAACCCAGAACCATTGAGCATTTTCATGTAGGGTAGAACTGCTACATAGAAGAAACTGAAGCATATAGAGCATTATTCAAATAATTCCGAGATATTTTTTCCTGGACTTATGAAGAGATTCCTGGGATAGACCCGTTTATCATGGTTCATGTAATTAAATACTATCCCATAGCAAAACCTATCAGGAAGAAATTACGTCAAGTCCATCCCCGGAAGGCTGTAGCTATTAAAGCCGAAGTAGAGAAACTTCTGAAGGAAGGATTTATTTATCTTATACTTCTGATGGAATGGGTGTCGAACATTGTTCTTGTGAACAAAAAAAAGTGCACCATTAGAGTCTACATCAATTTCCGAGACCCTAACATAAGATTGTCCCAAAGACAATTTTTCGACTCTACATATCGATCAGGTTATTGACAACTGTGCTGGAAGTTTCATCTTCTCATTCATGGATGGATTTGTTTGCTATAATTAGATTAATATATTTCCCACCGATCAACACAAAATGACATTTATATTCTTGTGGGGAACTTTCTCCTATAATAAGTTACCTTTTGGCCTTAAGAATGCTGGAGCTACATTCTAGTGTGCCATGTCCTATGTGTTTCACGATGTTAAAAACATTGTGGAGCCGTACCATGATGATCTCCTAGCACATTCATAGCAACGGGAGGACCACTATAGGCATCTTAGAGACATTTTTCTGAGATGTTGTCATTATAAAATACGACTCAATCCACACAAATGTGTTTTTTGCATTGAGATGGGACGTCTTCTTGGATTTGTGGTTTCTAAGGATGACATCCAGATAGATCTGTTGAGATTGCTGCTATACTGGCCCTACCTTCCCAAACAAATCTTTTTGAACTCCAAATTTTGCAAGGGAAGGAAAACTTTCTCCACCGTTTCATTTGCAATTTCGCCGAGAAAACGCATGGTTATATGCTTCTCCTGAAGAAGAAAACTCCATTCTTCTGGGATGACTAGGCCCAGCAAGCCTTTGATAATCTCAAGCATGCTCTGATTCATTCACCCATGATACACCCCCAGGATTATTCAAAGGATTTTCTCTTGTATGTTGCTACCTACACTACTACCATTGGAATGGTTTTAGCACAGGAATGACCCAAGGGTCAGGAGCACATGATATATTACGCCAGTAAGAATCTTATTGATTTTGAAACATGATTCACACATGTGGAGAAGTTAGCATTGGCTACTTTCATTATTGTTCAGAAATTCTTTCATTACATCCTACTTCACAGTACCACGGTACTTGGAGATCAGAATCCTATGTACTACATCCTAACTCATCAGGTGCTAAGGGGAAATATTCCCATTGGATAGTCAACCTACAGGAATTCGACCTTGAGTTTTCCAAGGCCACTTCAATGAAATCCTTGGTCTTTGTAGAGCTAATCTGTGACCTTCCATGTGCGTTGATGGATACTGAGCCTAGATATTCATTTCCAGATGAATTCCTATTCTTAATAAGCACAACCGACCCATGGTATGGATATTTAATCATTTATCTCCAAACTCAAATATTTCATCCCAACATATCCCGTGACGATCGTCGTTGTATCCATTACCACATGAAATACTACCTAATCCTAAATGATACATTGTGTATACATGGTATCAATTACATTCTTCTATGATGCCTTACACATGAAGAGGTTGAACAGGTCCTTAATGATTGCCACTCTAGAGCATGTGGCAGTCATCTTTCTAGGATGGCTACGGCCTAGAAAATCCTTCGCGCTAGCTAATCCCGGCCTTCAATCTTCAAAGAATGTCATGAGGATGTTAAGAAATTCCCACCCTACCAACATTTCTATATGAAAAAGAGCACCCACCCTGCTCCTTTACACCTCGTCATTACAGTTGGCCCTTTTTCCAAATGGGGAATTGATTTTATGCATTGTAAGCCTACCTCATCCCGGAGGGCATGGTTACATCATCGCAGCCATGGATTACTTCACAAAATGGTCTGAGGCTATGCCTACGTATGCATAGCATGGTAAGAATTCCACCCTATTCTTATTTAATCATGTGATATCTAGGTTCGGAGTCCCGCAGTCTATTGTCACTAACCACTGATCACATTTCTGGAATAAAATGATGACCGAGTTGAGTACCAAGTTGGGTTTTTACCATGAAAAGTCAACACCTTACTATTTGCAGGCTAATGGTCAGGTTGAGGCCATTAACAAAGTTTTAAAAACCATGCTGTGGAGGATGGTTGGAGACCATAAATCCAACTGGAACCTAACTCTCTTTTCCACCCTTTGGGCTTACAGGACTTTGGTAAAAATAGCGACTGGTTTCACACCATTCTAGTTAGTTTACAGACTAGAAGTTGCACTTCCTATTTAATGTTAGATTCCATCACTAAAAATTGATGTAGAACTTCTACCAAACACTTCCACCAAGGAAGAGAGATTCCTATACCTGACTAATCTCGACGAAACTAGAAGAGATTCTTCCTTAGTTAACGAGGCACATAAGAAACGCGTCAAGGCCCAACACGATAAATATATTCAACCTTGATTTTTCAATGAAGGTGACCTAGTTTTGACCTATGATCACTAACATGATAAACTAGGAAAAGGGAAGTTTGAGTCAATGTGGTATGGTCCCTTTGTCGTTAGAAAATTTTTAGAAAAAGGAGCTTATGAGCGTATGAGCTTTCAGTGTGTTGTGTCTTGATTTAGTATGGTGTTGATTTTAGTGTCCAAACTATTTATAGCATGTTTTGGTTCTGTAGATCGGATGGATTTTTATGGTTTTGCTGATGGTGCTTGCCGTCATACCCTAAACCTTGCTTCAACTGCTTGGGTTCTCTATTCCCCAGATCATGACCTGATCAGTTTAGGAGTTGTTTGCATTGGTCCCACTACCAACAACATAGCTGAGTATCAGGTAGTAATAGGTCTATTGACTGAGGCTGGATCTCGAAATGTTAATGACTTGGTAGTGTTTATGGATTTACAATTAGTGGTTTTTCATCTAAACCATGTTTATGCCATCAGAAACCCTGTACTCCTTCGTTTATTTCGGAGAGTGCATTTATTAGAAATTTCATTCGAGTGTATTACTTACAGGCATGTCCCTAGTTCAGATAATACGTTTGTTGATTCATTAGAAAACTACATCCTACACTGGTATATTGCCCATTCATAACTTGTAAAATAAACATGGTTCATTGTAAAATAAATTGTAAATGACACATAAAACTTATGTAAATATAATTTCCATTTGAGACATATAAAAACCAGTAA
>LPNX011235998.1:557074-576270 GCA_001517045.1 Pseudotsuga menziesii
ACAAAAAACCCTGAACCCAATAAGCTTTCAGTATTACACCATGCAGTCACTACCTAGTGATGCTCATGATAACATATGATAGCATGTGCTACCCTGCAAAGAAGTCGGATGAAATGGACTAGCAACCTTGCAGTATGTCTCTGATACGTCATGGGGATATCATCTATCACCCCTGTGAATGAATTGAGCCCCATCTCATCTATCCATAGGAGAAGATCCCCCAGGTCATGCACCAGCAACATCTACATGTAAACATTAGGCCTTGTCACTACACATAAAAACATAAAAACATAATCACTATTGTATGGTTTGGTTTCTTACAAATATCCCCCCACTGAGCACCAGGTAGTAGTGGTAGATCAGGGTCACTTCTGAAATTTGTCCCCACATAGGAGTAATCCTCTATCATGAGGATCTGATCTCACAACCAACGAAAGAAAGTGGCCTCAAATTTTATCTTGGATTTTCTGCCACCTGTATGAGCCATAATCTCAAACCACCTTAGAATACATGGATCTCTAACCCTAAGCTCAGTGAAAATCACATGAGGTCTCATGAGAGGCACTCTCTCAAAGAAGAAACAAGCTAAAAAAGACCAAAAAGATAATTGCTTTAGCTCTCCCTGCCGAAATTTTGTCAGTTGATCTCTGATGACAGGAGGAAGTGATTCTACTCAGTTGCAAACTGTATGAGCCATGGATTTCAAGGAATATAGCATGTGTTCTTGGTATGCATGATGAGGTCCTTGGCTTCCATCCAACCTCTGCATGATGAATAGAACTGTGCAAAGTGGCATATCCACCACAACACTAATAAGGATATTCTTACCTGACATTCTCGTGCCAGGATGACAATGACGAGTGATCAGCTCCTGAGTAGTCATAGTCGCTCCTCGGTAACCAATAAGAGAGATATGGGCCCCTTGTCTAGACAACCCTATTAGAAAGTAGATATCCTCTACCTTTATGGCCAAAACATGAATCCCTACCTAAAAATATTGTTGCTCTAGGTTCAACATCTGGAGGATATGTTCTAGAAAACGGGGATGGAAAATCATGCTTGGGGTCTGGAAAAAATATAGAAGACCACAACCCCGTAGGGATTCCACACAACCTACATCTCCTATAGCTGCATCATCATCCAGGTCAAGTTTCCTTTCCTTCCAGATAACCATTTTCCAATCAGATGAACCTGCCAAAAACAATTTAAGAGCCATTTAGAAACATTTCTCATCATTGAAATTTGCTTCAAAATTTTATTTTCGACAGTCTTTTAGTTTTTTGATGCCCACGGCCAGAACCACCTCTATCCATTTAAGACAGAGCAGTGCCACCACCTATGTATAAATAAAGAAACGCGATTCTTATCGAGCACCACCTTCCTCGTAAGGGCTAGGAGTGGTGCCCGCATTTCTCATTTTTGGTTCGGCCCATGAGCTCAAAAAACCATGAAAATTGGAAATTGGAAACCATGAAATGAAAGAGAATGGATTTAGATGTTACCTGGAACTGACGGTGTTATCACTCTAGGAAAATCCTCTAGGTTGCAGCTCGAGGATGCCTGGTAAATTAAAAAAAAATTATGGTTTTCTAAGTGGATCAAGTCAGGTGACCTACAAGACCTCACACTCTCAAGACATACATAAACTCAATTAGGGATAAGGCTTCTAATTACCACTATTCATAGGTTTGATAATATGGTGCAGAGATGGAGAAATTATCATGCTGGAAAATTCATGAGACAGATATATATAAATGGCTAATCATAATAAGGAAATTACTTATAATTCAAATCATCAATATGCCAATAGGATGACAGCTATCAGACATCAAATAACCTGAATAAACTAGAATAACACATTCAAGCACAAGCACAGAATAGAAAAGAAATGGAAGCTGAACATATGATAGCAAAAGAGATTATATTAGGTAATGAGAAATATGAGAAGATTCACAATAGTAAAGGTCTACAAGTCCTTGAAGTTGAACGCTTTCAATAACGTAAGTCTTAGGATTTATAGCCTTTACAAAATAGTCATATCCTGAATAATTGGATCTGATTTACTAAAAATAGGCATAATAATTGTTTTTTGTAGAATTAGGTTAAAAACCCTAATTTTAACTACTAGTGTGTCTAACTGTAAAACTCGTTCACTGTTTGCACTCATTGATGACTTAATTGGGTACTGGGAATAAACTGCAACTGGTCGTCTTCCAGATAAGTCACTATTTGCTAGACAGTTAGTGTTTGTGACCCTTTCTTCTTTTATGTAACTGCAAAACTAGAGAATACCTTCCCTGATGTTGTTCTTTAGTGCATTACATCTTTAAACTTCATCCCTGAGCTATTTATGTTCGCCCAAAATGGGTCCTGTGTGCCAAAATTTGATCCCATGCCTCTTTATTCTTTTAGTGGTTAATGGACCAAAATGTTGGGTCTGTTAGCTGCCGAAAGTGCTGCTTTCGATGGCTAATGAACCGCTTCAGCGTCCGCCTAAGCCACTAAAAGCCCTGTTTTGCAAAAAAAAATTAAGCAGCCTCCAAAATTTTGCTTTTAAGTTATGTTGCTTATCTTCTGACTTTTATTCATCCTGCTTAATGTTTGGAAGGTTAGCAGTAGCCTGGCTTGATTCTGGATGCTGAAGGCTTACTACTACTTCAGCTAGGGTTTCTAGTGTAAGATGAGTGATGGGGTTTGGTTTGGCATTCTTCACTTGTAGCCTCAAAATCCTGATGATTCTACATAGCCTAGCATTGTCCTACATGTATCTTAGGTTTATTCTTTTTAGCAAAATATGTCTTCCTCTCATCTCTAAGAAAGAATTGTGCAACTGCTTATTCCTCTTGGTCAATATAGCATTGTTTTTCTTTATCTCTCTTTCTAAAATTTCCATCTCATACACTTGTCTCAACAACTGATTTATCCTCTGTGTCATGGGCTTGCTAGAGGAATCCTTTTCTACTGGTTCATCTTACTCTTTTAGTGTAGGTGATTGGATTTCTTCATTTCCTGCTACAACCTGCAATGCTAGGTTAGCACCTTCCTCTCTTCTTCTAAATCTGAGTAGGGCAGGTTCAAAATGTTTCCACTATGTGTTGTGATTTCCTGGCCCTTTTCACTGAAATATAGGTTTCTTTTATCTTGCTTGGTTTTAGAAGAGGAAGAAGTTTGTTGTGTTGTTGTTGGGGAGATATCCCTTCTTTTCCTCTTTCCACTCCTTGGGGTGCTAGACTTTTTCGAATGAGACTTTCCCTTCTCTTCAGGCTGCAGGACTATTTCAAAACCATTCCAAAATAAGAAATGTTTCCATGCCATATTTCTCCTTTTCAGTGATTCTTGGATAAGGAGTTGTATAAGGCCATGGTGAGACAATATTCTATCAATCTTACTTGGTTGAGCCTTCACCTGGTGTTCCATTTTTTCTAGGCTCCTGTGTAAGTAGAAAGGTAAATTTAGTGGGCTCTTTCGTATGAAGTGGTTCATTATTTTGAAATGGTAAATCATGGCCCTGTTGTATCTTACTTCACAAGTTATATATACCACAATGGCCTTCAGTAATTGCTACCACCTCTCTTCTAGCCAGGTGGATGGGACAATTTTCTTCCAAACCACCCCTCTGTGTTCAGGCTTCAAATAAGATATGAACTCCACATTTTTTGTAATGGTTGTTTTAAACCACTTTTCCCCAGTTCTAGGGAGTTCAATCACCTCTGAAATTAGGGTTTCATCCACCATGAATTCCTTCTTACCTATGAGTGCCTTGAAACCATCGAAAGAGAGAGCAAATGCCTCAGCCACCTATTGGTGTGAACCTTCAACTTTCTCACAAAATTTGTAGCAGCCAGCATCTTTGAAGAACTGGCATACTTCTGGATGTGCTCCCAGGTAGCTAATGTCTCCTAATCATTTCCTGAGAGTAGGCCCTCCCTTTTTCATTTGTTGAATGTGCTCCTGATTGTCTACAAAAATTCAATTCAAGTTCTGTGGAATAGTTTTAGCAGGCTGACTTTCAGAGGTGGTTTTGAGTCATGAGGATTAATGCAATCGAAGGTGGAGTGTACTAGAGGATAGGGAACTAATTATGAGTATTTTAACTACTTAATAAGTACTTGAGTAAGAGGACAATTTCCTTTGGTGATATTTTCGAGACCACTTTCCCAACAATCATTTTTAATTCAAACTGGATATTCAGTGGAGATTTTCTGTAGTTTGTTGGATAGATGGAGGGAATACTAGGTTTTTGAATCACATCGGTCCTCATTAGATAAATAATGACCTCCTCAATCATTTAATTATTCCTTGATGTATTTTCCCTATCCTTTTGGTGGTTTATCGTGCCCTATCATGATCTCTACTATGCTGACGAGATTTGATTTGATAGGCAGTCAACCATTTCCTCTTTTGGCATTTTTGGCAGTTAAGGGCACCAAGGATTTTTTCTGCTAGCTACTAAAACCAAAGATTTTGGTGGCTAATGAACCACTAACATGTTTTCCTAAGCCACTGAAACTTTTTTTTTCAAACAGTCCTGTAAAACTTGCTTTCGGTGGATTATAGTCTCTCCGGATCTCCTCGTTTAACCGCTGAAAGACAGTCCTTTCGGTGGCTTATGAACCATCAACGCTTTCTCCTAAGCCACCGAAACTAAATTTTTCCCAACGCATTTCATTTTCTTTCGGTGGTTAATTCCCTCCTTAGGTCGCTCGCTAAGCTGTCGAAACCAACACTTTTCGGTGGCTAATGAGCTGTTCGAAAGTCTCTCCTAAGCCACTGAAGTCCCTTTTAATGAATAATTGAATGAGCTAGTTTTCAATGGATAACTATGATCCTACGTTAAACTGTTAGCTGCCAAAACCAAATCTTTTCGGTGGCTAATGAGCTATTAGAAAACCCGCCTAAGCACCGAAAGCTAAAACTTTCAATTTTATCAAATATCGAAATACCAGAGATCCACAATTTATTAGTCACCTTAAAATATTTCATAACATCTTGAATTCTTCATCCTATCAAAAATAAATTTTCTGAGTGAACTTATTGAAAAATAAATTTATTTTGGGAGATAACATCTAGCTCCTACTTGGGGATGGGAACCTTCCTATGAGGTCCCAAGAACCCCAGACAAAAATTCCTTTCCTAGAAAACAACTAAAGAATTTAAAACTATCATCTATTGTTCCATTGGGCATGGAGTTTATTTTGTAAGCAAAAACAACCTACTAACTAATATTTTACAATAACAAGGCCTCAGAGCCTCAGATAAAATAGAGTTTTAGAAATAACCCATTCAATGGGCCATCAAACACCTCCTCCCCTTCCAGATTTTGCAATTTGAAGGTGTTTTTCTTTTGTATCTAAGCTATCACAAAAGTGCCAATCCACAGAGAGTCAAACTTTCCATGTTTTCCCTTGTCCTTCCTGATAGTATCCCACTTGAGGACCCAATCTCCAACCTTAAAGTTGTCCACTTTTTCCCTTTTGTCAAACATGACCTTGATCTTCTGTTGATGAGCTTTTGAATTTCCTATCACTTGTTCCCTAACTTGCTGCAACTCCACCAAATCCATCCTCCTCCTCACCATATCATTTGGTTCATCTTCCTCCTCCTGAAAGAATTTTGCTACTGGTAGAATTAGCTGAATGGAAAAAATGGCCTCAGTACCATAAACTAATTTAAAGGGAGAAGTCCCTATAGATCTCTTGTATGTTACCCTATCAGCCCATAAAGCAAACTTTAGCTTAGAATCCCATCTTTTCTGATTTGTCTCCAATAGTTTTCTGATGATCCTGACTAAGCTTTTGTTGTATGACTCAGCCAGGCCATTGCCTTGAGGGTAATAATATGTGGAATGCACCAACTGAATTCCCAATGACTCACACATGTTAACCAATGCCCCAACTTTGACAACTAGTGCATTATCAATCACTAGTGTTACTGGGCAACCAAACTTGATAAAGATATTCTCATATAAAAACTTCATGATGACCTAATGAGTTGAATTCCTGGTGGGTATCGCCTCTATCCACTTGGTGAAGTAGTCTGCAGCTACTAGGATCCATTTATGCTGACCACTATATGAGGGGTTTATTTCACCTATGAAATCTAGACCCCGTTGCTAAAAAATCCCATTCACTACAATAGGCCTAAGGGGAAAGGATCTGAGTTGCTGCTTCCCTATAAATCTTTGGCACTGGTTAGAGGCTCTCACAAAGGTACACACATCAGCAAAAAGGATAGGCCAATAGTACCCATCCCTCAGAATCTTGTGGGATGTGGTCTTCCAGTAATGATGGCCTCCACATGTGCTTGAATGAAAGTGATGCATGACCTGAACTGATTCTTCTTTATCTAGACACCTCAACAAAGCACCAGACAGATCTTTCCAATACAGCAGTTTATCAATTACACAAAATTCAACAGGATTTAGTTTAAAAGATTGTGCTTGATTTGGAGTGAGACCAGGAGGAACTTCTAATTTTTGAAGGAAATGATTAATACTTGAGTACCACTCACACGAGGACAAGTTGTCAACCACTTGTTGAATTCCATTCAGATCCCGAACTACTTCTGCTGCTACTTTAGTTTGCGAATTTTTTGAATTTGCATAAGTGAAGTTTATCCCCATTAGTTCACAATTTTCTTTAGCTATGAGTTTGGCTAGACCTTGGCCTCTTACTAGCTCAGTGGGATTTACCTCTATGTCAAACTCAATAAGCTTGGCAATACATTTAGCTCTCTTTCCATCAATGTCAGGCTCAGTCAAAACATCCTTTACAGTAGCTGAAGGGACATAGGAAATGACTTTTGCATGTAGAATGTAAATTTTGAAAGTTTTCAATGACTTGATGAGAGCATAAGCTTGCTTCTCAATGGGATCATACTTCAGTTCAACATCCCTCAATGTCTTTCTGAAAAATGCAATTGTATGATCGACACCTTCATCATCTTTTTGTAATAGCACATCTACCACTGTGTCATAGGATGCAAAGGAGAAGATGTAAAAACTCTTGGTATAGTCCGGACTAATCAGAGTGGGGGCTTCCATGATAGCCTTCTTGATGTATTCAAAAGAGCTTCTTTCCTGGTCAGTCCATTTGATTTCTGCATCCTTTTTCAACATAGATGTTATGTGCTTTACCAACTCAGAAGAGTTAGGGATGAACCTCCTAAATTTTTTTATCTTACCCAGAAAGGACTGAATATCCCTTTTTGACCTAGGTATTGACAACTTTTGGATTGCTTCAACCCTAACCGGATCAATCTTCACACCTTCAGCTGAGACTATGTGACCTAGGAGTTTTCCCTCACTAAGTGCAAATTGGTACTTCTTAGGGTTGAGTGATATCCCAAACCTCTTACATTTCAGAAATACCCTCATCAAGTGATACAAATGTTCATGATGGCTGTGAGAGTAAACAGTGAGGTCATCCAGGTATATAAGCACAAATTTGTCTTTCAATCCTACAAAATCTAGGTCCATGGTTCTCTGAAAAGTGGCCCCAGCATTCATCAGTCCAAATGGAATTTTGGCATACATGAAAGTGCCCCAGGCAGTGGTAAAAACAGTCTTCTCTTGGTCATCAGGGTGCACAACAACTTGGTTGTATCCAGAGAAACCATCCAGAAATGACATGACACTAGCCCGTGAGACTCTTTGCAACAAGTGTTCCATATTGGGTAGTGGATAGTTGTCTTTTTTAGAGCACTTGTTCAAATTTCTGAAATCCACACATAACCTAATCTCCACATTCTTCTTCCTTACCACCACTAAGTTTGCAATCCATTTGGAATACTTGAGGGGAATTATGATTTTGGCTTTGAGGAGCTTATGGATTTGTTTTTCAATTACAGATAGTAGGAGAGGACTGATGGATCTCAGCTTCTATTTGAAAGGGATGGTGTCCTTATCCAAGGGAATCCTATGTTGGATGATATTGGTGTCATAGGTTTTCAAGTCACTGTACTCCTAGGAAAAGATATTAGCAAATTCTTTTATGAGGCCACAATTTGGACCTCTAATCAGCAGCCAACTTAGTGGATAAATTTATAAGTTTTGGATGGATTTGGCTACCTATGTTTTGTTCTTGGACAGCAGGGTCTTGCTCCTTTTTGGAAGGATTGAGAGGGATATCATTATGACCAAAAAGCTCTTCCAAGGGTACCAGACCCTGAGGTATATAATTACTGGGTAATTCAACAATATTCTGATCAGCTACTTTATCTTTCAACTTGATCTGTTAGGATTCTTCCATGTTTAGGTTTTCTTGATCTATATGCATATTAGAGAATTCATCTACTACCTGGAGGAATTTACTAAGCTCATCATCATTCTCAAACACCTTCCAAAATTTCACATTATCTGGTAGGGAAGGTCTGTACTTGACTTGAATATCATAGTTGAGCCTAGGAGGTAAAGGGGGAACAAACAGACTTGTCGAGACAGTAGAGGGAATCAGCTAGGTGATTCATAGCCCTAGGTATATATGACAGTTGCAAAAACAAAAAGGAGTATCTGAGTTTCCATACCTCATCCCTGTAAGTCTTTAGTCTGACATTTTTTGCTTTAAAGGTGTTGTTGACATGTTGTATAATAAGGTCTACATTTCCAAAGATATTCATGCACATGATCCCCATTTTCTTGGCATCTTTCACTCCTAACAGCAAGGCCTCATATTCTACTATATTTTTAGTGGTTTTAAAATCGAGCTTATAAGATAGATGAATAGTCTCTTTGGATGGAGAGATCAATACTACACCTACACCTTCTGAGTTTTGAGTGCTATCCCCATCAAAATACATGTTCCATACTTATGTGATCACTTCTTTGGGATGCTGACAGGTGGGCTTAGTAAGATGGACTGGTATTTGTAGAGAATCATCTATTTGCAAAATGCATGACCCAAATATGTGTCTATTGCATAGATGGGGTGGTTCATTGAATTGTTTTCATTGCTTATGATGTAGGCAAGTTGATTCTCCCTGTAAAGCCTCTTGGTCTCCCCTCCAAACATTGGGATTGTAGCATATGTAAGGTCCATCTGAAGGGTGCCACCTAGCCTTTTACTCCATGATCGAGGCAGTACGATACCAAATTTAGGAGGGATATCAACCACTACAATGTCCATCGCTATGCTTTTTGAGGGTAGCTGAGATAGGTTTACAACAACGTCTTTGATGAGGCCCAAGCACTTGACCTTTCTGGATTCAAAGGAGAAAAGATCATGGTAGGGTTTTGTAATACTGAGTCTAAGCTCATCCATCATAGCTTTTGGAATTAGGTTATGGGAATTAGGTTATTAAGGACTTTATCATGGATATTCGAAGATATGTAGAAAGCTAGGAAAGAATCATTTATCTCTTCAATCATAGGGCCTAGGGTTACAATAGGTTTAACATCTTGCAGATTGACAAAGTCAGTATCTATATGTATCTTCGGTTGAAGGGACTTCAGTATTGAATATTTGGATGCATCATTTTTCATTAGCTCTATTAATGGGAAAGGGATCTTCAATTTTTGAATCTCTGACTCAAGATTGAAAGAATAATGTAGTTTATCAGGAAACCTTCTTGTAATGGAGCTTTGAGTTGGACAGGATCAGAGGTTGACGAATGCACTGGCTTTTGTAACTATTTGGGAATGACAGCCATCTTCTTTGGTGGAACAATAACCTTTTTAGCTGGTGCAGTAGGCTACTTTGTAGGAACAACATTCTTCTTCGGGGGAGAAATCAGCCTGGACCTCATACTATAACCTCCTTGATCATCTTCCTGATATACTACTTCTTCACTGATCTAATCATCCATTAGGGCTTCCTCATATTCTTCCTGTGTCAAAAAAGAATAGCCAACTTCATCTTCCATGCAGTTGATGTTGTCTTCAGCCTCTCCTTCTTCCTGAATGAACTCTGGTCCTTCTTCTAGTACAAAATTTTGAAAGGGATCTCTGATTCTCTGATCTTCAACCTTATTCATTTCCCTTCGAAGGATCTAGAAAGGGGGGTTGCCTCTTATGTAAGGGAAAAAATTAGGGTTTCAAGGAACAAAATCACTTGGCCCTTTACCCCTCACAGGTATCTGCCCTCGATCTTTTAGCTTAGACATTTCAGCAATCAAATTATCTAACAACTTGGCCATTTTGTCAATTTTGTTCTTTGATGAAGAAGCCCCAAGAGGGTTTGTGGGTTGTTTCTTCCTATCTATATTTCCTTTGACCTTTTGAGATGCTACAATGTTAGACTCTACCTCTAGGGAATCATCCTGCATGAGTGATAAGGAGGCAGATCTCCTTGCTCTAAGAAGCAGGTAGGAATCAGAGTCAAAGGCATTTTCATAGATGATTCTGGCCAAGGTATTAGTGGGATTCATCTCAATGCGGATCTTGCTGAACATATTGTTAAACCTCTTGGTGAAGTCAGAGACAGATTCCCCATTCTCTCTTTTCAATTTTCTAAACTCGATTATATAATAAAGGTGGTCTCTCCTCTCTCTCCAATGCTTTAGAAATATGTCATATAGGGCTTCAATTCCTACTACTGATCCAGTAGGAAGTTCTTTGAACCATTTCCTAGCCTGACCATCTAGGCTTTGCACAAAAACCTTAGTCCGCACATCTTCTTGTTCTATATTTATGTTCACAGCATAACTGTAGAATGCCTCTAGATGTTCTTTAGCTATGAAATCTCCCTCTCTTATAAATTTAGGCATGTATTTGAGATAGTCTCTAGAGGGCATGGCCGAGAGGGGGTTAGGTAAATTCAGAGGGGCATACCTAGCTACCAGGATCCTTTCCATTTTGGTTAGAGGGGTAGCCATGTTGGAAATGGGTATGGAAAGGGTGGAATAAGGTAATATTGATGTAGGTGGTAGCTGAAAGAGTGCTGGTGGTAAAATTATCCCATTGGAGTCACCAGGGATTGGATCTTCACAAGCAGCAGTGCTTGAAGATAACCAAACCCTAAAATTTTCTAATGTATTTATAAATTCCTAAGAATTAAATGTTTCAGCAGAAGAAATAACAGCATGAATATTTCTTGAAATACCTGATGTAGCTTCCTTTGCAGCACTGTTGGTCTGCCTTAGTGAAGCCCTAGCTCTTCTCAGAATCTCTTTTGGATCTAGAATAGGTGTTGCTGGTGGACCTTGAGGGTTTGCTCTGGTACTTGGTCTTCTTGAAGCCACCTTATTTCAATGGATTCTCCAGATAGATGATTACAAATAGAATAGTGTCTATACTTTGTCTATCATCAAAGTAGGATCTATGTCATCTCCCAAGGAAGCTGAGCTTTAGTCTCCTCTCCCCGGCAACGGCGCCAATTTGTTATCACTCCAGGAAACTCCTCTAAGTTGGAGCTCGAGGATGTCTGGTAACTTAAATGTTTTTATGGTTTTCTAAGTGGATCAAGTCAGGTGGCCTACAGGACCTCACACTCTCAAGATATGCATGAAACTCAATTAAGGATAAGGCTTCTAACTACCACTGTTCAAAGGTTTGATAATATGGTGTAGATATGAAGAACTTATCATGCAGGCAGATTCATACATAAGACAGATATATATAAATGGATAATCATAACAAGGAAAGTACTTATAATTCAAATCATTAATATGACAATAGGATGAAAGCTATCAAACATCAATTAACCTGAATAAACCTAAATAACACATTCAAGCATAAGCATAGAATAGACAAGAAATGTAAGCTGAACATATGATAGCAAAAGATCTTATATTAGGTCATGAGCATTATGAGAAGCTTGAAAATGGTAATGGTCTACAAGTCCCTGAAGTCAAACCCTTTCAATAACATAATTATTAGGCTTTATAGCCTTTACAAAATAGTCAGATCCTGAAAAATTAGATCTGATTTACTAAAAATAGACATAATAATTGTTTTTTGCAAAATTAGGTTAAAAACCCTAATTTTAACTACTAGTATGTCTAACTGTAAAACTCGTTCACTGTTTGCACTCTTTGATGACTAAATTGAGTACTGGGATTAAAATGCAACTAGTCCTTTTCCAGATAAGTCACTATTTGATAGACAGTTAGTGTTTGTGACCCTTTATTCTTTTATGCAACTGCAAAACTAGAGCATACCTTCCCTGATGTTGTTCTTTAGAGCACTACATCTTTATACTTCATCCCTGAGCTAGTTATGTTCACCCAAAACCAATCCTTTGTGCCAAAATTTGATTCTCTGCCTCCTTCTTCTTTCGGTGGTTAAGGGATCAAAATGTCGGGTATGTTAGCTGCTGAAAGCGCTACTTTCAGTGGCTAATGAACCGCTTTAGCATCTGCCTAAGCCACCGAAAGCCCTGTTTTGCAAAAAAAAATTAAGCAGCCTCCAAAATTATGCTTTGAATTTTTGTTTCTTATCTTCTGAATTTTATTCAACCTGCTCAATGTTTGGAAGGTTAGTAGCATCCTAGCTTGATCCTGGATGCTGAAGGCTTACTGCTTCTTTAGCTAGGGTTTCCAGTGTAAGATGAGTGTTGGGGTTTGGTTTGGAATTCTTCACCTGCAGCCTCAGAAGCCTGATCATTCTATACAACCTAGTGTTGTCCTTCATGTATATTAGGTTTATTCTTTTTAGCAAGATATACCTTCCTCTCATCTCTAGGAAATAATTGTGCAACTGCTTATTCCTGTTGGTCAATTTATCATTATTTTTCTTTATCTCTCTTTCTAAAATTTCCATCTCATACACTTGTCTCAACAACTGGTTTATCCTCTATGTCCCATGCTTTGTAGAGGGATCCTTTTCTACTGGTTCATCTTGCTCTTTTGGTGTAGGTGATAGGAGTTCTTCATTTCCTGCTACAACCTACACTGCTATGTCAGCACATTCCTCTCTTTCTTCTTTTGAATCTGATTAGGGTAGGTTCAAAATGTTTCCACTATGTGTTGTGATTTCCTAGCGCTTTTCACTGAAATCTAGGTTTCTTTTAACCTGCTTGGTTTTAGAAGAGGAAGGAGGCTGCTCTGCTGTTGTTGGGGAGATAGCTGTTCTTTTCCTCTTTCCACTCCTTGGGGTGCTATACTTTTTCGAAGGAGACTTTCCCTTCTCTTCTGGCTGCAGGCGTGTTTCAAAACCATTCCAAAACAAGAAATGTGTCCATGCCATATTTCTCCTCTTCAACAATTCTTGGATAAGGAGTTGTATAAGGCCATGGTGAGACAATATTCCAACAATATTAGTTGGCTGAGCCTTCATCTAATGTGCCATTTTTTCTAGGCTCCTGTGTAAGTAGAAAGGTAAATTCAGTGGGCTCTTTCCTGCGAAGTGGTTCATTAGTTTGAAATGGTAAATCGTGACCCTATTGTATCTTCCTTCACAAGTTATATATACCATAGTGGCCTTTAGTAATTGATTCCACCTCTCTTCTATCCAGGTGGACGGGACACTTTTCTTCCACACCACCCCTCTATTTTTAGGATTCAAATAAGATCTGAACTCCACATTTTTTGTAATGGTGGTTTGAAACCACTTTTTCCTAGTTCTAGGGAGTTCAGTTACCTCTGCAATTAGGGTTTCATCCACCATGAATTCTTCCTTACCTGTGAGTGCCTTGGAGCCATCGAAAGAGAGAGTGAATGCCTCAGGCACTTGCTGGTGTGAACCTTGAACTTTCTCACAAAATTTGTAGTAGCCAGCATCTTTGAAGAACTGACAGACTTCTAGATCTGCTTCTAGGTAGCTGATGTCTCCTAATTCTTGCTTGAGAGCAGGCCCTCCCTTCTTAATTTGTTGAATGTCCTTCTGAGTGCCTGCAAAAATTCAATTCAAGTTCTGTGGAAGAGTTTTAGGAGGATGACTTTTAGAGGTGGTTTTTTAGTAAGCTGAATTTCAGAGGGTGTTTCGAGTGGTGAGGATTCATGCAATTGAAGGTGGAGTGTACTGGAGAATAGGGCACTAATTATGAGGGTTTTAATTGCTTGAGAAGTGCTTGGGTAAGAGGACGATGGAATTTGGTGATATTTTCGAGACCACTTGCCCAACAATCATTTTTAATTCAAACTGGATATTCAGTGGATATTTTTTGTAGTTCGTTGGACATATGGAGGGAGGACTAGGGTTTTGAATCACATTGGTCCTCATCAGATAAATAACAACCTCCTCAATCATTTACTTACACCTTATTGTAGTTTCCCTATCCTTTTGGTGGTTTATCGTGCCCTATCATGATCTTTACTGTGCTAATGAGCTTTGATTTCATAGGAAGTTAACCATTTCTTCTTTCGGCCTTTTCGGCGGTTAAGGGAACCCAGGATTTTGTCTGCTAGCTACTGAAACCAAAGATTTCTATGGATAATGAACCACTAACTTGTTCACCTAAGCCACCAAAACTTTATTTCCAAATGGCCTTGTAAAACTTGCTTTCGGCAGATCATAGTCTCTCCAGATCTCCTCATTTAACCGTCCAACGCCAGGCCTTTTGGTGGCTAATGAACCATCAACACTTTCACCTAAGTTGCCGAAACTTACTTTTCCCCAACACATTTCATTTTCTTTCGGTCGTTAATTCCCTCCTTCGGTTTCTAGCTAAGGTGTCAAAACCAACACTTTTTGGTGGCTAATGAGCTGTTTGAAAGTCTGGCCTAAGCCACCGAAAGTCCCTTTTAACGAATAACTGAATGAGATATATTTCGATGGATAACTATGATCCTACTTTAAACTATTAGCTACCGAAACCGAATCTTTTTGGTGGATAATGAGCCATTGGAAAACCCGCCTAATGTTTGGGTAGACAAGGTACTCTCAAAAGACCGAACACCTTGAGAAACTGCTTCACACAAATATATCATAGATCAACACACCCATGTTTGTCACGTGGTTAAAACCCTTGAGAGGGAAACAGTCCATGGCCCTAGCCAAATAGATACTTGGAGCAATTTATTATGCAAAAGATAGAAAGTTACATGAGCTTTTCATGATCGATCAACTAGCCAAGAACCCTCCATGCTCTTTAAATAGAGATCATGGACCAATCGGGTGTTAAGCCATGGATCAATGGTAGGTATGATCTAAGAGAAGTTGAATCATAGGATCACTTTATGTCTAGAGCATATCATGGCCGTCAGATTAGAATATTTACAAATGCATACTAATGCATACTAAAGAAACACACTTTACCTAACGGATATATTACACAAGTTGATCTTAACTAGCTCCTAAGTGTCTAAATAGCCTAACATCCCCCCTTAAGAACAACTTGGGATAGGATTGAAGGATTTACAAAAGTGACACTATTAGGAGAAGGAAGGAGGCATTAAAGCCCATCCCCCCTTAAGGACACATTCCTGAACTCCTAACATAGACCGAAGTTTAGAAAACTGCGCTTCTGTAAGAGACTTGGTGAAGATGTCTGCAACTTGATCATCTGTAGGGAAATAGAGCACTTCAATAACACTATCATGAACAATATTTCTGATGAAGTGCATGTGTAGCTCAATGTGTTTGCTGTGCTGATGAACTAGATCTTTGGCAATATTTATGGCACTTTGATTGTCGCACCAAAGTGGATTAGGTTGCTGCTGCTTGATTCCAAACTCTGAAAGGATATGTCAAAGCCATAAAGCTTCCTAACTGGCATTAACTGCAGCTCGATATTCTACTTCTGTTGAAGAAAGAGCAAGAGCTTGTCGTTTCTTACAAGCCTAAGTGACAGGTCTAGATCCCAAACTGAAAACATAACCTGCAGTAGACTTTTGATCATCAGGATCACCAGCCCAATCTAAATAAGTGAAACCAACCAACAAAGGTGTCCCCCTGTACTGTAATGAATCCCAAACTGAATTGTACATCGAATATATCAAAGTATTCTTTTTGCTGCTTTCCAATGACTTTCATGAGGAGTTTGCATATAACGGGAAACACGACCAACGACAAAGGAAAGGTCAGGACAGGAATGAGTCAAGTATAAAATAATACCAAAAAGCTGACGATACAAGGTGGCATCTACTTCAGGGGAAGTACAAGTGGTAGAAATTTTGACTCTAGACTGGAAGGGAGAAGGGGCTGGTTTAAAATATTCCATGTGGAAGCGATGAAGTAGGTCACAAGCATACTTAGACTTGGAAAGAAATATTCCCTCTTTGTTTTGCAAGACTTGGAGACCAAGAAAATAATGCAAATGTCCTAAGTTTGACATTTCAAAATTTTGCTTAAGACTAGATTTCACATGGGTTATAAGTTTAGGGTTACTACCAATAAGGATAAGATCATCAACATAAAGAAAAAGTATGATGAGATGGTTTCCTACTTTCTTGGTATAGACATTGGGGTCAGAATGGCATCTAGAAAAAACAGTGTCAAGGAGAAAGCTATCCATTTTGGCATACCAAGCTCTAGGAGCTTTCTTAAGGCCATATAAGGATTTCTTAAGGAGACAGGCAAGGCTAGAGTTATCCTGAACATATCCAGGAGGTTGTTCCATGTAAATTTCCTCTTGTAAATCACCATGTAAAAAGGCAGACTTGACATCCATTTGATGTACTTCCCGGTTATGTAAGGCTGCAAGGGAAAGAATAAGGAAAATGGAATTCATTTTTGCGACAGGAGCAAAGGTTTCATTGTAGTCAATCCCTTCAACTTGGAAAAAACGTTTGGCAACTAACCTTGCCTTAAGCCTTTAAACACTTCCATATGATGCATACTTAGTTCTATAGACCCATTTACATCTGACAAGTTTTCTTCCTTTTTAAAGAGGAACAAGATCCCAAGTATCGTTTGCCATTAAGGAACAATATTCTTCATCCATAGCTGCATCCCAATCTGGATTTCCTGAAGCTTCTACAAAAGTTTCTGGATCATGATTCTTAGAAACTTGAGACAAAGGAAAAGAGGCTTGCTAAAACTGAGAACATGTTCGACGTTGATCTCTAGGATCACTGACAAGATCACTAGCTGCTTCACATGTTGAACAGACTGATCGAGGAAGCATTGGTGCTAGTACGATTGGAGGAACATGAGTAGGTAGAGGTGGATTTTCATCCTAACTGTCATCATCAGAAACTAGAGTTGGAAACCTATCAAGGAAGGTGGAAGAAGAAGAAGAAGGCACAATCACCAAATGAAGCTCGCAAGCCAAATATGGCACACCCACCAAGTTAGGCTCGCAGGCCAAGAGATTTTCATCAAATTTAACATCTCTTCTAATGATTATGTCATGAGAATGTGGCTGAAGAAGTCTATAACCTTTTACATCTTTCAAATATCCAACAAATATGCACTTTTCACTTTTAGGCTGCAATGCTTTCCATTTTTCATCCGGAATCCGAGCCCATGCTTCACAACCAAACACATGAAAGTGACTTACATCTGGTTTAATTTTACTCAATGCTTCTTTTGGTGTTATACCTTGTAAAAATTTAGTGGGTGTGCGATTAACTATGTAATTTGCACAATTTATGTCCTTAGCCCAATATTGAAGACTTAGTCCCTTAGATTGGATCATATAATTAGCCATTTCTTTTAAAGTGCCATTCTTCCGTTCAACTACACCATTTTGTTGTGGTGTATATGGAAAAGTGCGTTGTTGTTGGATTTCTTGTTCAGTGTAGAAAGTAGTGAACTTGTTGTTAACATATTCTCCTCCATTGTCAGATCTTAACTTAATAATTTGATGACCATATTGTTTTTCAACAAGGGCCTTGTAGGATAAGAACATGTTAAATACTTCACTCTTAAGTTTTAGGAAGTAAACCCAAGTGCGTCTGGAGTAGTCATCAATGAAATTTAAGAAATATTTGAAACCAGAAAAGGATGCAGATGGAAGAGGACCACACAAGTCACTATGCACAAACTCCAAGGGCACTGAGGTGTGCTAGAGGCACGTTTGTCAAAACTATCTCTATGATGTTTTCCAAGTACACCACTGGAACAAACACCATCCTTGCAAGATACCATTCAAAGACCAGTCACCATATTGTCTTTACATATTTGTTGCAATGAGTGATAATTTAAATGACCAAATTGCTCATGCCAAAGTTTGCTCAAGTTATCACTATGAGTAACAAAAACTGAAGGAAAAGGTGATGACCCAAAGTTGTTAAATTTGTACAACCTGGTAATATCATCAACAATTCCAGTAGCAAGGACATTTTGAGGATTTTTAAAATCCTTGATTACAACTTGGTGAGGTGTAAACGTCACAATTTTACCTTCACCTGAATGAGTAATTTGATAGACTGATAACAAATTGCAAGAAATTTTTGGAACACATAGTACATCACTGAAATTACCATTTTCTACTGTAACTGTTCTAGATCCTACAACACTTAGAGATCTATAATCACCAACAAATATTTGTTTGGTGTTACATTCATGCATAGTAGAAAATATGGCTTGATCCTTAGCCATATGATAAGATGCTCCAGAATCAATGAGCCATTCATTTGAAGTAGAATAAGAAGATACAGTATGAGAGTAACCAAAAGCACAAAGTGCATGTCCATGAGAGTTATATTCTGAACATGAATCTAGGATGATGTGGTGCTTCTTCATTGCTGCTTCCAAGGCTGCCATCTTCTTGAAACACTTAGATTCATCATGATTATATTTCCCACAAAAATTGCAATGACGCTCAGTCTCCTTTCCTTTTGGCTTGGATCTTTTGTCATTTTTTAAAGAAGGAGCTGACTGAGAGGGTTTGGGACCCTTGTTGTTTGGCTTATTATTGAAAAAATTATGTTTCTTGGGAGGCTTGGACTTTTCTTTTTATTGGGACAATAAGGATTTCCTAGATGTATCTGCATTGTTAATTATTCCAAGATGAATGAGTGTATCTTGCTCTCTAATTAAGGAATCACAAAATGATTCAAGACTAGGCTCTTGATAGCTAGCTGCAGTCAAGGATTCTTTCATGGAGTAGAATGTAGATACAAAAATAGAATATGCAGGTCCAAGTTTGGAAAGAATATGGTAAATACATTGTTTGTCTTCTTTCTTAATCTTACATTCTGCACATAAGAGTCTAAGAGTTTTCTACTTAGATAAATAGTCTTGAATGCATGAAAAATCATTTGGATTCAAGGAAATCAACTCATTCTCAAGTTGATGACCCCAATTTTCATTTTGTTTACCAAACACAGATTCCAACTTTTCCCAAGCTATATTAGGTTCATCAATTCCAGATATGTGGAATCGCAAATCAGTAGAGATTGACATCCCAATCAATCCACGAGCTTCATCACATCTA
>LPNX011235998.1:576579-595085 GCA_001517045.1 Pseudotsuga menziesii
AAAATAAAAATTTCCACACAACGGGGTTAGATCTTGGTTGGCTTACCCAGAAAGTCTAGGTTTTCAAATTTTATCGTTGTTTCTGATTTACCATGATCGCACAAGGTGCACGGCAAAGAGCATACATAGCCAAGAAGACAAGAAAAAAAACTTTCCCTTACTGTTTTTGATTCGTCGCGATCGCGCAAGGTGCACGACAAAGAGAATACACAGATAGAGATGGCAATAGTCCAAGACTAAAACAATAAAGATCTAATAATAAAACTGATAAAATATGATAGATTTTTTTTTACAAAAATAAAACAAATCCGTCACTATAACATTATACCTTCAGGTTTGCCAAAATGGGTGTTTCTAGAAAAAACGAAAATAGTTTTCGATGAAACGAAAACTATTTCCCAATGGAAACGATGCTCTGGACACAAATGAACAACTCTCATAGGCCACAAATGCACAAAAAATCTAGAACTAGAAACCCTTTCAAAGTTTTAGCAACATCGGTTCCAAATCTTGATCAAAACTGAAAGCGACTCTTCATAAACGCTTTGATACCATGTTTGGGTACACAGGGTACTCTCAAAAGACTGAACATATTGAGCAACCTCTTCACACAAATAGATCACAAATCAACACACGATGTTTATCGCATGGTTAAAATCCTCTAGAGGGAAACGGTCCATGGCCCCAGCCAAATAGCTACTTGGAGCAATTTATTATACAAAAGAAAGAAATTTACATGAGCTTCTCATGATCAATCAACTAGCCAAGGACCCTCCATTCTCTTTAAATAGAGATCATGGACCAATCGGGTGTTAATCCATAGATCAATGGTAGGTATGATCTAAGAGAAGTTGAACCATCGTATCACTTTATGTCTAGAGCATATCGTGACCATCGGATTAGAATATTTACAAATGCATACTAATGCATACTAAAGAAACACACTTTACCTAACATATACATTACACAAGTTGATCTTAACTAACTCCTAAGTGTCTAAATATCCTAACACCTAAGCCACCAAAAGCTAAAACTTTCAATTTTATCAAATATCGAAATACCATAGATCCACAATTTGTTAGTCACCTTAAAATATTTCATAACATGACTTGAATTCTTCATCCTACCAAAAATAAATTTTCTGAGTGAATTTATTGAAAAATAAATTTATTTTGGGAGATAACAGATGGTATGAAAAACAGACGATGGAAGCTCTTGGACTCTTGAACTGAAGTTTTGGCCTGGACGATGGAAGCTCCAGGACTCTATAACCTATTTTTAGGGTTTTTTATATTTTAAAAGTCATTTTTATAGAAATACTCTTTTATATAGTTTGTGAAAGACATTTTTCCAAATATTTTGGGAGAAATAATGGTCATTTAAGTCTTGCAGGGACAATTAATAAGAAGTAAATTCTATTGGGAAGTTTGTTTTTGACTTTTTCATACTTTTGAAAATGAAAAATTCCTCAAGTGTTCGTTACAATACTTTGATCACACTCTCAAAAACTAGTATCAAAGTTCTGAGTCTTTTTCTGATTCTTTTCGGACTCATGAAAATTGCCATCGTGAAAAGAGACCTAATGGAGTCTCCTTCAAACTCTTTTCAGACTCCATAAATATGAAAATATTTTCGAGTACTTGTCTTCTTCATACTCGTAAAAGTATTTGAAGAGTCATCTCTTTGACTGTAGGTTATCTCTTTTTCGGTTTGGATAGACTATTTACGAAAAAGGAACACTCCAGCCAATCATGACTAGAAGAGTTCTCTTGGCTATTATTTTACACTTTTTCAGGCCCTAGAGACTAAATCATATGAAAAAGGACCATTTGGAGTCTTCTTTTGTCTTCGTTCAGACTCTCTAAATGTGAATGATACTGAGTTAAATTTTATTAGACTCATTAAACTAAACACTCATAGACCTGTTTTTGGGAACAAACCCCTCCTTTCTCAGGTTCATAAAATGTATGATAATGGACTTGTCTTCAGATAGCTACAATGAGTGTTTGTTACCCTCTTTGGACTCATAAAAACAAAAAGAGAAACTCATCAATCATGATGGGGAAATTAAGAGAAGGGAATCAAATCATTTTCCAAATAAAATGGTAGTTTGTCATCACCTTTGAACATGGCACTTGTCTTCATTTCATTTAGTCAATTGGGTAAATCAGCTTGTCTCTGAGTCAATCCACTTTCACGAGTCATGTCACTCCTTTGAGTCTTTCAAAGAATGCATTGTCCATTGTCATATTGTGTTCCACCTTGCCGAGTCAATCCTGCCAAGTCTTTTGTCGTGCCGCCTGATGTTCAAAGGGAAGTTAGAAGTTTACCTCTACAATTAAAACAACCTTTGTGTTAGTACCTTTTGATTCAGTCCAATGGTTACATTATCTACAACATTCTAGAACTTTGTTCCAAGTTTCATGTCATCGATGTGGGATTCATCATGGCCCTCCTTTGACGAGACTATTTATGTTGACATCAACTCATCATCCAGGAATTAGTCTTAGAAACAGGTTTAGTACCTTGAGATATGTATGCCTCAATGACAGATCCTCTCACTCTCAACATATTTTCACATCATTGACCTTTGATCAAGATATTTGACTAAGTGTTCGACATCAAAGCATCTATTCACACTTAGTAGATTGTACTAGGGTACCTTGGGAATCATTGAAATTAATGGTGATCTCCCTCGCACTTGTTAACGGTTCACATCATTGGCTAGTAATCAAGTGGTTTCTACCATGTTCGAATTTAGATCATTGTAATCATATGGATAGAATTGTACTTTGTGGAAGACGAGACAAAGACCCTGGGTATCTGTTTAAGAGCACTCATAGCTTTCTCCCCAGGTTCCGATGGAGTATAGTGTGTGAAGTACCAGCATGGATCCACATTTGTATGGTCATGGATATGCTCAAATTTACGTATGTATGACATAGATCTACATTGTATGTCTCGTAGCTATGTCTGATTTTGAGTCCTCTATCACATGGATCTACACTATATTCTAGTAGCCATGTTTGTTTATCTCTCTCATGGACCTGCCTTGCATTAGTCTGCAGCAATGATGAAAACACATTTTTCTCATGAGTTAAAAATATTGATGTATTGCAGATGCCTGATTGATGATCTCTGATCAAACTGATTCTTTCCTCAAAGTGATAACTTTCTCTTTCAAATATCTTGCCTATCATATCCCTCTAGCCTCATGCTTTGGGGGGGATTTTGTTATACCTAAATCTCCTCATTAGCATGTGATAAGATCCCAAACTTTAGTGTTTCCCTCAATCCCAAATTGTGAAGCCAAGAACATTGGTCCAAACATCAAATTTGTATATGAAAATCCAACACCACTTCTACCCTTTAGTTAAAAATTGACACCTTCTTCAGCACCACCTATAATGCGTTGGAATTAAGTGGATGCACCTCCTTTACTCATTAAGCAAGGCATGGTTCTGTTCAGAACTACTCTGTCATGGTGAACAAAGAGCGGTGCCCTTGGTAAAAAGTGAAAAAGAGAAGGTCTCACGAAGCATCTCGAAATAAGGCTTCGTGGCACCCTTATCCCTAATCACCTAGATCAGTTGGGCTCGAGATTGATCCTTGTAGGATCTCCTAGCCACCTCACCTATCAATTTATCAACCATCCCTATCCATTACAATCCTATAAAAGCAGGCTCAATTCTCATGGTTGAGGAGAGAGTAATGTTATGTTGTTACTTTGATATTCTGACCTAAGTCATTCAAGAGAGCTTGAGGGAGCAAGTTGGAGCTATAGGGGACAAGATGTTGGTTTTGTGAGAGAGCATATCAACACTAAGGCATAGGTTGTAAACTATTTCTTCATTTTATTAATGTAAAGTTGGTTCATTTCTCATATATTTGTTATGTTATAATATTGTATATCATTGTCATATTCCTTAATCATTTACATAGATCTATAGATTATGTTTTGGTATATTTTATCTCTTGTGTGTTTGATGTGTTTTTGCAGGTGTTTTCTTGGAGACCTTTTTTCATAAAAGAAGAAACATATCACTCCATCAAATATTGCATTCTAGGTGTCTGTAGTTTCTAGGAAAATTATTCCAACCTTATTGTGAACCATTTGTTCTAGATCTAAACCATTCAAACCAGAGGAACAACTTATGTCCGCAAAAGTTGCAGCAAAGTTCCTAGAAACACTCTGGTCTTAAAGTTTCTGTTGATTCCTTTCATTCTTCATCCTCTTCATATATCGTTTGATACTCTTCTTCTTCATTGCAAGAACCTTCGTCAATGTGTGACACAAACTCATAGTGTTATCCTATGGTAGTACTACAACTCCCTCTTCCTACGCGAGTCTTTATTCTCTTTCCCGACCTAAATCTTCTTCCCCTTATTAAATAAACAACGTATGTTTTAGTTCCTCTATCTCTAGAGAACATCTCAACTTAGTTTTCTCCATTTTTCACATAGTTCTGCATAAAATTCTCAATTGTCACATTCATAGTATTCCTTTTGCACATACATGCATCTTTATCCAAATTTTCAAGGATGACAAATATCTTCCATGGGGTCCTTGGAAATTTTTTCTCTCCACCTCACTATATAAGTTTATTTTGTTGATGTAAAAATCAGTAATATATCCTTGCAAAATTCTATCTACCCAAAAATCAACAGCCCTCGACACAGGGGTTCTTACACTTTTCAGTCATTGAATCAACTGAGGATTCCACTGTGTCAGTTCTCCTCCTTGAAAGTTTCTTTTCTAGGTTTCCAACTTTGATAATCACTCATAAAACATAGTAGGAAACTAAAAAAAATATTGTGAATATCCATGTAGAGTTATTGTCCCAACCACTCTGTTGGGTTCCACCGATATCCTTTACTCTCTTCTCGTGCATACTCTAATGCTTTAAAATCCACCGAATCTTCTATTTCATCCTCTTCAGATTCCACAACATATCCCTCAGCAAAATGATTCACGGTCCTAGAAACAGAACCATTTGTTTGATTTCTTACCTTCTTTGACCGAGGTTTAGTCCCTCCTTAGCACACAATGAAGTGCAAGATATCATCCCAACAGAGCAAGGCTCAGTTGGTAGGACATGCGACACAGGTGTAGTCTCACCTGACATATCATTCTTAGGGTAACTTCTAAAACTAGGTTTTCGCAGTTGGATGGGGGATTTCGGGTCCCTTGGTCTTATACTAAGCCACTCGATAGAAACAGATGGGTGGGGTATTTATACTTACTAGACAGAGTTAAACTATGCTAAAACTCACCCTTTGACATGTATTATAACAAAAACACAATGCAACATAGGCACATTCAATGACAACAGTTCAATAAATACATATAACTAAATCATAAGAAAATGCATAAACACCTAATTACAATAACATATATATGCACCTCAATCACATTCATCAATCACACATTTGACACAATATCTAATGTGGAAACCCATCCGGTAAAAATTACAAAGGCGCTCTTCGTCTGGCATGATACATATATGTAACATTTGGTCGTCACACTAAGTTGTAGACTTTGTTCTAGATCTCTCTTTCTTATCTATACAGAATTCTTCCTCCTCTCATGCTCTCTGGTCTTCTGTCACTATTATTTTTCTACTTGAATGTACTAATGATCCAAAAAAATGATGTATCAACTCACTCTTTTCTATGACTCTACTATCAATCAGCACACAGCCTAGATCGACTCACTCTCTCTTAAATTCCCTCATACTCAGTTGTAGGTTTTGCAACTCCTCTCTATGACTTCAACACACTAACATGAAATACAATCATATTGTCACTAACCGACCAAATGTTATAGAGACTAACATGACCATGTTATATTTTAACATTAAGCTAGCATAACATTAGGATCTTTAAACTGAGAGAACAACAAGTACAACAATCAAACACAAGAGACAATGAACACAGTGTTTTTCCTTGGGGAAACCATAAATGGAGAAAACCCCACAACTTCCTCAGAGATAGAATCAACACCAAAGTGAAACCCAAAACAGTAAGACAATCTCTCGACAGCAGTAAGCTCTTTCCTCTTGCCCCAGTGTCTTTCTCTTCCTCAGTTATGTGCTACAACTGAGTGTGGATGAGATGTGTGATAAATAGAGAGGTCACCTCTCTATTTATACTAATTCCCAACATGACTAAAACCCTACTAGGGATGACCTCACTAGGAGAGTCTAATAACCCTAATGCCCCGAAACTGCGGGGACTTTAACCCTTAGACAATAGGAGGGTTACCCACAATGACTTGACATGACTTGTTTACATTATATATTCTCCTAATAGGAACATCGGGGCATGACATGACACAAGTAGATCCTGGAATAAACACCAAGTTACAATAGATAAGAAATACAAGTGAATACATTCCAAATTTACAATTACATCAACATTCCCTCTTCACTAGGAAGGTATTCTCTCGACACAATTTTCATCACTAGTCTTCTTCTTTGAATCATCTCGTCATTTGTATCTTCAATTCATCTTCGTCTTTAAGTATTCTTCATATTCAAGTCATCTTCAACTTTGAATCTGGATCATCACTCGATCTGGATCATCATCACTAAATCTAGATCATCTCTGGAGCATCATCTCTAGATCTAGATCATCACTTGATCTAGATCATCTCTAGAGAATCATCTCTAGATCTAGATCATCACTTGATCTAGATCATCTCTGGAGCATCATCTTTGGATCTGGATCATCCCTTGATCTGGATCATCTCTGTTGGATCATCAATACTGAATCTTCATAGGTTCTATCTCATGATTCTTCTTGTCACGGGAAGTTCTACAGAGTTATCCCTTTTTCATGCTGGATGTAGGCCTAGCCACCATGTAGGTCTTCTTCAGTGCTTATATCTGACACTTAAGTCAGAATGGCCTTCCTAGCACTTACATCTGACCTACTTGTCAGAAAGGCACACCCAGCACTCACATCTGATCATATAGAAACCAATCCTATAATCACATCAGAAAGTCCCAGCACTCACATCCATTTAACCAATGATCGGAATGGCCCAGCACTTACACTTGGCCATGTGAGGAACCAATCCTCCATGACAAAAGGCTCTACACTTACATTTGATCAACCAATGATTGAATAAAGGAAATTGGGCTTACATCTGATCAACCAATGATCGAAGAAAGGCACAACACTTATGTCTGATCAACCAATGATCGAAGAAAGTCTCAGCACTTATATATGATCAACCAATGATCGAAGAAAGGCTCTACACTTACATTCGACACATGCAAGGAACCAATCCAACATGCATGTTTGAAAAGGAGTGCACTCACATCTGATCCTATAGGAAACAATCCTACAGTCATATCAGAATGGCCCCCAGTCCCACACAGAGCTACCTGGTAACTGAACAGGTGCCTCCATTCTCCAGGAGAATGGCAGTTGCCCTTACATCTATCCTACTCAATAGAATGGCCAACAATCACTTCTGACATGGAAGGAACCAATCCTCTCACCATGACAGAATGACTCAGCCCTTACATCTGACCATGGAAGGAACCAATCCTCTCACCATCTCAGAATGGCTATGGGTCTCATCACTTTCCCTTGGAAGAAACCTCGATTTGGAGAACACCAAGCTTCTCCCTGAAGTACTTAAACTTCACCCTATCCAATGGCTTCATCAACACATCAGCTATGTGTTCCTCGATCGCAACATATTAGAGCTTGACTGCTCCCTTCTACACCATATCCTTGATATAGTGATACTTGATCTCTATATGCTTCGACTTGTCATGAAACACTGGATTCTCTGACAACTTTACGCAAATCTGGTTGTCACAATGTATACAAGTAGCATCCATCTGGAGATAAAATAAATTAGATAGTAGCTTCTGCAACCATACTGCCTCACAACTAGCTGAACAAGTTGCGACATACTCTGCTTCAGTTGTACTCAGTGCCACACAGGATTGCTTCCTACTAAACCAAGAGATCACACCTGATCCCATACTAAAGCAACAACCTGAAGTTATTTTCCTATCGATGGAACTGCCTTCCCAATCTGAATCAACATAACCCTCTAGGTTAATCTTCTAATTCTCCTCGTACTTGACCCCATAATCAATTCTGCCTCTCAGGAACCTCAGAATGTGCTTTGAAACAATCAAGTGAACATGTCTCGGATCTATCAATAACTGGCTCAAAGTGTTCATAGCAAAGAAAATGTTTGGTTTTGTGTTCGTCAGATACATCAAGGACCCAATTATCTGATGATACATCATGGCATCAATCATCTCTGATGAAGCATCACTCAATAGCTTCATGTTCGATGCCATGGGTGTGGCCATAGCCTTGTAGTCCATCATCCCAAACCTCTTTAGGATCTCCACTGCATACTTCTCTTGTCTGAGGGAGATTCCATCCACATTCTGCCATACCTTCATACCTAGAAAATAATGCATCATACCCAAGTCCTTCGTTTTGAACTCGATAGCAAGCTTTCTCTTCATATCAGCAATCAACCCATCCATACCTGTTACAAAAATATCATCTACATATAGTAGAAGCATCACTGGGTTCCCATCTTTAACCTTGTAGTAAAGGTTGGAATCTACTTTACTCTTGGTAAAGCCCAAACTGGATAGAAAGCTGTCAATTCTACTGTACCATGTCACGGGTGCCTATTTCAAACCGTACAGGGCTTTCTTCAATCTACACACATGAGACTCCCTGTCATGTGTCTCAAAACCGAGTGGTTGTTCTACATACACTTCCTCTTCTACTACACCATTCAAGAAAGCAGTCTTGACATCCATTTGGTGTATCTTCCATTTCATTACTATAGCCAAAGCAAGTACTGTTCTAATGGAAGCGTATCTAGCCACAGGAGCAAAAGTTTCTTCATAATCTATTCCTTCCTTCTGTGAGAAGCCACGAGCCACAAATCTTGCCTTATATTTTTCAATGCTACCATCTATAGCATGCTTGATCTTGTAGATCCATTTGGAAGTTACAACTGAATTCCCTTCTAGTCTTGGGACGACATCCCAAACATCATTCTTCATGATCGATTGATACTCTTCGATCATAGCATCCTTCCATTCTTTTCATTCTGCCGCTTCTTCATAGTTGGAAAGTTCTTTATTGATAACATCACATAGTAAAGCTACATATCCAGAACAAGATATGGTTCTCTTTCTTTCTCTATGATTCTCTTCTGGAGCCCCATATCTTTTCGCACCTTGGATAATCTCTCATACCCAAGAAGGTTTCCTCTTGTGAGGATTCTTCCCCTGAGGTGGATCTATAGGTCTTTGTGGTTCTTCAAATTCTTGATCTTCTTCTTGTATTTCTTCATTCATGGTTGTATCATGAATTCTAGGTGCTTCTGCTTCTTCAGTATCTTCAGCAGGTCTCTTTCTGGATTTGTTGTAAGTTGTGTCTTCATCAAATGTTACATCCTCACTGATGTCAATCTTCTTGAATCCTAGGAAATATATTCTGTAAGCCTTCGAGCTTTCAGAGTAGCCCACAAATATACCCTTCTTTCCTGAAGGATCTAGTTTTGTTATCTTTTATTTTGGTATGTGTATGTACACTGGAAAGCTGAATATTTTGAGATGGCTGACTTCTGGTTTCTTACCAGAGAATACTTCTTTAGGAGTCTTTTTCTCGAGTACTCTGTGTGGAGTATGGTTCTGTACATACACTGTTGTTCTAGCTGCTTCTGCCCATAGATGCATAGGAAGATCTTGATCATGAATCATTTCTCTTGCAGCTTCCATGATGGTTCTATTCTTCCTTTATACAACCCCATTCTATTGTGGATTGTAAGGAGTGGACAACTCCATCTTAATCCCTGATTATTTGCATAAGTCTTTGAATTCATTTGATGTGAATTCTCCACCATTATCTGATCGAAGGGTCTTGATATTCTTTTCTGTGTGGTTCTCAATCAAGGCTTTGAATTCCTTGAACTTGCTAAAAACTTCATCTTTGTTCTTCATGAAGTAAATCCATATCTTCCTAGAAAATTCATCAATGAAAGAGACATGGTATACATATCCGCTTAGTGAACTTGATGGCATTGGTCTGCATACATCTGAGTGGATGATTTCCAAGATTCCTTTTGCCTTGCTCTTTCTACTTGGAAATGTCTTATTTGTATTATTTCCTTTCGCACATCCTTTGCATACCCCTTCATGTTTTGCTTGAATTTATAGAAGACCTTCAACAGCTTTGATTGCTAGTGGTAGTGCTCTGTAGTGTGCATGTGCAAGCCTTCTGTGCCAAAGTTCATTTGGCTCTACTATGTCATGGACCATAGCTTGTTCTGGATGGCCCTTTAGCTTGTATAAGCCTCCTTCTTGTTCTCCAATCACTATTGCATCATCAATAGTCTTTCCTCTTGGCCACATGAGGACTTGGCCATCTACAAATGCAACCCTCATGCCTTTTGCATCCAATGCTGATATAGATAGAATATTCTTCTTCAGTCCTGGTACAAACAAGACATCTTTCATTTTGTATAGATTTTTCGGAGTCTATCTTGTACGAGGATTCACCACTACCTTTTATGGGATATTGGTAGTCATCCCCAAGCTTCGCCTTATGGGGTGAATTATGTTTGGATAGTTTCTCAAAGGATTCCTTGAAACCTATCATGTGCTTGGAAGCCCCACTATCAATAATCCAATCTTTTCTTCCATGAGTGACAGTTCCCATGAGAGTGGAGATCAAAACATATTCATCTTCGCTTGAAGAGTCTTCACTTTCTTGTCTTACTCTCTTCCTTGGAGGATCATCATCCTCAATAGTGTGAGCATGATGTCTTCTTTTGGAGTTCCTCTTCTTCTTGGATCCATTCTTATTCTTGGGATAATTTTTAGCAAAGTTCCCTATTTCATTGCATGTATAACATCTGAGTTTGGATGGATCCCTTCTTAAAAAATTATTTTTCTGATGAGAATGCTTACCTTGGTGATGATGATTTTCCCTTATTCCTTTCTTGGAGTGTACTATGAGAGCTTGATATTCACTTCCCATCTTTTCTTCTTGAGTAACTATCTGAGCTTCTTCTTGAGAGCATTCTTCCCATAGTCTACTGAACTTTACCAACTTCTTTCTAGCACAGATTCCTTGGATGAAAGAATTCCATGACCTAGGGAGGCCATTCAATGTTGTCATCACAATTTCTGCATTCTCCACTTCTTCATCTACAACTTCTAGTTGTTCTTTGATTTGGGAGACCCTTGTGAAGTATGATTAGATGGTCTCCTCATTCTAGATCTTGACATTCTTCAACTGGTTCCTTAGATTCATCTTCTAATTGATGTTCTTCCCTTCAAATAGTTTGGTTAGGGCATCAAACCTAGCTTTAGGTGTCTTGAGGGAGGACACCCGTGGAATGAGGTGATCCTTGATAGAATCTGCAATGATCCTCTTTGCCATAACCAACTTCTTCTTACGTAATGCCTTGGCCTCATCTCCCTCTGGAACTGGAACCTCCTCATGGATATAGGAGTCTAACTCATTTTCTTCCAGGACCAGGGAGATCCTATACTTCCAAGCTCGGATGTTATCAGCTCCCTCAAGATTTTCATCAAGCTTGGTATGATGAGACATATTAACTGAGAACCTCAAATGGAAATACAAAAGATTTATATCTTACCAGGTCAAGATGTCGGATCTAAATTTGGAGCTGAAATCCTGTAGTGCTGGTTCAGGAGTAGATTAGGGTTTTTTTTTTCCAGAGTTCTGTCAAACCAAAATATTTGAATTTGATCCCTAACTTCGATTTTAGGGAGGAGATAAATCCAGGCCTGGGCTCACTGAAAAATTCCTCTTCTGTGAAAATCCCTAACTTCTGGCAGTAGTGTCAGGTCCAAAACTGAAAAACCTCAGAATTGAATTCTGCTTCGACAAAAATATGTGCCCTAGGGAGGAGAGTTATTCCACCTTACTTTCACTGAAAATCTGTGGAGAGAGATCCACAAAGTAGGAATCCCTAGTTCCTGCAGCTGCATAGTGTCTTCTTCTCAGGTTAGCTTTGATACCATGTTATATTTTAAAATTAAGCTAGAATAACATTAGGATCTTTAAACTGAGAGAACAACAAGCACAATAATCAAACACAAGAGACAATGAACACAGTTTTTTACCTTGGGGAAACCATAAACGGAGAAAACCCCAAAACTTCCTCAAATATAGAACCAACACCAAAGTGAAACCCAAAATAGTAAGACAATATCTCAACAGCAGTAAGCTCTTTCCTCTTTCCCCAGTGTCTTTCTCTTCCTCAGCTATGCGCTACAACTGAGTGTGGATGAGATGTGTTATAAATAGAGAGGTCACCTCTCTATTTATACTAATTCTCAACATGACTAAAACCCTACTAGGGCCGACCTCACTAGGAGAGTCTAATAACCCTAGTGCCCTGGAACTATGGCGACTTTAACCCTTAGACAATAAGAGGGTTACCCAAAATGACTTGACATGACTTGTTTACATTATAGATTCTCCCAATAGGAACATCAGGGCATGACATGACACAAGTACATCCCAGAATAAACATCGGGTTACAATTGATAAGAAATACAAGTGAATACATTCCGAAGTTACAATTACATCAATAGACCAGACCCTTCAGATGCTAACCCTCATACACCTCATGTTGCTCTTTTTATATACTCTTACATGTCACTTTCAATCGACTTCATACCATTAGCCAACATGTTGATCCCAAAAAAGAACACGTCAGGATTTTCCTATGTTTTTTAGGAAGATGAAAAAATATAATCCCTAATTCTATTCAAAGTAATGTATAGACTCCTAAATGTAATGTATTTATATTATTTATAATTATATGTGTGTTATATATAGAGGAGTATGAGTCTCTGTGATGGAGGACTCAATATTAGGATTCTCACATCCTAGATGTTGAGAGGAAGAAGCTAGATTTTATAGCTCCTGAAAAACACAATGGAAATGGATAAATTAACCTTTGCCTATGTAGAAACCATGTATGGTACTCATATTCAAAAGGAAACTATATGTAAGAATCTTGGATGATTCTTAATTTTAGAGGTATAACAATCATTGGAGAATAATTTTCTTCTGTTGAGCAAAATGTTCAATAGTGTCCTTGAAATGATTCAAGAACAATGGATTGTAAATCCATGACCACACATATAAAGATAAATTTGATTCTTATTCATATTTCTAGGATCTCATAGATGCTAGATATATCTATATAGGTCCTGTGATCATTTTTATGATTTAAAGTAAGTACAAGACATGTACAACAAAGCATGTAGGTTCATAAATGTCTCGGTCAGTGAAAGAAAGTTTCATGGATATATGGATTCTAACTATTATGGTGATAGAGAAATATCATGTCAAATATGTTGCTTCAGATAGAGAAGATTGTAAAGAAGTAAAGCTTAACAAGTTTCCTAGTCAGGTATATCTAAGACATGGTGCAGAAAGGATTTGTCCAACTCCTATACATATCAATGGATGAGCAAAATTTCCAGCATATTTACTAAGACTTTGTTTGGAACAATCTTGGTATAGTATAAAAACAATCCTCTAGTTGAAGAGGGAGTATTGATGTATATTCATAGGAAATAACAGATAAATTCCCCAAACTAGTTAGTCATGATGCATGACTCAGGAAGCCAAGGGATGCAATTTCCTGTGGAGAAAATCCACTTGAGAAGAGACATGGTCAAAGTCTCAAAAAATATTGGATACACAAGAAGAGTTATAGTCTGAACTTTCATAGAACAGTTAAAACCTCTTGGAGAGGTTAGATAGCCATATAGTTGGCTATGTGTGGTATTATGATATTCAAACACTATGAAAGTGAGCAGGCCTTGAAGAGCATCACAAAGAATGCAAATCTCACTAAGAACTTCTTCAAATGGTATAAGATTCTTGAAGTCAACAAATATAAAAAAATTGAAAGAAAAGAAAATATTTTATTTTTACATGATAATTACACATTGAATGTGTTGTTTATGATGGATTTGAAATTCATAGTTTCTAGTTTAGAGAAACTGCATTCTGGATCAAATATAGATGATGCTACTTTGAATAAGTAGGTGGTTGGTATCTTAAAGTACCTAGCATACATGTTATATTTGTATACTTGTGGATAAGAATATGTTTGAGTACCTTTGAGGTACATTAGAATATTTTCTTTATTTTATTTTGTTACATAGTAGACCTATTATAAAGATTAGGATTATCTATGTGTACTATGGTTAGTACTACATAATAAAAATGTGTTTTGAAGATAGTACTACCTGTTAAGGAGTAGTGTAGCTTGGGAATATACCTACTAGGGAGAAATACTTGAGCCTACACTTATTAGGTGTTGATAGTCAAGATTTCTGAAAAACCCTATGTGTTATGATAGAACACATTGAGATTAATTTTTACTTCAACGAATTCATGGTCAAGTAAAAATAAAATTCCAGTACATAGCTGTTGATAAGTAGATTGCAAATTTGTGAACAAGTTGTTGTAATTAACAAAGTTGAGATACTTCCAAGATAAGATTGGTATGGCAGGAAATTCCTGGTAAAGCAGAGAATGTATCTCTCACTGAGAGGGAGTGTTGATTGTTCAACATAAAAACTCATTCTCTGGACTCATGAGTAATACAAAGTTGAGTCTTGTGAGTAATATAAACAGAATAATTGTGAGTAATATCAAGTCAAGTATTCTCATACAAGGTATCCTATGAGGATGAATATCCAATTGTGGAGATGATCTTCGGTAGTATCAAGATTTAAGTCTTGTGTTGTATCAAGAATGTTGACCTCCATTTTTTGAGGTAGTTATACTATGTGATATATTTCTAGTCATAGTCATTGAGTGCTATAAGTATCCTTTAGGTATTAGCTACCCCTAGAATGAATTACCTTAGCATATGACTATTTAGCCCGTGGTAATATATATGATCATCACTATTCATGGAATAATTCTTCCGAGTATGATATGATAATATGGATAAGTAATACACATATGGGCCATACATCAATTATTTAATGATAATGAGATAAATCATAGAGAAAGGGAAGTACAATTTCCCGTGCAAATGTTTGAGTGAAGTCAAGTTATAAAGCTTCACTAAAATATGAATGACTCAATCAATGCCTCAATCAAAGCATCATTTGACCTATTAATGAATGTAATAAGATAATTAAATAAGATATGAACTTAATATTCATCAATAATCATGCATCAATTAAGTAAATATATCCATGAAAATGTTAATAATAGAGATTGTGCATGGATGGCACTAAGAGTGGAGAACTGATTACACTTAAGTTACCCTGTTAACTATGTGATCAGCAATAAGTTAAAGATTGAGTTCAGTTCACATTCAGTTTGAGTCAATTAACATTTATTTCAAGTAAGTTAACATTTAGTTCAAGTAATTTAACCTTCAATTCAAATTAGTTAACATTCAATTCAAGTGAGTTAACATTAATTTCAAGTAAGTTAACATTCAGTTCAAGTATTTGGACTTTTAGTTGAAGACAATCAACATTCAATTCAATCTAATTGAGGAAAGGAAGGATGATAATGTTTGCAAGGAGGGAGTTCTATTTAGATCCTCCTTGTGAATGAACTATGTGATGCTCTTGGTATATTTACTAAGCTTCCTATGCCCTACCTTCTACATGATATGGTTTTTGTCTTGTTATTAATATGCTAGGAATATGGAAATTTCAATAAAATTGCATATAGTTGGATACAATTGTTTTTGCAGGGTTGCATTGGATCTCTCTTCTCTACTGTTGAGGTGTTATCACTTAGCAGACAATCTGCTTATTTGTTGTGAACCATTCTCTACAAATCTATCTATCATACTCAAAGAATTGTTGGGTTTTTCATCCTTCGTATTTAGAGGGTTTTCCCAGGGAATATCTTGTCTCTCATGGTTGATTGATTTATGGAGCTAAGTTATGTGGCTGATTTATTTATGAAATTTATATGTGACTGATATATTTATGAGATTCACATGTGGCTGATATATTCATATGTGGCTGATTTATGAAATTTACAAGTGTTGAAATTGTTTGATAAAAGTTTTAAAGTTCAAGAATATCAGATTTTGTTAAAACATCAACAGTTATGATATGAGGAGGATAGAAATTTCTCAGCTAGCTCTTGCATTTTAAGGAATTTTGGAATATTGAACATTTTCTGCAAACTAAAAATTTCTATATTGCATATCATAGTGGATAAATCAGAGGATATAATGGACCTTTGTCTAGATAATTAATTCTTGGAGCACCATGTTATGAATTCAAGGAAATATATTGACTTAGGGAAAATATATTTGGCAAGGTTGGACTCCCATAGGTGGAATTGGTCTTAATGGGCCATGTTTGATGACTCTGCCTCCCATAGTATAGTGTTCAGGATAGAATTGGCTCCCTTGGTATCAAATACACCTGCATGTCTATCTAAAATATGTTCATATCTAGAGAGAAGGGATTTGGATTTCAAGATTTTGGATGGTTGTGCCATTTTGGTTTTACTGTACGATGGGATTATATCAAAAAAATTTAATTGAATAAAAAAGGGGTACACAACTTTATATTTCTTGGACAAATCAAATCACTGGGAGACATTAATGGTATTTTGAGTTACCTAGTAATAGTAGATGATCAAAAGTTAGTTTTATCTTCTACAAATGCAACTTTGTGAGGGTTTATTAGATCTAGTCAAGATTGTCTCTTCTGCAAATGGATGGTATGGTAAAAAAATGGTTGAACAAGCTTTCTTAACGAGTCTCAACATTCCAATAATTTGGAGAATTGGTTAAAATTGACTTGGTGGTAAAGCAGATTACATCACTCTAGTTGTGTGGATTGAGTGGACACATGATTTCTTATTAATGGGATGACATGGAAATGACATGACCTTTTGGCGACTTGGGTGGTTTGGGAGAAAACACAACTCTTGGCGGATCGACAGTTTTTAAAAAGGTATCCCAATGAGGAGATTCCAATTAATGGGCACCATATGTCATGTTTTTGTCGTATATAACTCCTCGACAAGAGAAATTAACATTGGATCACTTTGTTGAGGATTTATCAATGTAAATCGTTGATTTCTCGATATCTTTTCTAATATTATAGATGTATTTCTTTATCTCATGTGAAAATAGCCCATTCACTATTCATTATGATCATTGATCAAAATATATTGATATTTTTCGGATGCATCATAGTTAGCGCTCAAATTTATCGTCTCAGTCACAGGCCATAGTAAAATTGATATGTCCCTTGTAATTCTAAATCCTCTGGGATGGTCTCACAAGCATCACAATTATTTCTAGATGTTATGAAAATACTCAGAAAATATTTTCACTAACACCATTATTGCATTATTCTTAATTGTTCTTCGTGTGAGGCCTTCCCCCTTGAGAGGATTGAAAATGAAAGTACACTATACTACAATAATGACTTTTGTTTTCCCATGCACAAGAACTTTGGTCGGTAATTTGTGCCAACAAATGGTTTGTTATCGAGACCTGCTTATTAATAGGACTCTGTTAATTGTACGGATACATTGGTAACAACCAGTGAGATTTACGATTAGTGTGAGAATAAGATAGATAATTTCACAACCCAAGAAGTGGAACTATGAAGGAAAGAATTGATAAAATTCAAGAAATACCTATTTTGCAAGGGAGAATTTCTAAATTAGTATGACATATTGTGGGTTGATATTCTAGTAACCCTTATAGGGTGGCTTCAATGACTCATGGAAGCACCAGATTACTAAAACAGGTAGAGAGAAATTATGGTGTGGAATGCAAGAGATCTTATTAGGTTGAATTGGTTAGACTTAATCCTAATTAGAGATGTTTACTTCTAGGTAGAACTTACTTTGCTTCTCTATATTCTAGAATTTGTTGTAGAAAACAACAAATTGACACTAAAATATGAAGATGTACCCAATAGAGGAGAAACAGGAACACCTTTAAAATAATTTCCTTTATGGATTAAAACATAGTTTGTTGATTTCATATTTCTTCCTTTAGACTTGATTAGAATTGTTAGTTATAACTCCCGATTCTATATATTCATTTCCAATGCAAATGCCTGTATTTATACAAAGTACATGGCGGTTGGGTTTCACCTTCCGCTCAGCCTATTTGGCTTCCTATCTAATCAAATTCCTATTAATTATTTATTTACAATAATCCCGAAGGATTATTCTAACAATCCCCCTCTTAATCCGAAGGGGTGTTCGAAAGTCCGAGCATGTTTCTGAATCTTTCAAACTTTTCTCGTCCAAGCGCTTTGGTGAAGATTTCTGCAACTTGATCATTTGTGGAACAATGTCGAAGATGGACTGTCTTGGCCTCTACATGATGTCAAATCAAATGATACTTTTTGTTGATGTGTTTGGTTCGATCATGGAATCTAGGATTCTTTGCCAGCTTGATTGCAGAAGTATTGTCGACCAACAATGGAGTGGAG
>LPNX011235998.1:597164-654865 GCA_001517045.1 Pseudotsuga menziesii
TAGTAGGCTTCTCTGCAACTTTGGAAGATAGAGAACATTCTTCAACAAGAAATCATGGAATCCAGGCATCTTCAGTCGAATGGTTCCCATTCCTTTTGGTTTAATACTTGACTTATCTGCAAAGTAAACTATGCCGTCTATTGATTCATTAAGTTCTTCAAAACAATCTTTTCTGAATGTCATGTGTGATGTTGCACCAGTATCAAGCAGCCAACAATATTTGTAAGATGAAAGAGAATTCATTTCATTAAATCCAAGATTACAATGTGCAACAATACAAGAATCAGAAAATTTACTAGCATCTTGGTCATCTTTCTTCTGGTTGTGCTTGTCTTTGATGGAATCCCATGAAGCCCAACAATGATCTGATGTGTGCCCAGTCTTTCCGCAACGCTTGCACTGCAAGTCTGATCTTTTGCTTCTGCCCCCTCTGCCTCTGAAATTTCTTCTTCTTCTGCCTCTCTCTTTGCCGCAATATCCCTTGGAAGGGTCTTTGGATTGGTCTTTGCCGGCAAGGGCAGCACCAATACTAGATGCCAAAGAGTGCATCTTTACAACTGTTAGTGTAATTTACAATAATAAACTTGATATGACAAAGAGAAAAACAATAACCTTGCAGGTCTACAGTCTCTGCCAAGGTGATTTTCAATGTTAATATCTCAACTTCAAGTTTTAAAAGTGATACAATGACAGAAAATATTACAACCAACAGTCAATAATTATCTCAGCTCTTCGCAGATTTCAAAATCCAAAACTTTATGCAGTCACCATGATGGGCAGTCTCAAGTATTAGAGCAGTCTTCAAGTCGCAGCAATCTTCAAGTTGCAGTAATGATCACAGATACTCCAGCACAAGATTACAATGTGCAATGTGCAATGGCAGGCTCATACTACATGCAGGCTCATACTACACTCAGCATAAATATGGAAATGTTTCACTTCAAACTTCAAGCAAAAACTAGGGTAAATTTAGGTTTTCTGCACTCCAACGATCACAAGGAGTAACAATATTTTACCCATGGAATTTAGCTCTCACGCCGCATCCGAGGAGAGAGGGCATAAGCACTTTGTGCAGTTTTTATAATCAGTTTCCCTCTAATTTCATCAAAGTATCAATGGTGTGTTTTCACACCACCTTAAGTCAATGGTCCCGCGCGCGCTTGAAAAGCATCAAAGCAGGTGTCCCGCGCTCTACAAGCATCTTCATCCACATTGTAAAGTTTGTTATGCTCTTCTTTTCGGGTATTGCCCGTTACAAATGCTTCCAATTGAAGGTGTTTCGCGCAGTCAAGTCTGGTAACTTGCACTTCTTTTAATGTGTACTCTTTAAATGTTTATAATTGGTGAAGCTTTCATTTTCAACTTCAATACACACAGTCCACGCTCAATAGGCTCGTTCTTGTCTATGAAGATGGAGAAGGCTCAGATTTCTTGAAGCTTGTCATCGAGAAATACTTTTTCACTCACGCTGGTCTTCACGCAGTTGAACAGACTTCACGCAGACAGCAAGAAAATTAGGGTTTAGGGTTCCCCGGAAACGGCGCCAGCAAAATATTCATACAACACGCCCATTCAAACAAATGTGCAGCGATACCAGCAGCCACCTATATCGCAGTCTCTGAGAAGTTGAGGCAGAATCTGTAAAGACCTGCAGTGAGCTCGGTTCAGCTGCGACCAGCGTGGAGGTTACTATCAGTGAAGACAGGTCAGAGCTCCACGATTCTCAGGCTCTCAGGCTCTCCACGCAGATACTCATTACATCTTTCCTCTACGTTCTTGCAGAGAACGGTCTTTCACACAGGCAGCCCAACGCAGTCTTCAAAACGCAGTAGGCACACCAACGCAGTCTATAGGTCACCACATCTCCAAATCAACGCATTCTCCAGCGCATGAAGGCACATTTTACTGCAGCACCGGCATCAAGGCATAACTGAAAGCACCGGCATCTCCAGCCTTACTCTCAACACCACGCAGCTGTCTCCTCCACCAGATAATCTCAAAGCTGATAATATCCAGCAGCTGTCTTCAACGCAGATGATCTCCAGCATACATAATTTCTGTAGCTGTCTCCTCCACGCAGCCTATCAACACTTCAACGCTTGCACTTTGATATATGTCTGTAATATATCCAGAGACTAGACTTCACGCAGAGACTAGACTTCACCCAGAAAACAGTGATCTTCATTCTTTAAAGCGGTCGTAACAGCAAAAATACTACCTCCTCTCCAACAAATTCTGAGACTTGACTAGTCGCAGTTATCCTTCCACATGAGATGCAACTCGCAGCATGTAGATTGTACCAAGTTTGAACAACAAATGCATGGATTCTTTGACAAATAGGTTAAGGGTGAAGATAGAAGGTCACGACCTTCTGGAAGTGGAGAATATCTTCACTGTCTTCAATACACAGCATAGTGAATGTTTCACTACACAGTATGGAGAATATCTTCACAGCATACACAAGCTCACAGTGATATGAGAGGGCGTGCCTAAGGTAACTCCACGCAGGATAATCACCGAAACGCTCAACTCATTAGGGTTTCCTCAGCACACAAACTTAATCATGAAGCAGACAATGCATGCGACTCGATTGGAATACTGATGGAGCAGTCTGGCAATGGACTGGCATGCAGAATGGCAGCCAGGAGTTATGGCAGACAGCCCTGCTCTGATACCAGTTGTTAGGTATAACTCCCGATTCTATATATTCATTTCCAATGCAAATGCCTGTATTTATACAAAGTACATGGCGGTTGGGTTTCACCTTCCGCTCAGCCTGTTTGGCTTCTTATCTAATCAAATTCCTATTAATTATTTATTTACAATAATCCTGAAGGATTATTCTAACAAGAATGAAGGAGTAAAACTCGCTTATAGAGGTAAAAGTCAGGTTAATGTTTCTATGTTACAGAAGGTAGATCTATCATTAAATGAAGGGGTTTATAAATGTAGAAACTAAGGATGAGAAAGTGAAACAAAGAGAAACAATAAAATAATTTTAAATACCAATTAAGAGGATCATGAAGGAGAAGTGTGCAAGTATAGAAGATCATAACTAATGGGGAGGATAGAGAAAAAATTCAAGATTTGTGTCAGATGAAGTCGAGAGAGGATCTGAATAGCACCAAATTAAGAGATAAAGGAATGTACCTGTTGGAAATCTAAGCAAAAGAATCTAGATTGAAGGAATGAGTTGAAGGAATGATCATGAATACTAGTTGACACATAACAAAGTGTTCCTTTTAATGTCATACTCAGCCTTGAATGCAGGAGAAGATAATCATGAACTATCATGAGCTGTGGAAATAACAAGTACTCAAGAAAACAAACCCCACATTAAATAAGGAACCAAAAACAATAAATCAAGTGCTCCCCTAAACAATCCCTAAACAACCTCACAAAGTTAGCTAGTAACAAACTCTTGCAATCTTATATTACAATTTCCTTGGTATAGTTAGATGAGTAGTAGTGGTAACAATTTTTAAAGTATTTCATTAGTAGGAGGAAGAAATAGTACGTTTCAACAACCTAGTAGCAACTTTGTAGTACAACTGAGACCCCAAGGTTTTATCTTGGTATGCAACTCACATACTGTATCAAACACATAAAATGTGGAAGGAGTTCCCATAGGACTTGCATTGAGGTTCTTGAAGTTTTGGGGGATTGAGGAAGATTATGTAGCACAACATTGGTTTATATGTGAAGCAATATAAAATGCACAAGCTAGTACCCCTACAACTTCCAAATTAGTGGAATTCCATAAAAAAACTATATGGTAGGATCCTTGCAATGGTATATGATATTGCTTGAAACGTAGGTTACAAAATAGCTAGCTCCTACATTAGCAGAGACCAAAATATTGTTTTTGGATGAGTTTTTGTGACCTAAATTAGAACAACAAGGAGTTGTGGAACTATGGTAAATTTGACAAAGGCATGCAGATCATGCTAGGAATACACACATTGATTTATATATGTTTAACCATGATGACATACACAATCCATGATGATCATCATAATAAATAGTCCATCTAAGTATTATTTCCACTAAAAATATACCCGTCTCACAACAAGTGGTATCCTCTCCCAAGGTTTCTCTATGGTAAGCAATAAAATGGAAGCTATGGTGAACTATCTAGACTCAATGTGAATGGAGAAATTCACTTAATCCTCTTTTAGTGAATTGGAACAAGTACATCACAAGCAAGAAAAAATAACTGAGAGGCTCCAATATTTGAACAAAAAAAAACCATAGTGACCATAGGTATGGTGCACTAGATACATCATAGAGGTACATCATGCTTTAGAATGTCCTAGAATGTGAGGAGGGTAGGATCTGCTAAGAGGACCATTCAATGCTAGGACTAATGTGACAGTTCTGTAATTTGTTCTGGGAAATCTATCCTATTACACATGAAGTACATCCTATGTAGAGGCCCAAGAAGTTACCCTAACAAATGTTCCAACACTTGTAGATCATTCAATCAGCCACAATGCAGTATATTGTGAATTATGTGGGTCAATGAAAAATAGTACTAAAAAGTGTATATCCTTATATTCCCTAATAGAGAGGCTAGGCTGATTGATATTCTAGGTTATGGATATGGAGGAAGTTTCAGTGTCGGAAGAGGAGGAGGATTCATAGCTAGAAGAGGAGGCTTTGGATTTGGAAGGGGAGGTGGTTGTACAGGTCCATTGTGGTGTTAAAATTTTAATGAGACTAGTCACTTATCCCATGATTGTCTTTTTCCTAAAAAATATGGTGTACCTATAGCCTTACCAACACTCATTTGATAGAACAATGTCTAGATCTTATCACAAAATGGGAAGCCTACACAAGCAGACCAGTAAACTTCATAAATTGTAAACCTAGAAAGGTATATACTGCAGTAGGATTTGTTGTCACCAGGGATGGCATGAAAACCAGATGAGATCAATAATGACCAAACTCTTTGACGATATAGAAAGAAATGAATACGGAAAAGAAGTATATATCAGTTCAACAAAAATAAATTTGAGAAGTATAAAATATATTTGGTCAAATACCAATTCCACTTTCCCGATAAGGCATAAGAAAACATGCACATATCAGAATGGATGCTACAAGAGCTGGATGGAAGACATTAACTATTGATAAAACCAAATACCTTGTCTTCTTCAGGTTGTATATGCTAAAAAGGATCATGGAACATGAACGAGCCACCTAGAATTTTCACAAAATGCTTCACAACCTAATTGATGCCATGAAATAGGATGGGGATATTCGTTCTTATCACCCAAAATGAGGTACATGGTTGGTGCGAAAATAATGAATGAAACTAATGGTACAATACTTATAGTTAGACTTGCAAGTCTATGGTTATTATATCAAAAATTTAATTCTAGATATGGGGTCTGACATTAGTATCATACCAGATCAAGCATGGGAAGAAATGAGTTCTCCAAGCCTGGCATATTCCCCCATCTAGTTGAGTATGTCCATCTGGTATCATAGTTTCCCTATTGGATGTTTGGAGAATGATTAGGTGGGCTTAGGAGGCATAAATACCACTACAAAGTTTGAGTTAATTGAGATTATGGGTGAAACAGATCCTCACCCAACACTTCTTGGAATTGATTGGGAAATGAGAATTGTGCAATTATAGATCTGAAGAATAGAATTATGAACTTTTAAGTTCATGGTATGAAGGTGATGCAAACCCTAGATCCACATCACATACCAAGGTATATTGAACCAATTCAATAAATATGGAGTGAGATATCCCTGATGGGATATATTGTCTTATCATAGGATAGAGAGAGGAATATATCAACCCAACTATTTAGTAGATTATCCAATATTTTGATACTAACTTACAATATTCTTGGGATAAATGGAAGAAAAGACACCATTAAATATCATCAAGACACTATGCAATGGTAATATCAGTCAAATAGATTTGTATAGAATTTAACAATTACCCAATGTATGATGGAACCAATGTCTTGTACATGTTCTTATAGGAAATAGAATAATCGATATTGGAAGAATACATAATGGATGTCCTAGATACAACACTTATACGAACTTCTGCAAGATAGTGGGACACATATAAGGATCATTTTCCTAACTAGGATACTATACAACTCACCTTTATTATCAGGTTCAATTCATCCCTCCATGCTAATATTGTAACAAACGTCTATATGGGAGAGGCCAACCCTTATGAACACATGGAGTTATGTGATCAATAGTGGGAATCAATACATCTAAAGCCATAATTCTTGGTTCATAAATTATTTCATGAGCTTGGCCATATTCCTAAGGCTTGGTATATCCATGAGGATATAAGGAGGTCAACTAACTATTGGAAGAATCCATGTGCCAAGTTATACCAATATTTCTTGGTTTTTTCCACTAGCAAAATGGTTACAAAAGCATTAACATCTATCAAGAGTTCCCTATTCACTGAATAGCTGCAAAAGGCTAGTCACTAATATGTTTTTCCATGGCACTAGGACCTTTCATATTTCCACTTCACTATCTCAACACAGAAGCAACATCTATGTTTCGTAAAGGTAGAGAAAAAAGAACCAGACCCTAATGAGATAGAAAAGTTGTGGCATATCAATTTTCAAGAATCAGAGGGAGACCAAGAAGTGAAGCATACCAAACTAGAATACACTAAAACAATCTATACGTAACCCCTGTAGATCAAGAAAATAAATATTGGTTCTGAAGAAAACCTAAATATGGTAGTGATAAGAGATTTTTGGGGTGACCAAACAGTTTCTAAAATTTCCTCTCCCTTAAAATAATATGAATAAATTTTTCTAAAAAGCATCACATTGTTAAAAGGGATTTAGGGAGAACTCGGAGAGATGAAAACTTCATGGAGACCATATTCCAAGGCATTCAAGCATCGACCATACCAACTAAACCCGCGAGTCAAGAAGAAAGTAAAGAAGGATATTGATCGCATGTAAGGATGGGTTTTATTTTTCTAGATGATGATTTAGAGTGGATTACTCTGATTTTTGTCCATATTAAGAAAGATATAGAAGATATCTAAGTTTGTGTGGATAATTGCAGTCTGAGAATTGCTTATGTACATGACCCCTTCCCAAATCCTTTAAAAAATGAGGTGTCGGATCAAGTGGTAAGTGTTAGAATTTGAATTCCATATGATATTCAGGAAGAGAGTTTTGATTATATTGTAGCAATTAAATGGAGGATGAACATACAAAATAAGAAAAACAAACAACACAAGAAACATACAAGTATTTCTTAGGAATTTACAGTATATTCATCATAATAATATTCAGTGTACAATAGATTAAAAATAGGTAGAATTCGAATGCATGAGGAGTGAATTCAAATTATCCAAGTGGATAAGACTGTATCTAACTAAATATATAATTGAAGGTCTCTCAATCAATATCAAAGTCCAACAAATCAACTCTCCTATGACCAATAACTCCAATAGACAGTAACAACTAGTTAACTTAGTGCAACTGAGTGTGATAGGTGATAAAAAGCGCTCCTCCACATGCATGCATGCATTATCCATGCAAATCATGCACTAGATAATTGATAGTAAGTCATCTGAAGGTAACTAAAGGCCAACTATGGATAACTAGTGATAACTCCAACTCACTGAAGTAGGTTGGTGTCGGGACTCCCAGTGGCTCCTAAAATGTAGGGATTGGTCTAGGAGGTGCCCCCACCGATGCATGCACATGCACTAAGTCGCAGTTAAACTATAGAATTTATTCCCACACTGCAATGATTGGTACATGTGGCCCCCATTGTGCCATGTGGACCCAATTTCACTAGTGGAATCATTTAATTAAATCAAGGTTCCTAAGTTAGGCAATAATTAATATAATAGAGATTTGACCAAGGGAGGATTAATAATCCTAACACCCCCCCTAAATCCTAACTTGGACAACTGTGGACCATGGTAAAAATACCATAGGTCACCCAAATACAATCTCAAAGATAATAAAAAAAATGTTTCTTAGTACAACTGAGGAAGCAGGGGAAAACCTCATGGGAAACCACCCCCCTAAAAAAAGGGCAAGAAAATAGCAATGCAAGCTATCTTTGGAATAAAGAAGCTTCCTCCTTAGAAAAATAACTTGAGAAAAACACTACTGCAAAAAATTATATCTCTATGCAACATCATGGTCCATAAATGGACCTCTCAATGTACTTCTGAACTGATGACTATGTTTGGTTTTGTTGGATGGTGAAGGTAGGGAATGATCAAATATCTGCTTCTATGGGCGATGTACCTGATCATTCACCATCATCAAGTAGCATCGACCTGGAAATTTGATGCACCATTCTGTGAGAGGTAGTGCATCATGCCCATTCTGATACTAGGACCTAGTTCTTCTTTTGTCTTCTGGAACTCCATCACCACTTCCAACTGTATCAAGAAGCTTTGGATCCCATATGGGTTTAGGCTTCTGATTTGGAATGGGTACTAGATCTGTATCTAGAATATGTTGAGATTCACTCTCAATAATAGGATCATGTTGTATGTGATCTTATTCATCTAAATCTAAACCCTATAGCACATCATCATCATTATCAAAAATAGGAGGACAAATGGTTATAGGTTCCTGTGCTGGTGGAGGAGTATCATGTAGCTAATCTTCTTCTAGACACTTCTTTTAATGAATCATCTTCTAGTAGCAACCTCCATAATTTTGTAAGCTTTTGCATCATATGCATATCCCAGTAGAATTAATTCACTACTTTGGGCTTGGAAGGCCTTTCTCTTGTCAAGTGGTATCTTGGCCCAAGCTTTGGAACCAAACAAATTCAGATGAGAGGAATTGGGCTTATACCCATGCAGTGATTTGAATGGAGTCACCCCAACCACTGAATTGTAGGGCACCCTATTCTGCAAATACAAAGCACAGTTTACTACTTGAACCCAAAGAGAAGGAGGTAGATGCTTGTTATACCTAAATCTTGTCACCATCATGTGATAAGATCCTTAACTTCCATGTTTTCCCTTAATCCCAACACTTGGAGTGGAAACGTGCTCTATTTTTCAAGTCTACTTGAAAAAATATAGCACCATGTTTACCCTGTAGATGATGAGTGGTACCTTTCCCAGTACCACCTGTATCCTGTTATACAAAAGTGGTGCCACTACCTATAGTCTTTGTTCTTAAAGTCGTTCTCATCTAAACCGTTCTGTCATAAGGGAACAAAAGCGGTACCCTAGGTAAAATGGGAAAAAGAGAATTTTCTCGAGGCTTCTAGATCATGATCCTTGTGTCCTCCCTTATCACTATCATTATGGGTTAGTTTGAGCTCGAGATCCCCCTTGGTAGGATATTGGAGCCACCTCACCCACAATTCTCTCAACTATTCCTATCCATTGAGCCTTATAAATACAAGCTCATATCCATAGTTGAGGGGAAGAACTATAGAGGTATTGTTATGTTGTTGAATTGACTACCCAGTCCAAACCATTGGAGAGCATAGAGAGAAAAGTTGGATCTTATGGGGATGAAGTGTTTGTCTCATGGAGGAGCTTGTTGACACTAAGGAAATGGTTGTAAGCTTCTCCATACATTCTTAATGCAAAGTTGTTTTTCATCCCACATTACTGTTGTTTTGATTTCACATGTATATGTTGTTAGATTCCTTAGTCATTAGCATGGATATGTAGATGATTTTATGCTATCTTTGATGTGCTTGTATGTTTGATATGCTTACAGGTACACAGTTTCATAATTAAAACAATATTCCAGATGTCTACAGCATTCAAGGAAGTTCTTCATCCTTTATCATTCACTCATTTGTTCCAGATCTGAACCATTCATATCATAGGAACAACTTCTATCCGCAGAAGGTGCAATATTCCTGATAATAAATCTAGCAAATCTATTGGGGATCAATGCAAATATCAGTTGATATGATCTTCCTCAGTCCTTGAACTCTTGTCCAAATCTAGGCTCGATCTCCAACTCTCCTCAGTCAGATCTACAATCTGACTTAGTGAATTTTGATTTGAAACTTTCAGATCTAAACTATTTCGACTTTATATGCTCTTTTTACTGTCAAATCATCAATTTTTTCCTTGATCTAATCAATTTCTTACTTGATTTTTCGTTCTCCTTGTGTTTTAGATCTATTCAAGGAACTGCACATGTGCTATTGGCAACAAGCGGTGCCACCACCTGAGTCCCATTATCCAGAAGCAGTGCTCATCCAGAACCACTTTGTCAAGACCCCTCCAGTGCGGTGCCAGGTAGGCCTTGTTCCAGAACTAGTTTTTTATTATTTTTTGCAAAAATTTGAGTTTGTTTGCTTTCAGTCTTGCACTGTTAGGCTTGTGTGTTAGAATCTGAATGCTCATGGTTGAAAATTATGTGGTAAAATATTGGTTTGGTTTAAGAATTCAAAATCTAGATTAGGCTTGTTGATTATTCATTTGCTTTCATGCTTGTTGGTTGTGATTGTGAAAGGAATTTTTTAAAAGCTTAGGTCTCAGTTAGTTCTCTTTTCATATATTTTATGAATACTGAAAGAAAAACCATTTGATTAGCATCTTGATTTCATTTTTTTTTCATAGAGGACTTCTTTTTACTTATAAAAAAAAAATTGATTAAGATTGGGTCATTTACATTATTGAGCATAAGGCTTTGGATCTCCGATTAGCCTCACAAGAGTTCAAGTTCTCTGTGTTCTTTTGTCTCTCTTGTATTAGTACTATCTCACCAAAAGAAAAAATAATGTATTTTTAAGTTTGATCTATCTATGTTTCAAGAAAAATCGAAAAAATAGAGTGCATATGCATGTAGAGTGCTTGTTGTTTTTCTTTTAGGAAAAGAGACTCTTACCCTTTTGATTGCTTTCAAAAAGAAAAATGAGTTTTGAATGTGTTTCTTGTCTTTGATTTTGATTTGTTCAAAGTAATTGTTTGGGAATTTTTGGTTTTTAAAATGAAAAGAAAATACTCTCTTTCCCTCCTGTAGGTAGGCATACCACGAACGGTAAATTGAAATATTTGGATCTACATTTTGCATGGTTTTACCTTTTATGTCAAAATTCCATACATTCAACTAGCCGTCCACTTTAAAATTAATGGTATTTATAGGCTAAAATTTACATATCAATTTGAGTGATAGGCTAGAGACGTCTTCTGGCATCGTTAAGCGTAGGAGCTGTCGTTACTCATCTGCATTAAATCCCGGGACTCGCACGGTTCTTCCACGTACTATCGGTATATCGAACAGCCTTTCACGTACCCTTGAGGTATATAGAAAGGTACTTCACATACTCGATTGTATATAGGAAGACCCCTTGTGAACGGTTATGCATTAGACAGCACTACTACCGATTTGAGCTCCCACGCACCTTGCGTATATCAGGAGACCCCACTAGGATACCTTATCTATTTGAGAAAAAACCTTTGGTCATATTTCTTGGAGCCATACACCGAAAAAAAAATTCAGGGAGATTACTATGCATGTACCCTTGAGGTATATTGTGAGTGGAACCTTCTTGACAATCCTTGTGAGAGACCTGACTATCTGAACTCCTCATGTCATTTAAGTTTGCTTGTTTGTCCTATAGCTTAAGTAGGGAAATTTTTGGTGTGTTTTCTAGTTTTGAGACCCTAGGTTAGATAGGACTGTACAAACTAGCTGAGCTAAGATATTCCAAAAGAGTACGGGGCTTACCACCTGATTTTATTCCTATTTCAGGAGAAAATCCTATGGAAGCTATCGACCAAGACGCTGCTACCAACTCCCAAGTGGGAGAAAATGTGGTTGCAGAAAGCGGAGATCCATATCCTTCACACTCACCTCCCTTGGTCTGACAACCTTCTCGGGGTAATACTTCATTCCATTCTCCCATAGAAGGTCATGTTAATGATACTACCCATCCAGATTATGGTCCCAATGTTCCATTTTGGGATACCTCTATAGGACAATCCATTGCCTCATTTGGCACCCGTTTAAGCTTTTCATAAAAAATTTCACCAAATGAAGAAGAATGTAGACAATACCAGGAAGCTATTCTTCGTGCACAAGAAATTGAGAAGAAAATAGACAACATATTGGGCACACCACCACCTCATTTCGTAGTTTTTCCTGTGGGATATCGTTCACTTGTCGATTCTATGAGACCCATTGAACCGATTCTAGATCGTACTGTGACTCCACATAATCCATGTAACATCCCCGCCCCTCCGACCGACGAAGAGGATGCTACTATATGTCAATCATCTGGGGATCTAGCCCCATGAACATAAACATACATATACATATAATGCTGAAGCATGATACTTTAAATCATAAAACATGTCACGAAGCATAACCATTCATTATACACAATGGAAGCAAAACATATCAATCAACACTTCATGCATATACTTATCAGCATTTAACATGTATATCAGCATTCATTAATAGTAAATATGATTGCAGACACAAGTTAGGTAAGGATACTTATCTTATAAAGAGCTTTTTCCGCAACCAGCAACGTCACTTCAACGTTCCACCCAACCGTAGGCTCGCATGCTCTTTAATCTCTCAACAACGAGGCCACCCCCGAGCCGGGCATGATTCCCAAAGGAATAAGGAACTAAACATGACTACACATAACCATGTATAACAATACCACAAGGGTACATTGTTCATCCAAGCCAACACAGTTGGGTTTATCACGCGAACAACAGATCAACCAAGCCAACAAAGTTGGGTTTACCAGGCCATCCAGGAGTAGGGAAAGGCTAATGCTAAGCTGGTGAGCTCACTAAAGAGCTACAGAAACCAACACCAGAGCCATCCTGGATTCTAGGACACCCACACACACCCAGCATAAGGAAGTTAGTCCCTTCTCTACAATGCAGTCCCTCAGACCCCGATCTTCCCTCTAGTGCTCTTTAGAGGTTGTGGAGAAGAAAGCTGGCTCAGTAGCTCTGTCTGTGTGGTTCTCAACCCACTAGGTTTATCAAGCACCTTATGCCCTCATTCACCACTCCAAAGCAGTCCGAGGACAAATCCACTGCATGCCAGCAACCAAACAGACCTATTCAAGCTTTTATAGGGGAAAACACAGTCCAGCAATCGTGGACAACCAGTAGTCTGCAACACTATGAACCCTCAGCACCAATTCTTAATACAATAATTGGATTAGCTACATATACTATAAAATGGGAAGAGAACAAAACTCTCAAACTGTGCGGGATGGAAAAAGACACAGCTAAACAAAATGTGAAAGAAAATTACAGTCACGACCCAGCAATAGAGTAGCAATCTTCAACTCATGATTCAACGATAGAAAATAATAGAACAATATGTAGTCTAAAATTTGCACAATCATGAAGATGATCACACAACAGACTAGCAATCGGTGAGGAAAAAAGGGAAGGTGAATCCCCAAACGATGAATTATGGATCTTTTAACTCAGTCCACATGAAGGAACTGAACAGAATCACGGTCTGGTGAGTGGACAGACAAACAGCTGCATCGTGGGGAGAGAGTGAGCGGCGTGGGCATGGTGGTGGTTTTCCTACCAGCCAATCGTTGTCCAAAATAACAACAAGAAAATACAAGGTGGTGGTGACACATGGTTTTCCCCCATGACTCAATGCTTAACATTCCCCTTTCCTTATCCTTTGAATTTTTGTCCCTTCTCAATTTAGTTGCCGCGAACATAGCTGGTTGGGTTATTCAATTAAAATGCGTGTTTACATGATGCCATAATTAAATATATGCCATATGTCCTGATATACCATCGGTTACCATTCCCAAAATAGAAACACAACATAACCAAATTGATGGTGGGGCCTTGGCCTTTAGCTCCGCACCAATATTATTTACAATATTGGTATCATGTATTTTTAATGCAAGCGGGGTTAAAACCAGGGTATTACATTCCCCTCCCCCTTCAATAGCACTATCCTCAGTGCTTTACAAAATTTGAACAAAAGTTACACTGGTACCACCTCAGTGTTCCACAGGATTGAACAAAAATGGATGTGCCAATCGCATGGCATCCTCCAATTCCCACGTAGCCTCTTCAGTTCTGTAATGCTCCCATTACACCTTTACCTTCCCTATGGCTTGGTTCTAGATCATTGTGACCTTCCTGTCGAGCATGTGCATTGGATCGATTTGGAACTCTCCCTCAGGTTCCACCTGAATCACATCCCAATTTATCACATGGTTAGGATCATGTACATATTTCTTAAGCAAAGAAACATGAAAAACATTATGAGCTCTACTACTAGCAGGAAATGTAGGTCTATATGCAACAGGCTCTATTCTTTCAAGCACTTCAAATGGCCCACAATATCTAGGTGACAGCTTGGCATAACTCCCAAGATTCAAGGAACTTTTATTTGCCTTCACTCTGAGGTAAACATCATCCCCAACACTAAACTCTTTGTTCATCCTATGCTTATCTGCATATCTTTTCTATCTGGCCTGTGCTGCTTTCAGATTCTGCCTGATCTTTACAACCTCTTGCTCCATTTCCTTGAGAGATTATGGTCCAAGCACAAATCTGTTCACCGGGTTGTCCCAATTCACTAGTGTCCTACACCTTCTACCATACAAAGCTTCATGCAGACTCATCCCCAAGGATGCTTGCTATCCATTGTTGTAAGAAAACTCTACCAAGTGTAAGTAATCTTCCCACTTGGTTGGTTTGTCCATTACATACATGCGAATCATATCTTCAAGCACCTAATTAACTCTTTCTATTTGGATATCTGTCTGAGGATGGTATACAGTGCTGAAGTTTAGCTTTGTACCCAAATATGAAAAAAACCCCTTCCAGAAATTGGAAGTGAACTTGACATCTTTGTCAGAAACTATTGCCTTTGGAAATCCATGCAATTTGAAAATCTCCTTCATGAAAATCTTTGTAATGTCATCAATCTTATGTATAGACTTCACTAGTATAAAATGTGCTTCCTTTGTCAACTTGTCTACTACAACCATGATGGAATCATGTTGTCTCCAAGTCATTGGAAATCCTGTAATAAAATCCATGGAAATAACTTTTCATTTCCATTCTGAAACTGGAAAAGGCTACAACAAACCTACTGGATGTTGATGCTCAACCTTTACCTATTGATATTTCATGCACCTTGAAATGTATTCAACCATGTCCTTTTTCATACCTGGCCAAAAGTACTCCCTTCTAGCTGTAGCAATTGTCTTCTGATATCCTGGGTGACCAGAATACAGAGATTGATGGATTTCATCCATAACAATTCTTCTGAAATCTACTAATTTCGAAATATAAATTCTGCCTTTAAAAGTGAGAAGTCCATCTTCTTCCAATTTATATTCCTCATACCTCTTCTCAAGACTTTGTTGATGCAATTTGTCTTTTACCTGCTCATATAATTCGTCTCCGGCAACATGATTTGCAATATGCTGCCTCAAATCTGATTGGAAAATACTCAGAGATGCCACATGCATTTCCTGTACCTTCCAGCTGAGTGCATCAACTACCTTGTTCTCTTTTCCCTTTATGTTCTTTATTTTGAAATCAAACTCACATAACAATTCCAGCCATCTCGCTTGCCTAGCATTCATAGTAGGCTGATCAAACAAATACTTCAGTCCACAATGATCTGTTCTGAGTTCAAATCTTCTACCCATCAAGTAATGTCTCCAAATCTTGAGAGCATGTACTATGGCCACAAGCTCTAGATCATGAGTGGCATAGTTCTTCTCATGCTCCTTCAGCTTTCTCGACTCATAACATATCATGTGGTTGTCCTGCATAAGGACCCCTCCAAGCCCTTGTCCACATGCATCGGTACATACCACAAAATCTTTCTCTGGGTCTGCAACATTCAATACTGGTGCACTAGTGAGAAGATTCTTCAACCGCTGGAAGCTTCCTTCACACTTCAAAGTCCATTCGAACTTCATCCCCTTCTTTTGCAAAGAAGTGATGGCATGTGCAACCTTGGAAAATCCTTCGATGAATCTTCTGTAGTATCCTGCAAGTCCCATAAAAGATCTTACATATGTCACATTTCTTGGAGTAGGCCAATTCATAATGGCTTAGATCTTCTCAGGGTCTACTGATATACCCTCTTTTGAGATACTGTGACCCAAATACTGAATTCTATCCCTATAGAAGTCACATTTGCTAAGTTTTGCATACAGCTGATGTTCCCTGAGCACTTGCAATTTCAGTCTCAAATGCTCTTCCTCATTCTTAGAATAAACAAGAATGTCATCAAGGAAAACAAGAACAAACTTGTCCAAATACTTACTGAAGACACTGTTCATAGGGCACATAAATGTAGCTGGTGCATTTGTGAGACCAAATGGTACAACTACGAACTCATAATGTCCATACCTTGTCCTGAAGGTTGTCTTATGAATTTCTTCATCCTTGATTTTCACCTGATGGTAACCAGACCTCAAGTCAATCTTGGAAAATACTTTTGCTCCTCTCAATTGGTCAAAGAGGTCATCAATCCTGGGCAAAGGATATTTATTCTTCATAGTAACCTTTTTCAACTGTCTGTAATCAATACATAACATGAGTGTACCATCTTTCTTCTTTACAAACGGAACCGATGCTCCCCAAGGAGACGAACTGGGTTAGAAATACTTCTTTTCCAATAGCTCTTGCAGTTTCATCTAGAACTCTAGCATCTCTGGTGTATTCATCCTGTAGGGTGTCTTGGACACTAGTGCTACTCCTAGAATAAGTTCAATGGTGAAATCAATGTTCTCATGCGGAGGAAGCCCTGGAACCTCATCGGGAAACACATCTTTGAATTCCTATAACACATGATAGTCCTCCAACCTAGGAGTTTCATGTCCTGTTGGTTCCAGAATATGAGCTGCATACAACTGGCAACCCTTCCTACAGAACTTCTTTAACTGCATTGCTGAAACTTGTCTTACTGAAATTACTTTCGGAATACCTTTCACAACTACCGGGTTTCCTTCTTCACCCATGCATTCAAAAGTCTTGTTATAATAGTCAAGCTTCACTTAGTGAGCTTCTAACCAATCCATTCCAATGAGAACATCATAGGAACCAAGAGGTAGAACATTCAGATCTACACAAGTGATCAATCCACCCATAACCAATGGACATTTCTCTACCATGTCACTGACTTTTCTCTTAACCCCAGTGTTTAGCTGAACTAACCAATATTTTCTATGCTTTACATTCTTAAAATCACAACTCTTCGCTACTCTAGGAGTAATGTAACTGTGATTAGAACTAGGTTCAATCAAAATAGAAACAGATTGTTCAACAATCTTACCTACAACTTCAACCACAGTTGATTGGTGATATTCCCGGTGGTCCTCTAGTGCTGCATAAATTCTAGGGACTACCCTTGCTACTTGACCCACTATTTCTGATCCCTGAATGTTATAAGCTGGCCTTGCACTTTCATTCTCAAGTGGACAATATCTGTGCAAGTGGGGTCCTTCACATTTCCAACATTTGAGTGGACCTTTATTCTGATGTGGTTCTTTAGGCTTTCCACCTGTCACTCCAACTAGATTACTTGCAGCTTGGGATGGCTTCTTTTGTTGATTCCTTAATCTAGAAGGTTTGAAACCTTTCTTTCTTTCGTCAAACTTCTCATTCTTCTTGTCCTTCCATGCCTTATCATAATCAGGTTTACCTTTGCTTTGCTCATAGAAATATTTATCCTTTCTTATTGCTTCCTTGAGAGTTCTTGGCTCATAGAACTCAATTCTATCTTGGTAGGATTGAGGAAATCCACTTAAAAACCACTAGATTTTTACTTTTTCATCTCTGATGTACCGGACATACCTCAACAATTCCAACAATTTATTTACATATTCATCCATGGTCTGTTGTCCCAATCTCAGCTTATGGAACTCCTTGATCTTGTCATCATAATACCTATCATAAAGGTATTTCTTCCTGAAATACTTCTTGAACTGTTTCCACTTCAGTTTCCTTTCATTGATCTTCTTTACTTGCTTGAAGTGTTCCCACCCAATGGATTCCCTTCCATTCAGATTGAATATGGCAACTCGTGCCTTCATGTTTCCTGAATAATCCTACACCTGAAAGTACTTCTTTATCCCAAGAATCCAAGCCTCAGCTTCTTGTCTCATCTTTATCTCTTCATCAAATGTAGGAGGTTTAGCTTTCCTAAATTCATCTCAAGAGCGATCCCTATGGTTCCTTCTCCTTTTCCTTTTATGAGAAAATGAACTTGTATCTCCACTGGATTCTTTAGAGTCCGATGGTCCACTAGAATTCCTTCTCCTTCTCCTTGTGCTACTCTTACTACCTTTTGTCCTTGATGTATCTCGTCCAAAATCTATATTTTTCTGTAAATCTGTCAAACTATGCAATATGGCAGCATTCAACTGATGCTGCTCTTCCTGACATTTAACCAAGCTTCTCATGGTGGTTGCAACCTCGGACAGTGTCCCCTGGAATATCCTTCCATTATATTCTATGTCCTCATTTCCATTATAGACATTTTCTCCCATGGAGTCTTCTACTCGCTCATAAGAATTTTGAGCATCATACCCATCATGGGTTCTCATGACTGAACCACCTCTTGCTTTACCACACTATTCTTTCTAGAGTACTGCTCTTAGAAGCTATCTAAAGTTCTGCAAATGTGTTAGTAGCAAACTGTTAGATGCATAATATTAATATAAATCAAAATTACTTACCTTTTTTTTCCTAGAAACTCATAAAGCAACAATTATGCTAAAACACAGAATTTTCCCTATTTCATATTCAGCTTTGTGACCACGGACAGTCTGCTGAAATCTGCTGAAAACCGACTGAAAGACAGTCAAAAACTACTTGCAAAATCACTGAGAAATTCCTTCGAAAAACCTAAATCTTCTTAGGTCCAATCGGACCTCATCCCAGCTATTCTACCGACACTGTGGTAGTCAAAACAACTACACTTTTGATTTGCATTGGCAAGTAGATCGACTATTCATTGACGGTCTGTTTTCTTACTCCCTTCCGGTGTTTCAACGGTCAAACCACTAATTCCCCGCTGTACGTCGACAGCCTATTGGTTTATTTCTCTCCATCGTTTTGGGTCTGGAGTGATCTAACCCTCAGAATATGCAATGACGATGGAATTGTCTGTTCATCGATGGGTAAAATGACTAAAATCCCACTCTGTATCGATGAGCAAAACATTTGTTGATTGGGTGCACAATCTCTTTAGCAGCCGCAACGGCAGAAAACATTGTTACTTCGGTTTCCATGGAAACCGACTAGGCTTCTGATCGACGATGTCAACTACTGCTCATTAGGCATTTCAGCGGTTGAAACTTCTAAATTTATCTGCTAAATCGACAAGCTACTCGTATGATTCCTTCCACCGCATCGGGCCCGCAGTGGTCTATTATCCCGCATCTAATTGATGGTTTCCATAAGCCCTAACTCTTCTGCAGCTTCTAACTCTGTCGATGGTAACAATGACTATTATCCTCCAATTGGAGACTAAAACACCTCATCATCGGCTGGTGGAACCTTCACTTTCTTCCACCGCATCGGTTGTCGGAATGATTAGCAACTGTTGCATCAGGCGGTTAGTTCCCTAGTCATCCACAATGACGGCAATCCATTCAACTAATTCCTTCTGCTATTAATCAGTGAGCTGAAGCACATCCGCATTGGGAGTCGAAACTCTTCCTCTTCGGAACACTATTGTTCTAGGCTTCCGCAACAGTGGGCGCACGAAGCACTAACGTCTTCCAATGGCCAATGATTTCGTTACTTAGGGAAATTTTCAAAAAAAATTCCGCTGCCGGAACGTATTTTCTCCATGACATCGGTGGTCAGAGGATCTATCTGTCAAAGGAATAGTCCTCTATCCATTCGCAATGGTGGATGCATTATCTACTAGTCTCTGTCGACGTTTCAGCGATCGCTTCATCATAGTGGCACCGATCGTCGATGATTTTTAACACTTAGGCAAATTTTCCAAAATTTCCTGGCGTCGGTGGTCATAGGCTCTATGCGTCGAAAGCATAGTGGTCTAGCCATCCGCAATAAAGACAACTCATTCAACTAAAAATTTTCAAATTTTTTCCAGTTACCGTCCGTCGGGTGGCCTTCCCACTAAGTGCCTGTTGTATCGGAAGATCTTGTCACTAAGTCTTTCAATGGGCCGATAGTTCTGGTACTTAGAAAATTTTCCGAGTTTTTTTTTTCCTCCCATAATTTCTGATTGCTACTGGGTAGAAGGAAACCTGCCTCTACTATCTGATCTATCATGGCCCATTCAGGCCCACACTGCAACCTAGCTCTGATACCACACTGTAACGTCCCCGACCCTCCGACTGGCGAAGATGATACTACTATACGTCAATCATCGGGGGATATAGCCCCATGAACATGAACATACATATACATATAATTCTGAAGCATGATACTTTAAATCATAAAACATATCACGAAGCATAACCATTCATTATACACAACGAAAGAAAAACATATCAATCAACACTTCATGCATATATCGTATAGCATTTAACATGCATATCAGCATTCATTAATAGTAAATATGATTGTAGACACAAGTTAGGTAAGGATATTTATCTTATAAAGAGTTTGTTCCACAACCAGCTACGTCACTACAACGTTCCACCCAACCATAGGCTCGCATGCTCTTTAATCTCTCAGCAACGAGGCCACCCCCGAGCCAGGAATTATTCCCCAAGGAATAAGGAACTAAACAGGATTACACATACACACCAAAAGGGTACACAGTTCAGCCAAGCCAACACAGTTGGGTTTATCAGGAGAACAACAGATCATCCGAGCCAACAAAGTTGGGTTTATTAGGACATCTAGTAGCAAGGAAAGGCTAATGCTAAGCTGGTGAGCTCACTGAAGAGCTACAGACACCAACACCAAAGCCAACCTGGCTTCTAGGACACCCACACACACCCAACATAAGGAAGTCAGTCCCTTCTCTACAACGCAGTCCCTCAGACCCTGATCTTCCCTCTAGTGCTCTTCAGGGGTTGTGGAGAAGAAAGCCAGCTCAGTAGCTCTGCCTGTGTGGTTCTCAACCCACCAGGCTTATCAAGCACCTCAAGCCCTCATTCACCCCTCCAAAGCAGTCCAAGGACAAATCCATTGCATGGAAGCAGCCAAATAGAGCTATTCAAGATTTTACAAGGGAAAACACAGTCCAACAATCATGGACAACCAGCAGTCCGCAACACTATGAACCCTCAGCACCGATTCTTAATACAATCACTAGATTAGCTACACAGACTAGAAAATGGAAAGAGAACAAAACTCCCAAACTGTGCGGGTTGAAAAAAGACACAGCTAAACACAATGTGAAATAAAATTACGGTCATGACCCAACAATAGAGTAGTAGTCTTCAGCTCATGATTCAACGATGGAAAATAATAGAACGATACACAGTCTAAAATTTGTGGAAGAAGATACCCAAAACTCTGCTCAATCATGAAGATGATCACACAATAGACTATAAATCAGTGAGTAAAAAAGGGAAGGTGAACCCCCAAATGATGAATTATGGATATTTTAACTCAGTCTGCATGAAGGAACTCAACAGACTCGCGGTCTGGTGAGTGGACAGACCAACAACTACATCGTGGGGAGAGAGTGAGTGACATGGGCATGGTGGTGGTTTTCCTACCAGCCAATTGTTGTCCCAACTAACAACAAGAACAAACAGAGTGGTGGTGACACATGGCTTTCCCCCATGACTCAATGCTCAACATTCCCCTTTCCTTATCCTTTGGAATCATGCCCCTTCTCAATTTAGTTGCCATGAACATAGCTGGCTGGTTTATTCAATTAAAATGCATGTTTACGTGATGCCATAATTAAATATATGCCGTATGTCCCGATATACCATCGGTGACCATTCCCAAAACAGAAACACAACATAACCAAATCGATGGTGGGGCATGGGCCTTTAGCTCTGCACCAAGATTATTTACAATATGTGTATCATGTATTTTTAATGCAAGCGGGGTTAAAAATGGGGTATTACAATATAGGTTAAACTACCAACCCTACCACCTCCCATATTATGTTTGTTCCTAATCCTCCCAGGTCTTCTGTACATGGGGCTCAACATTCAATTCCTATTTCATCAATACCTTGTAGTGTCGGGGGGGAAACCCCTGGCAAAACCTACATTATCCGTCACCAAAATTGTACCTAGTCATGGACAGACCTCTAGTATAGAGAAAACTATAGTTTATGTCCCTCCTACCCACAAAAATGTGGTTAACCCCCCATCTAGTTCAGGTCAGCCCTTGGGGGCACAACTTGTAACCAATCAAACCTCTTAGGGTTATGGGTACACGGTGAATAAAGTACATATAGGAAACATTAATTATCAACCCGACCCTACAGGAACACCTTATGCTGGAATTCCATATCCTAGTAATACTTTCACACCATGGGGGCAACCTAACTAGTTCTATATGCCAGCTATGGGGGGGATACCTATACATACTACGGGGGGTGCTGGAGGACCACCTTATGGAGGCCCTCCCCCTGGGGGTCCTAATGGTCCTAGAGGGCCTGGTGGATTTCCTCCTTATGGTCATAATGGTCCTAGTGGTCCCGGGGGGCTTTGTGGCTTCCCTCCTAATGGTCCCGAAGGGTCTGGTGTCCCTCCTCCTAGTGGTTCTAGAGGCTACAAAGGTCTACCTCCCAGGGGTCCCAGAGGGTCTAGTGGTCCTCCCTCTGGTGGTCCCAATGGTCCTGGTGGTCCCGGAGGCCCTGGTGGCCCTCCTCTTGGAGGCGCTGATGGTCCTAACAGTCCTGATCCTGGAAATCAGCCCCCTACGGGTGGATCTTCCAGTGGTTCTTCATCACAACAACCTGTCTATCAGTCTACTTACGGTCCTACTGGTACTTATATGCCATATCAATATTACCATTATGTGTAACCTAATTGTCAGTTACCTTTCCTATAAACTTTGGACTTGCCTGATTTGTCCAAGTTGATTAATGATCCCATTTGACATAACCCCTCATGGCCTCCCATTCCGGTAAAGTTACCATCGGACATTCCAAAATTTGATGGGAAGCAGGGAGATGATTTGAAAACCATGTCATTACATTCCATTTTTGGTGTTCTTAAAAATCCCTTATGGATGATTCAGTTTGTTTAAGACTCTTTCAGTGAAATTTGACCGGTACAGCCGCAAAATGGTACATTGAACTTCTGCAACATTCGTTTGTGGATTTTGGCTCATTGGAAACTATGTTTCTTACACACTTTCAGCTTCCTATCCATTATGAAACGGGTACTAATCTCTTAAATTCTATGTGACAAAACACCTCCACCCACATATCTGATCATATCCATGAGTGGAGAAGGTGGAGAAGACTTATTAAGGCTCCTATCCTAGATCAGTTGTTAGCTGTTTGGTTTACTAAATCTTTGTTCCCTCTAATTGCCCAAGATGTGGCTATGGAAGGTGCCATTACTGAAGAGCAAGCCATTAGTCAAGCCCAATATCTAGACTTAGTCTATTCCCCATCTGGAACTTTGTATGAATTGATCCATCAAGCACCTCGCCCAAGCACTGATCCTGCAAAGCCACCAGTAGAAACCCCTATTGATGGGATTGTTAGTTCAATCTAGTCCCTATCAGCAGCAAAAACCTACCAAGCAAACCCAGACTTCCACCCCTACTCCTTCAACTCCCAAGGTTTTCGCCGAGTTCAATTCTATTCAGAGTATTCAAACGCTCGACAACAATAAAAAGAAAGGTAAAACTAAAAACAAAAAACTTGGAAACCAATAGAAGAATCCCAAACCAAACACCAACGACAACGATAAAGAGAAAAGAAAAGCAAAATATCCATGTCTGCTATGTGGAGGTGACCATTTCACAAAAGAGTGTCATCATCGGGACGAAATCACCCAATTTTTGAAAAGTAATTCCACACCCGCAGTTCTCACGGATCCTTTTCCCTCTCAACAACAACTGATAGACCGCATGTCTAATCAGGGAAACTCTAGTTCCTCAGAGGAAATTTGCATGATGTCCTCGGATACTATTAGTTTGTAAACACGAAGTCAGAGTCATGACAAACCTGCAGACAAGAAAGAAGACAATTTTTCTTCAGGAAAAGCTCCCTCTACTGGTTCTCCCAAGTCCTCATCTATTATTCCCCTAACCATCAAGAAGCCTAATCTCGACATGGTTTTGCATCCACCCAAGAGTACTCTTAGGAAATCTATTTTTAACCCTAATTCCTGAGATGCTCAATTTTATAATGTAATTGAAGATCTCGCTCAGGCACCATGTCCAATGTCTACCTTGGAAGTACTCCAAAGTTGTCCTACAGAACACAAAAACTTGTTAACTGTGTTAGGAGCTTTAGACCTGGACAATACTAATTTGATTCATTTCAATGTTGAGAACTATAAGTCTAGACTACCTCACAAACTCACTTTCCAAATCATAACGAAATTAGTTGGAAAGAAGGTCTTTAGAACTGTTTTAGACGAAGGAGCTTCAACTTCAGTTTTGTCCCTGTCTTGTTGGAAAGATATTGGCTCTCCCGAGCTTGTAACATCACCTACGACTCTGAAATCCTTTGATGGACGAGGTTTCCATCCCCATGGTCTCATACCAGCCCTTTCAGTCAAGCTTGGGGGCAAATATGTTTCTATTTAAGTGGAATTAGTAGATGCCCTATTAGATTACAACCTCCTTCTCGGAAGAATTTGGTTTTTCACCATGACTGTTGTCGCTTCCACAGTATTTCGAACTGTCCAATTTTTGCATATAGGTAGAACTGTCACCATTAACTAGCTTGATTTATGTATGCCAGATGTTACTACCTCTATGGCTAATAATATCCCTATGTTAGGCCGGTCCCCTCCTCCTTACCAGTTGATTGGGGTAGGCATGTTGAAGGATTCGTCCCTTATGGGGATTTTTTTGTCCACTCCTCCTAACACAAACACAACGAAAGTAAATATGATTGGATCATTTGATTATGATCCAAAGGGAAAACAAATTGTTGAGCCCACCTTGTTGAGTCCACATGAATAAATGTACAACATTATTCAAACCCTTTCTAATGACCACACTGATGAACTTCATCTGATGGCTTCAGACCTTTACCACTTGCCCCACTGGTTAGAACCCTCTCTTCCTATTCTATATTATCTCTCTGAGACTTTTCCCTCCAATGAGTCCATTATGGAGATCATGAGTATGAATGAGCCTATCTAAGAAGATCATCATCATAGATCCTCATTCCTCCCCAACACCAGTTCGATAGACCATGTTTTTGGATCCATTTTTTGCACTGATATTGTCAACACACCTCAAATCCCTATATTGTTGCAAGACACAATTCTAAAGGAAACCTATGCAACATTACTCAAAAAAATCCAATTGACATATCAGCCAAGCCTAGTACCCATGAACATGTTCATGTTGGGTAGAACTGCTCGGTAGAAGAATCTGAAGCATACAGGGCACTTTTCAAACAATTCCACAATATTTTTTCCTAGTCTTATGAAGAAATGCTGGGGATAGACCCATCCATTATGGTCCATGAAATAAAAACCTATCCCACTGCTAAACATGTCAAGTAAAAACTAAGGCAAGTCTATCCACAGAAAGCCATAGCTATCAAAGCTGAAATAGAGAAACTTATCAAAGAAGGGTTTATTTATCCCATACCCTTGACAGAATGGGTATCGAACGTCATTGTCACATACCCCAATTTGTAAAATTATGTAATTTGTTTTATTATATTTCTAAGAAATTATGATTAAATTTAATCCTAAGTAGGGATTGATGACTCAGCAGAGTCAACAGTAATGGAATGTAATTCAGAATATTTTATTATTAATAAATAAATTATGGAGACAACAGCATGGGAGAGCTGTTAAAAGAGGTTACTGGTCAAACTGGTGGATGGAACTAGGTGGAAAGGAAAAAGAGAAGTGGCAGCATCCTAAAACACTTCCTAAGTTGCAGGTGGCAACTTCCCTATATTTGGGGTCATGATTCCCCAAGAAAGTGGAATCAGAGCAGGTGGCTCATTAAATGACAGTTAACCCAACAAAGACCTAGGCAATCTTTTAAAAGTACTCAATGAAGAGAGCTTAGGCTGCTCAAATTTTATTCCAGAGAGAATTCATTCAGGTGAATGTTATTTAGGAATTTCATTGAGGAAAGAGGGAAAAACAGTAAGGAAGTGTTTTGAGGGGATTGCTGCAGTAACTTGATTTTTATTACAGCTATTTGGGCTGAGAGAACTGACTGATAGTTCAGAGTTAATACCAAGTTTAGAGGACTGGTATCTGACATTGTTGCACCTAGTTCTAGCCAGGGACACCAGAGCAAGCTCGGGGGTCCTGAGAAGTCGCTGTTTGAGCGCTCTCCAGGAGTTGGTAGGGAGGAACGACCTCCTATTGCTGTTGTTGTCCACAGCTTAAATAGGTTCTGTCATTTATTTATTTATGTTTTCTGAGTATGAATGGATGTATGTTATGTTTATTTATATGACTGAGTAGTTAGTTAGTTTCAGCAAAGTTAGTATCTCAGAATATCAGTAGTTAAACCTGTTAGTATTTACTGTGTTTTTCCACATCTGGTATCACCAGACCGTACTCCAGCACAGTATCTCAGTGTTGAGAAGAAGTATTCTTCTGAATTGAGCTTCCTATTTTTACTACCAGTAGCTACTAATGTCTTACAAATGCATATGTTAATTTCTCACAGATTTAAAACCAACTTTCTATTATTGTATTTCATTTGTTTTAGTAAATTCTATTGCAAAGGAAAGATAGAATTTAGATAAAAATTTATACTATTACTATAAGTTTCCTTCTTGGTGTTCGAATTCTGTTACTTTAAAGGTTAACATAAAGTAAGAACAGGTTACATAAATAATAGTCTTTATTCATACTTACAGCACATTTGTAAGTAAACATTTAACTAAAGGAATAAACTAAATACAATAGAAAGTAGGTAGTATAATAAACTACAAGAGAATAAAACTTAAATACTATCTCCAGATATTATAAAATAAACTAAGGAATTAATATAAAAACAACAGAAATTTTAGAAAGATAATATAAATATTACAGTAATAGCAAAGTACTCTTTTATATCTTGCTATTCATATTAAAATAGGAATTTTATAACAATAATAATATTCTTCAGAATCAACTTATTTCCGAACTGTAAGTAATAATAGTTCCTAACCCTAATTCTTTTAAGATATAATTGTATAGTAGGAAATACTTGTCCTCATTTATAAGGAGGATTTAGTATAGAAATAAAGGCAAGAATATTACTTTGATTTTAATAGGTATCATGTATTAATACAGACAGTTTATAGTAAAGTATTTGTGTTTTATAAGAACCTGTTATCATCAAACATAGAAAGTATTTTAATACTCTGTTAGTAAAACTGGAAATTTCTTCATATCTAAGTTATAAGTAAAACAGTATCAAGATAATTAATTAATAAAATATATAAACCCTATATTATTATCAAGGTTTAAACTTAATATCAGTTATAATTTCTTTATTAATAACAAACTGAATTATAAACTGACTTTAACACATAATTTTTCAATATACGATCAAAGGTATATCTGTACAAAAAGAAATTTTATAAGTACAGGATGCTTGACAATCAAGCTTAAGTATTTAAACCTCATCAGTAACCTAATGAGACAGATGTCTCCTCAACTTAAATTTTATTTAATAGAAGCAAAACAGTATTATTATCTTTCACCGTCAACTAGGGTTTAACCAAGTAACACTTAAGTACACAAGAAATTTATTTAATAAAAAGAAGAACTAGTAATATTCTTCTTACAGCCGGGTTATTAAGTAAAACATAGTAAGCATTCTTTTATTTAAATCTTTCCATTACTGCATTAAGGAAAATGCAAGAAAGAGAAACAGTTTTCAAAATATCGTAGAACTGAGGGTAAAAACCCTACCCTTTGACAAATAATCATAAGAACAACTGTAACTCTGTTTCATTTAATAACCCATAGCAGTAACAAAAATATTCATGAAGGCTTACAGCCTGTAAAAAATTTAATACAGTAAACGCAAGGCTTACAGCATGTTAAGTTTTTAAAACCAAACAATAACAACAAACAGGGTCTTACACTCACGACCGTAGCCGGATAGCTCAATTTAAGAGCTAGGGTTTTACCCACATTGTTAAAAACTTTAAAAAAACAAACAACCCAAAATCCATGGAGGTCGACCAGGGCTGCATCGATCAAACCAGCGCAATATCTTAAGGTTTTAGACAAAGATGATAAGCCGTGGAAAGACCAAGGCCTACCGTGGTCATGGAGTCGTAACCCTTATTCCAATGAAAGCGAAGAAGAGAAGCATATGCACCTGCAAAGAAATCGATTGCACAGTGTTGTTAGCGATAGTTTAAGGCATAAAAGAATTATATTAACATATAAATTACTGTACATTAAAGACAACAGGGTAGTGGTTACCTTTTCAGTTGGTAGCCCTCATAGTGAAGCCGCGACCATTTCCAAAAAGGAGATTCCTTTCAATAGCCAAAAGAATGATGTTAACTCGTTCAACCTTTAACAGCATGAAGGGAACCCCAACGAATTCGATGGAGAGCGTAAAAACCCTACATCTGCATTGTTCACTCTTTTAACTATCACACAGCCAGTTGGTAGAACTAGCCACGTCTATTTGAAAGGATAATCACTCTTGAGGGTACAGAAAAATGTTGGACTGTCATCAACCGAGCTAAGTCAATCAATGGCGGTTTCACAAAGGCAAACAACACATTTATAAACACTCCAAATAACCCTCACAGTGCAGTAACTGAGCTCGCGAGGAGCAGGAGCAGCAGGAGCTGCAATGGCGGTCAACACAACATCAAAATGGTCCCGAAAGGTTGCAGAGCGGCCGAAGGCCCATGAACAAAGGAAGAATGGCAGTTTATGGTTAGATCATCCGTTATATAGCGCCAATGCATGGCCACCAATCGACCACGTAGCCTTTTAAATAATTGTTGCTTGGGGTTATCATTCTAAAGTTAAAAACCATTGATTGCTTCCCAACAAATCATCGTATGAAGGTTCCTTAAGGAGTTTATACCTTAGTACAACCTGCATCATATAGTCAATCACACGGTTTAGTCAATGTTTATAAACCATGCATGTTATATTGTTAAATTTATAGCATCGTGCACATAAGCATAGAGTTTTGTTTATGTGTTTAAGGGTTTTAAAGTAATAGATTATGGTTATAGTTAGGTTGTTGTAACCAAGTATATAGTTAATGATATTTTAATTATGATGATTATAAAATTAATCTAGTATGCTCTAGTTCATCACTTAAATACCTATGAATAGAGTAATAACTATTCCTAGTCATAGTTCTAATATCCATTTGGTGACAATTTTATTTTGTCACTCTCCCAACTCAAGATTTTATAAAAGGCATTATAAGTAATGTATGATAGGTAACTTGGATACTCTTTTACCTACTTATTTGTTAATTAGTCTTGGGACTTAATAAAGTGATCAAATGAGATGAGTCTAGGACTGATGCTAACAGTATTTGGTTTTCAACCAAATGATACTCTTGGAATGAGTTTAGCATTCTAAAAGGAGGTAGACTTTTAAACTATAAAAGGATTACTTGTTTCGAATCATAGATCTTGAATGCTTCAGTAAGGAAATTTATGGATCGATTTTAATAATATTCCTCATTAGTTGAAAAACTAAATAGGATGCAATCTAAGCATGGAATATTATTATTATAACTTTAACTAAAAGAAGTAAACCTGTGAAGCTGTGATCTTTCTACCATGCGAAGCTGTTAAGTAAAGGAATAATAAATATGTTCTTATACTTATCTTCAGAATGGACATTTAAGGTTTTCGTACTTGTAGATTTACTAAACTTTATGTTATTGTAGGGAATAGTCCTCTACTATTTTTATGTGCAAAATACAATTCTTTTTAGTATTAAGTCTCAAAGGAAAATTTAGCAGTAATAAAAATAATACCTTGAGAAGCATGGTATTTCTGTCTAGCATGTATAAACTTTTACTAATCAAATTATATGCAGAAATATGTACTGTAAACTTCTGAGACTTGTTTGCATCGAACCATACTTCTTACCTGTATACCTGTAATAGAAGGAAACTGCTGCGTTAGCTCGAAAGCTAAGTAAGCCCAGCCCTTCACGAAAAACCACCTTGTGTCGCAAATAGAAAAACAATCAGTAACTGAAAAAGAAACTGCTCTTTAAAGTACAGAGTAAATAAATAATCATTCAGTTACAAATCTAGTAGCATAAACTAATAAAACAGTTAATGACTGCATTTAATGTGATTGTATGTTGTTTTAAAAGTTTTAAATTTTTCGAAATTTTGGGGTTTTTGACATGTGGTATCAGAGCATGGTTCAAACACTAGGCCTTGATGTGGCCCAATTACTTTCTGCAGAATAGTAAAAATAATATACTAACTTGTATTTTGTTTTATGTGAAAGGAAGAAAATTATTTTTTCTAAATCTAACAGGCAGGTATGGAGAACTTAGGAGAATATGCTGAGAAGGAATCTCCAAACACTGAGACCAGACAGATGTTCAGAGAACCTATGAGTGAGGAGATAACTGCTCACTCCTCAAAGTTGATGTATACCACAAAGAGTTTAAAGAATGAAATAGAATCAGTCAAAAAGGATAATGAAAGAATTCTGAAGACTCAAGAGGAGTTAAATCAAATTCTGATAGAGAAATTTCAGACTGAAGGGAAAAATAGAAGGTCTGAATCTGAAGAAGCTAGTCATCAAAAAGTGTCCAAAAAGATGAAATTAGCTAAACCTGATAGCAGTTCCTCATCTGAAAGCTTTAGGGAACAACAAAGCTATTAATCTACTAGTGATAGTAGCAAAGCAGAGGTGTATAAGAGAAAGAAAAAGTACAGCCCTTACGAAGAGATTTCTGGGGAGTTCAAGAAAATAAAACCCCCAACTTGCAATGGAGAAACGGAAAAAGGAGAAGAGGCAGAATCCTAGTTATCTGGGATGAGAAAATACTTTCATATTTATAATTATTCAAATCAGCTGAAGGCGAGGATGGCCATCTATAACCTTTCTGGAAAGGCAGATATATGGTGGCAAGATTTGAAGAGGGTTAAGGGGATTAAAGAAAAAGAGGTCAATTGGAGTACTTTTAAAAGGTACTTCAAGAAGAAGTTTCTGTCTGAACAGTACTATGAAGAAAGGGCCAAGGAGTTTTATGAGTTAAAGCTTGGGTCCATGACTATGAAAGACTTAAACAACAAGTTCTTAAGTCTGTTAAGGTATGTGTCGTATTTAGTTGATGAGAAACCCAAAGTATAGCGGTTTCTCAGTTGCCTACCATACCATATAAAAGACAGAATCGAATATGATAACCCCAAAAATCTGGAAGAAGCCATGCGAAAAGCTAATTTCTGTTTTGAACAGAACAAAAAGAAGGAAGGAATAGCCAATTGGAAGGCTAAAAAGAATGGTAATCAGTCTGAATTCAAGAAAAAGGAGTATGTACCCTAGAAAAATTTCAGGAACAACAAGAACAGAAACCATTCTAATGGTAAGAACTTTTAGGGAAGAAAAAATGGTGCTTCAAATAACTCCAATAATTTCAAGGGAAGCAAGGAGGTTTCTAACAATCATGGAAATTTCACTAAGAATTTCGAAAGGAAGGAACCTGTTAAGTGTTGGGAGTGCAATGGCCCACACTATGCTTCAGTTTGCCCAAATCAGAAGAAGACAAACAACAATATCATACAATACAAGATGAAATGACTGTTGGAGACTTTGCAAGGACCATGCCCCGAATCAATGTGGCGTTGGAGAATCGCCAAGCTGAGTACCAAACTTCTATGGTGGAAGTAGAAGGTATGGTTAACAAAACCCCTGTAACTATTCTAATAGATCCAGGTGCTAGCCTAAGTTATATTTCATCGCAGATAGTAGAAAAGTGTAATCTGACTGTTGAAAAGTTTGATAACTCTTGGCTAGTTCAACTAGCCACAGGGGCAAAAAGGAAGGTAAATTGTTATGTTAAGGAATGTGTGTTAGATATGAATGATTTTAAAACTACTGTTAAATTAAAAGTTTTGCCACTTGGTTCGTATGACATACTTATTGGCATGGACTGGTTAGAACAACACAGGGTAGTTTTAAACTGTTTTGATAAAACGTTTACGTGTGTAAATAATAATGAACAGCCTGTAATAGTTAAAGGTATTTCTAGGAAAACTATGGTCAGGCAGATTTCTGCCTTACAGCTCAAAAGAGCAGTCAGGAAAGGGTGTAAATCCTATGCTGTAACTATTACAGATGAGGCGAGTAAATTTGAAAAAGATAAAATAAAAATAGAGGATATTCCTGTGTTAAATGAATTTATTGATGTTTTTTCGGAGGAAATTCCAGGATTACCTCCCAGGAGGGAACTGGATTTCACAATAGAGCTGGTACCAGGTGCTGTACCTAGCTTGAAGGCTCCATACCGTATGAATATTCTGGAACTTAACAAATTAAAATCACAGTTAAAGGAATTAATCAATAAGAAATATATTCGTCCTAGTGTGTCTCCTTGGGGAGCACCAGTAATCTTTGTTAAAAAGAAAGACGGAACTATGCGACTTTGCATAGATTACCGTCAACTTAATAAAATCACAATTAAAAACAGATATCCGTTGCCCCTCATAGATGATTTGTTTGATCAACTACGTGGAGCTACGGTGTTCTCTAAGATAGACCTGATATCAGGCTATCATCAGGTGAGGATTAAAGAAGAGGACATATTCAAGACAGCTTTCAGAACTAGGTATGGACATTACAAATTTGTCGTAATGCTATTCGGGCTTACTAATGCCCCAGCTGTCTTTATGTGTCTAATGAACAACATAATGCTTAAATATTTGGACAAATTTGTTGTCGTATTCATCAATGACATCTTAATCTATTCTAAAAATGAAGAGGAACATAAGGAACACTTACGGATAGTCTTACAAGAACTGCGAGAGCAACAGCTCTTTGCGAAGTTCAGTAAGTGTGATTTCTTCAAGGATGAAATCCAGTACTTAGGTCACGTTGTGACTAAAGAAGGAATTTCAGTTGATCCTGAAAAGATCAGAACAATTGAAGAATGGCCAGTACCTAAAGATGTAACAGATGTTAGGTCTTTCATGGGAATCATTGGTTATTACCGGAGATTCATAGAAGGCTTTTCAAAAATAGCCAACCCAATCGCTTCCTTGCAAAAGAAAGGCAAGAAATTCGATTGGAACTTAAAATGCGAAGAAAGCTTTAAGAAACTAAAAAATTTATTAACAACTGCTCCTATTCTAAGAATAGCGGATCCTAATAAGGATTTCGTGGTTTGCACCGATGCTTGTAATGATGGTCTAGGCGGAGTGCTAACTCAGGATGGGCATGTCATTGCCTATGAATCCAGGAAGCTAAAGATCCATGAAAAGAATTATGCCACGTATGATTTGGAACTAGCTGCTGTTATTCATGCCTTAAAAATGTGGCGACACCACTTAATAGGCAGAAAGTTCACTTTAATGACTGATAATAAGGGTCTAAAATACCTTTTAGATCAGCCTAATTTAAATGCAAGGCAAGCAAGATGGTTAGCCTTCCTAAATGAATATGATTTCTAAATTCAACACATAAAAGGAAAAGAAAATAAAGTAGCTGATGCTTTGAGCAGAAATGCAAAACTGAATTTTGCAACAGCAATCAGTACTTATAATTCTGATTTAAGTGAACATCTAACTGAAGGGATAATTTTGGATGGAATTTACCAAAAATTACAAGCTACAGCTAAAGAAAAACCCACAGAAAGTTTAATTAAGGGTTATAGTCTAAATAAAGATGGATTTTTATTGTTTAAGGATAGAGTGTATGTGCCAAATGTGTCTAAAGTTAAATTACTGGTTCTGGATGAAGTGCATAAAACCCCTTATTCAGGGCATCCAGGCTACCAGAAGACTGTCACCATGTTGAGAAAAGATTATTTCTGGCCTAATATGAAATCTGAAGTAACTGAGTATATAGCTAGATGTTTGGACTGTCAACAAGTGAAGACAGAACATCAACATCCAGCTGGGTTGTTGCAACCCTTGCCTATTCCTAGCTGGAAGTGGGAAATAATCAGCTTAGATTTCATTACTGGATTACCCAGAAATCAAAATCAGAATGATTCAATTATGGTGGTAGTGGATAAATTAAGTAAAGAAACACATTTTATTCCTGTTAAAACCACTTTTGAGGCTGCAAATATAGCAGACATTTTCTTAAAATAGATTTTTCGGCTACATGGTGTACCAAAAGTTATTATTTCAGACAGGGATCCTAAATTCATAGGGAATTTCTGGAAATCCTTGTTTAAAGGATTAAACACCACTCTGAATTTCAGCACCTCTTTCCATCCTCAGACGGACGGACAGACTGAAAGAGTTAATCAGGTGTTGGAGGATCTGTTAAGAATGTATGTCAAGGATCAACCAGGTAAGTGGGAGGATTACTTGCATTTAGCAGAATTTGCATATAATAACAACTATCAATCATCAGCTAAGTTCAGTCCTTTTGAAATTATGTATGGGCGTAAATGTAACACTCCTATCTCTTGGAATAATCCAGTAGATAGATTAGTGTTGGGACCCGAATTATTAAAAGAAATGGAACATATTGTAAAACAAGTGCAGGAGAACTTGAAGGTTGCCTAGGATCGGCAAAAGAGCCAAGCAGATTTGAAAATAACTCCTAAAGAGTTTCAGGTGGGTGAGCATGTGTTCATAAAGGTAAGACCAAACAAAAGATCCCTAAGACTAGGGAGTTGTGTAAAATTAGCGCCACGTTACTGTGGTATGTTTGAAATTTTATCTAGAGCTGGCCAAGTGGCATATCAGCTAGCGTTACCACCTAATTTAAAAGTGCACAATGTTTTTCATATTTCTGTTCTGAAAAAGTATGTTCATGATGCTACTCATGTGATTGATTGGAACGTTGTATAGGTAGAACCAGAAGGGGAAGTTCTAGTGGAACCGGATTGTATCCTTGGGAGGAGGGAAATTACTCTGCGGAACCGCACAATTGGACAGTTGAAGGTGCAATGGAAGCACCTTAGTCCTGAAGAAGCTACTTGGGAATTGGAAAGTAAGATGCGGGAAGCATACCCGAATATGTTCCAGGAGGTTCCTGAGGAAGAAGAATAAGTAATATCGAGGACGATGTTACATTTTAAGGGGGTGTGTATGTCACATACCCCAATTTTGTAAAATTATGTAATTTGTTTTATTATATTTCTGAGACATTATGATTAAATTTAATCCTAAGTAGGGATTGATGACTCAGCAGAGTCAATAGTAATGGAGTGTAATTCAGAATATTTTATTATTAATAAATAAATTATGGAGACAACGGCATGGGAGAGTTGTTAAAAGAGGTTACTGGTCAAACTGGTGGATGGAACTAGGTGGAAAGGCAAAAGACAAGTGGCAGCATCCTCAAACACTTCCTAAGTTGTAGGTGGCAACTTCCCTATATTTGGGGTCATGATTCCCCAAGAAAGTGGAATCAGAGCAGGTGGCTCATTAAATGACAGTTAACCCAACAAAGACCTAGGCAATCTTTTAAAAGTACTCAATGAAGAGAGCTTAGGCTGCTCAGATTTTATTTCAGAGAGAATTCATTCAGGTGAATGTTATTTAGGAATTTCATTGAGGAAAGAGGGAAAATCAGTAAGGAAGTGTTTTGAGGGGATTGCTGCAGTAACTTGATTTTTATTACAGCTATTTGGGCTGAGAGAACTGACTGATATTTCAGAGTTAATACCAAGTTTAGAGGACTGGTATCTGACATTGTTGCACCTAGTTCCATCCAGGGAGACCAGAGCAAGCTCGGCGGTCCTCAGAAGTCGCTGTTTGAGCGCTCTCCAGAACTTGGTAGGGAGGAACGGCCTCCCATTGCTGTTGTTGTCCACAGCTTGAACAGGTTCTGTCATTTATTTCTTTATGTTTTCTGAGTATGAATGGATGTATGTTATGTTTATTTATATGACTGAGTAGTTAGTTAGTTTCAGAAAAGTTAGTATCTCAGAATATCAGTAGTTAAACCTGTTAGTATTTACTGTGTTTTTCCACATCTGGTATCACCAGACCGTACTCCAGCACGGTATCTCAGTGTTGAGAAGAAGTATTCTTCTGAACTGAGCTTCCTATTTTTACTACCAGTAGCTACTAATGTCTTACAAATGCATATGTTAATTTCTCACAGATTTAAAACCAACTTTCTATTATTGTATTTCATTTGTTTTAGTAAATTCTATTGCAAAGGAAAGATAGAAGTTAGATTAAAATTTATACTATTACTGTAAGTTTCCTTATTGGTGTTCGAATTCTATTACTTTAAAGGTTAACATAAAGTAAGAACAGGTTACAGAAATAATAGTCTTTATTCATACTTACAGCACATTTGTAAGTAAACATTTAACTAAAGGAATAAACTAAATACAATAGAAAGTAGGTAGTATAATAAACTACAGAAGAATAAAACTTAAATACTATCTCCAGATATTATAAAATAAACTAAGGAATTAATATAAAAACAACAGAAATTTTAGAAAGATAATATAAATATTATAGTAATAGCAAAGTACTCTTTTATATCTTGCTATTCATATTAAAATAGGAATTTTATAACAATAATAATATTCTTCAGAATCAACTTATTTCCGAACTGTAAGTAATTAATAGTTCCTAACCCTAATTCTTTTAAGATATAATTGTATAGTAGGAAATACTTGTCCTCATTTATAAGGAGGATTTAGTATAGAAATAAAGGCAAGAATATTACTTTGATTTTAATAGGTATCATGTATTAATACAGACAATTTATAGTAAAGTATTTGTGTTTTATAAGAACCTGTTATTATCAAACATAGAAAGTATTTTAATACTCTGTTAGTAAAACTGGAAATTTCTTTATATCTAAGTTATAAGTAAAACAGTATCAAGATAATTAAATAATAAAATATATAAACCCTATATTATTATCAAGGTTTAAACTTAATATCAGTTATAATTTCTTTATTAATAACAAACTGAATTATAAGCTGACTTTAACACATAAATTTTCAATATACGATCAAAGGTATATCTGTACAAAAAGAAATTTTATAAGTACAGGACGCTCGACAATCGAGCTTAAGTATTTAAACCTCATCAGTAACCTAATGAGACAGATGTCTCCTCAACTTAAATTTTATTTAATAGAAGCAAAACAGTATTATTATCTTTCACCGTCAACTAGGGTTTAACCTAGTAACACTTAAGTACACAAGAAATTTATTTAAAAAAAAGAAGAACTAGTAATATTCTTCTTACGGCCGGGTTATTAAGTAAAACATAGTAAGCATTCTTTTATTTAAATCTTTCCATTACAGCATTAAGGAAAATGCAATAAAGAGAAACAGTTTTCAAAATATCGTAGAACTGAGGGTAAAAACCCTACCCTTTGACAAATAATCATAAGAACAACTGTAACTCTGTTTCATATAATAACCCATAGTAGTAACAAAAATATTCATGAAGGCTTACAGCCTGTAAAACTTTTAATACAATAAACGCAAGGCTTACAGCTTGTTAAGTTTTTAAAACCAAACAATAACTACAAATATGGTCTTACACTCACGGCCGTAGCCGGAGAGCTCAATTTAAGAGCTAGAGTTTTACCCACATTGTTAAAAACTTTAAAAAAAACAAACAACCCAAAATCCATGGAGGTCGACCAGGGCTTAATCGATCAAACCAGTGCAATCTCTTAAGGTTTCAGACAAAGATGATAAGCCATGGAAAGACCAAGGCTTACCGTGGTCATGGAGCCGTAACCCTTATTCCAGTGAAAGCAAAGAAGAAAAGCATATGCACCTGCAAAGAAATCGATTGCACAGTGTTGTTAGCGACGGTTTAAGGTATAAAAGAATTATGTTAACATATAAATTATTGTACATTAAATACAATAGGGTAGTGGTTACCTTTTCAGTTGGTAGCCCTCATAGTGAAGCCGCGACCATTTCCAACAAGGAGATGCCTTTCAATAGCCAAAAGAATGATGTTAGCTCGTTCAACCTTTAACAGCATGAAGGAAACCCCAGCGAATTCGACGGAGAGGGTAAAAACCGTACAGCTGCATTGTTCACTCTTTTAACTATCACACAGCCAGTTGGTAGAACCAGCCACGTCTATTTGAAAGGATAATCACTCTTGAGGGTACAGAAAAAGGTTGGACTGTCATCAACCGAGCCAATTCAATCAATGGTGGTTTCATAAAGGCAAACAACACGTTTATAAACACTCCAAATAACCCTCACAGTGCAGTAACTAAGCTCACGAGGAGCAGGAGCAGCAGGAGGTGCAAAGGCAGTCAACACAACATCAGCATGGTCCCGAAAGGTTGCAGAGTGGATGAAGGCCCATGAACAAAGGAAGAATGGCAGTTTAGGGTTAGATCATCCATTATATAGCGCCAATGCATGGCCACCAATCGACCAAGTAGCCTTTTAAATAATTGTTGCTTGGGGTTATCATTCTAAAGTTAAAAACCGTTGATTGCTTCCCAACAAATCATCGTTGGAAGGTTCCTTAAGGAGTTTATACCTTAGTATAACCTGCATCATATAGTGAATCACGCAGTTTAGTCAATGTTTATAAACCATGCATGTTATATTGTTAAATTTATAGCATCGTGCACATAAGCATAGAGCTTTGTTTATGTGTTTAAGGGTTTTAAAGTAATAGATTATGGTTATAGTTAGGTTGTTGTAACCAGGTATATAGTTAATGATATTTTAACTATGATGATTATAAAATTAATCTAGTATGCTCTAGTTCATCATTTAAATACCTATGAATAGAGTAATAACTATTCCTAGTCATAGTTCTAATATCCATTTGGTGACAATTTGATTTTGTCACTCTCCCAACTCAAGATTTTATAAAAGGCATTATAAGTAATGTATGATAGGTAACTTGGATACTCTTTTACCTACTTATTTGTTAATTAGCCTTGGGACTTAATAAAGTGATCAAATGAGATGAGTCTAGGACTGATGCTAACAGTATTTGGTTTTCAACCAAATGATACTCTTGGAATGAGTTTAGCATTCTAAAAGGAGGTAGACTTTTAAACTATAAAAGGATTACTTGTTTCGAATCATAGATCTTAAATGCTTTAGTAAGGAAATTTATGGATCGATTTTAATAATATTCCTCATTAGTTGAAAAACTGAATAGGATGCAATCTAAGCATGGAATATTATTATTATAACTTTAACTAAAAGAAGTAAACCTGTGAAGCTGTGATCTTTCTACCATGCTAAGCTGTTAAGTAAAGGAATAACAAATATGTTCTTATACTTATCTTCAGAATGTACATTTAAGGTTTTCGTACTTGTAGATTTACTAAACTTTATGTTATTGTAGGGAATAGTCCTATACTATTTTTATGTGCAAAATACAATTCTTTTTAGTATTAAGTCTCAAAGGAAAATTTAGCAGTAATAAAAATAATACCTTGAGAAGCATGGTATTTCTGTCTAGCATGTATAAACTTTTACTAATCAAATTATATGCAGAAATCTGTACTGTAAACTTTTGAGACTTGTTTGCATCGAACCATACTTCTTACCTGTATACCTGTAATAGAAGGAAACTGCTGCGTTAGCTCGAAAACTAAGTAAGCCCAGCCCTTCACGACAAACCACCTTGTGTCGCAAACAGAAAAACAATCAGTAACTGAAAAAGAAACTACTCTTTAAAGTACAGAGTAAATAAATAATCATTCAGTTACAAATCTAGTAGCATAAACTAATCAAACAGTTAATGACTGCATTTAATGTGATTGTATGTTATTTTAAAAGTTTTAAATTTTTCAAAATTTTGGGGTTTTTGACAGTCATCCCCATCAACAAAAAACAAGGCACCATTAGAATATGTATCGATTTCAGAGATTTGAACAAAGCTTGCCCCAAAGACAACTTTCCCACTCCACATATCGACCAGATTATCGACAACTATGTCGGAAGTGTCCTCTTCTCATTTATGGATGGATTTTCAGGTTATAATCAGATTGAGATTTTACCCACTGATCAGCAAAAGACGGCATTCATTTTCCCATGGGAACCTTTGCATATAGGAAGTTACCATTTGGCCTAAAAATTGTTGGAGCCACTTTCCAGCGTGTTATGTCCTATGTGTTTCACGATATAAAACATATTGTCAACCATACCTTAATGACCTCCCTACTCATTCACAGCGACGGGAGGACCACCCTAGTCATCTTAGAGACATTTTCCTGATATGCCGTCATTATCATATATAGCTCAATCCTCATAAATGTGTTTTCTACGTTGAGACGGGACACCTGCTAGGTTTTTTGGTTTCTAAGGATGGCATCTGGATAGATCCATTGAAAATTGCTGCTATTTTAGCTCTACCAGCCCCAACCAACCTTCTAGAACTCCAAAGTTTGCAAGGGAAGGCAAACTTTCTTCGCCATTTCATGTGTAATTTTGCAAAGAAAACACACAGTTATATGCGTCTCTTTAAGAAGGACACTCTATTCTATTGGGATGACCAAGCCCAACTAGCCTTTGATAATATCAAACACACTCTGACTCATTCACCCGTGATACACCCCCTAGATTATTCAAAGGATTTTCTCTTATATATTGTTTCCTCCACTACTACCATCTCTATGGTTTTGGTGCAGGAAAATCCTGATGGTCAGGAGCACGTGATCTACTATGCTAGTAAGAATCTTATGGATTCTGAAACCCGATATTCACGTGTGGAGAAATTAGCATTGGCCATGATCATTTCTGTTCAAAAATTTTGTCACTACATTTTGCTCCGCACAACCACCGTATTGGAAGACCAGAACCCTATGTACTACATCCTTACTCGTCAGGTGCTCAGGGGAAATTACTCCCGATGGATAGTCATACTACAAGAGTTTGATCTAGAATTTTCCAAAGCCACATCAAAGAAATCCTTGGTCTTTGTCAAGCTCATGTGTGACCTTCTCTATGCTTTGAAAAAATCTGAGCCCGGTGATTCATTTCTGGATGAATTCCTGTTCCTAATAAGCACTACTGACCCATGGTATGGATAATTGCTCATTTATCTCCAAACACAAATATTTCAACCAAATCTATCTCGTGACGATCGTCGCTGTATCCGTCACCATGAAAAATACTACCTCATCTTGAATGATACTTTGTATAGATGTGGTATCGATTCTATTCTCCGGTGATGCCTTACCCATGAGGAAGCTGAACAAGTATTGAATGATTGCCACTCTGGAGCATGTGGCGGTCATTTATCTGGGATGGCTACAGCCCAGAAAATCCTTCGCACTGGCTATTTCTGGCCTTCAATCTTTAAATATTGTCACGAGGCTGTTAAGAAATTCCCACCCTGTCAACATTTTTATCCAAAAAAATGCGCTCATCCTGCTTTGCTACACCCTGTCATTGTCGTTGGCCCTTTTGCCAAATGGGGGATTGATTATATGCATTGTATGCCTACCTTAGTCAGGGGGCATGGTTACATCATTGTAGTCGTTGATTATTTTACAATGTGGGTTGAGGCCATGCCTACATATGCAGAGGATAGTAATACTGTCGCTCTCTTCCTGTTCAATCATGTGATAGCTAGATTCAAAGTCCCGCAGTCCATAGTTACTGATCACGGATCACATTTTCGTAATCAAATGATGGAGGAACTAAGTTCCAAGCTATTTTTTCATCATGAAAACTCTATGCCCTATTATCCGCAAGCTAATGGTCAAGTCTAGGCCATTAACAAAGTTTTGAAAATGATGCTTTGTTGGATGGTTGGAGGCCATAAATCCAATTGGAACCACATCCTTTTCTCCACTCTTTGGGCTTACAGGACTTCGGTGAAAACAGCTACTAGTTTCACACCTTTCCATCTTGTTTATGGACTCGAAGCTATCTTACCGATACAATGTCAGATCCCATCCTTGAAACTTACCGTCGAACTTCTCCTAAACAATTCCACAGAGGAAGAGAGATTTTTATACTTGAACAACCTTGACGAAACTAGAAGAGATGTTGCCATAGCTAATGAGGCACACAAGAAACATGTCAAGGCGTAGTATGACAAGTTTTCCCAACCTCATCCCTTTAATGAGGGTGACCTAGTTTTGAATTATGATCAAAGATATGACAAACTAGGGAAAGGAAAGTTCAAATCCATGTGGTATGGTCCTTTTGTTATTTCGAAACTTTTAGAGAAAGGGGCCTACGATCTCGTGGACTATGATGGAATCCCCTTAGGACAACCTCACAATGGGTTGTACCTAAAAAGGTACTATGTATAGATCTCTCTTGGATAGTATCTTGTATATATGTATATTACTTGACTTTCAGTGTGCTTAAGTATTTTCAATATGGTTTTGAGTTTAGTGTCCACATCTATTTATACCATGTTTTTGTCATGTAGAGCAGATGGCTTTCTACGGCTTCGTTGATGGTTCTTGCTGCCACACCTTGAATCTTTCCTCAGCTGCTTGGGTTCTCTATTCCCCAGCTTATGATTTTGTCAGTTCAGAATCAGTTTTTATTGGTCCCGCTACCAACAATATCACCGAGTATCGAGCAGTTATAGGTATTCTAACAGAAGCTTCCTCCCAATATGTTCACAACTTGGTAGTCTTTATGAACTCGCAACTTATGGTTTGTCATCTAAACCATGTCTATACCATTAGGAATCCTGTGCTTCACTGGCTCTTCTAGAGGGTACATTTGTTATAAAGGTCATTTAAAACCATCACCTATAGGCATATCCCTAGGGAACATAATGTATTTGTTGACTCATCGACTAATTACATCCTAGATTGGCATATCACCCATTCATGACATGAAATCAAACATGGTTCATTGTAAATAAAATATAAAAGACACATAAAAATTGTGGAAAATGCATTCACCATTTGAGACATATAAACACCAAGTAATAAGTCTGTATATATATATGAATATGTTTTACAAAAAATAGGTCACGAGACCTCATCTGAAGCGCGTAAGATTTCAGGTAAAATATCATCATACAAAAGTCCTAAAGATATCAGCTTTCAGTGGATACATCATGCATCTAATGATGCTCGTGGTAACACATCACTGCCCGGGCTACTCTTCCTAGTAGTCTACTAAAGCGACCCAGTACTCCTGCTGTAGGCCTCTGATACCTTAGTGGGAGGTCATCGATCGAGGCGTCTGGGATGTCTAGAGTCAACCTCTCTAGGTTTTTCTCTAACTCCCCTATCACATCATCACCATGTGCTACAAAATAGGCTCTGACTCGCCTATCCAAAGGGGAGGCTCCCCCAGGTGGTGCTGCTCCGATGTCTGCATGAAAACATTCAAGTCTCATTACTAAACATAAAAAATATAAAACATCAAAACATAATAACACTATTTCCATTTTAGGGTCTTTAGTTTATTACCAATATCACCCCACTATCCACTAGGAGGGAGCGATAGGTCAGGGTCACCACTGAAGTCAGTGTCTGCATATGCATAGTCCTCCACCATGAGGATTTGATCTCTCAACCATCGAAAGAACGGGTCATTGAACTTTACCTTGCCTCTACTCGCTATGGTATGGGCCATAATTCGGACCCACCTCTGCATGCGAGGGTCCTGTGCCCTCAACTCTGTAAATACCACCTGGGTTCTCATCTGTGGAACCCTCACGAAAAAGAAGCAAGCTAGAATGGAACCAAATAACCAAATTGATTCAACTCCCCCTGCCGACACTTAGTCAGCTGATCCGTGAATATCGGAAGTAGAGCTTCCGCCTAGTTGAAGACTGTAGGTGCCATGGCCTCTATGGCATAGATCATATGCGCTCTAGACACCTGGTGTACTCCTTGGATTCCTACCACTCTCTACATGGTAAACAATATGGTTCGTAGAGGGCCATCCACCACTGCTTTTATGGGAATTTTCTTCCTCAATGTCCTGGTCCTAGGAATGTAGTGGCGGTCTATCAACTGTTGAGTAGTAATGTCCCCCCCACAGGAACCAGTCAATGAGATGGGAGCACCCTGTCTTGAAAGGCCTGTCAAGAAGTAGATGTCATCTACCTCAATTGTCAATATGTGAGCACCAACCTCAAAATATTGTTGCTCTGGATTCCACATCCAGAGTATATGCTCTAGCAGTTGCTCATGCGATACCATACTGGGTTTGCGGAAGAAATTTAAGAGTCCACAGTCTCTCAATGCGGCTATACAACCTGAATTTCGTTCGGTGAAGGAATTGTCATTGTCATGTTTCCTCTCTTTCCATATGACCATTTTTTATCAATAAAAACCTGTAAAAAACCATCACAAGACTAATTAGAAGCATTCCCAATCATTCAAATCAACAAAAGTGAGCTAGTTTTTCTTGTGAAACCATTTATATTTATCCACGGCTGACACCTCATGTGTCCCATTGAGGAAAAGCGGTGGCACCACCTGTGCGCAGTGTTTTTGATGCAGTTCGAGTGGGGTATCGCTTATCCCGCAAGGGATAAGAGCGGTGCCTACTTCCATGGTTTTATGGTTTTCCATACAATCCCAAAGCACCATCAAAAGTCAAAATTGAAGACATGGAATGAAAGAGTAGGGTCTAGGATATTACCTAGAACTAACGGTGCATGAATCCAATGGTGGATGCTCCTGATATCAGCGACTAAAATTCTGGACAAGAAAATGCTCCAAAGACTCTCCACTATGGGTAAATGGTAAAATGTTTTAATTTTTTACTATTTACATGACTTTTATATACATTTTAGGGTTTGTCATGCTATAGTTTTGTTTTGAAATCATTTATTACTCAAAATATATCAGTCCTAATCCTTTAATATCAATTATTGGAGCATTTAACACTTTTTTTCGAGTCGTTGCAGGATAGAAGAGCTGTAGCAGTAAAGTTTTGGGAGTTTGTTTTTTACTTTTTCATACTACCATAAAATGGAAAAATTCTTATGAGAGTTTATTGTGACACTTTGGTCACAGTCTCGAAACTTAGCATCAAAGTTCTAAGTCCATTTTTTATTCTTTTCACGCTCGTAAAATCTCTCATCATGAAAAGAGACCTAATGGAGTCTTCTTTAAACTCTTTTCAGGCTCCTTAAAAATGGAAAGATTGTCGAGTGATCTTGTCTTCTTCACACTCGTTAAATCATTTGAAGAGTCATTCATCTGATGGTAGGTTATCACTTTTTCAATTCAAGTGAACTATTTTACAAAAAAGGACCCTATGGAGTCTTCTTCCGTGGTCATTCAGACTCTCTAAACATGAACGATACCAAGTTTTATTTAATTGGACTCATTAAATTAAACATTGAGAGACCCTCTTTTGGGAACGAAACCCTCCTCTCTTAGGTTCGTAAAACATATGAGTTTTGACTTGTCTTCAAATGAGCTATAACGAGTATTTGTTACCCTCTTTGAACTCGTAAAACCAAAAAGAGGAACTCATCAACCATGATGGGGAAAATGGGAAGGGAATCATTTTGCAAATAAATGGCAGTAGTTTGTCATTACCTTTTGAACAAGGCACTTGTCTGCATATCATTTCAGTCAATTGGGTATTCAGCTGATCTCCATGATGATCCACTTTCATGAGTCGTGTCACTCCTTTGAGTCTTTCAAAATAATGCATTGTCCGCCATTGTACTATGTGTTTGTCTGGTTTAGTCGTGCTACCAAGTCTTTTGTCATGCCACCCGATGTTCAAAGGGAAGTTGAAGAATTTTTACCTTTGTAGTCAAAATAGTCTCTATGTCAGTACTTTTGAGTCATTTTATGGTTACCTTATTCACATCATTCTAGAACTATGTTTCGAGTTTCATGTCATCGATGTGGGACACATCATGGCTCTCCTTCGACGAGACTATTCCCGTCAAAATTAGCTCATCATCCAGGAAATAGTCTTAGAAACAAAAATTTAGTACCTTGAGATCTATATGCCTTAATGACATATTCTCTCGCTCTCGACATAGGTTCACATCATTGACCTTTGATCGATAGAATCAACTGGGTGTGTTTGACATCAGGACATCTATTCACGCTCCGTAGATTCTAATAGGATACCTTGGGAATCATTGACATAAATGGTGATCTCCCTCGCACTTGTTAACGGTTCAGACCATTCACCAGTAATAAAGTGGTTTCTACCATGTTCGACTTCAGATCATTGTAATCACATGGATAGAATCGTACTTTGTTAAAGACGAGACGAAGACCCTGGCTATTTGTTTAGCACTCATTGCTTTCCCCAGGTTGTGATGGTGTTTTGTATATTTAGCATGGATCCACATTTGTATGGTCGTGACTATGCTCAAATTTTCATCTGTATGACATAGATCTATGTTGTATGTCTGGTAGCTATGTCCAAGTTTGAGTCCTCTATCACATGTATCTACACTATATTCTAGTAGCCATGCTTTTTTATTCCTCTCATGGATCTACCTTATATTGGTCTACAACCATGAGTTGGTTACATTTGTCTATGATTCAAAATCATTGATGTATTACAGATTCCTACTGGACGACATTCTTCGACTGAGCTGACATTTTCACCTCGAAGTGACAACTTGTTATCTCAAAGCTCTCTCTTATCATATCCCTCTAAGTATCATGCTTTGGGGGGCATTCTGTTATACCTAAATCCTATCACCATCATGTGATAAGATCCTTAACTTCCATGTTTTCCCTTAATTCCAACACTTGGAGTGGAAACTTGCTCTGTTTGTCAATTCTACTTGAAAAAACCTAGCACCATGTTTACCCTATGGCTAATGACCGGTACCTTTCCCAACACCACTTGTATCCTATCATATAGAAGTGGCGCAACCACCTATAGTTTTTGTTCCTAAAGCGGTTCTCATCTAAACCACTCTATCATAAGGGAACAAAAGTGGTACCCTGGGTAAAATGGGAAAAAGAGAAGTTTCTTGAGGCTTCTAGATCATGAGCCTCATGTCCTCCCTTATCCCTATCATTATGGGTTAGTTTGAGCTCGAGATCCCCCTTGGTAGGATGTTAGAGCCACCTCACCCACAATTCTCTCAACTATTCCTATCCATTGAGCCTTATAAATACAAGCTCATATCCATAGTTGAGGGGGAGAACTATAGAGGTATTGTTATGCTATTGAATTGACTACCTAGTCCAAACCATTTGAGAGCATAGAGAGAAAAGTTGAAGCTTATGGGGATGAATTTTTTGTCTCATGGAGGACCTTGTCGACACTAAGGCAACAGTTGTAAGCTTCTCCATACATTCTTAATGCAAAGCTAGTTTATGTCCCACATTACTGTTTTTTTTATTTCACATGTATATGTTGTTAGATTCCTTAGTCACTAGCATGGATATGTAGATGATTTTCTACTAGCTTTGATGTTCTTGTATGTTTGATATGCTTGCAGGTACACAGGTTCATAATTGAAGCAATATTCCAAGTTTCTATATCATTCAGGGAAGGTCTTCATCCTTTTTCATTCACTCATTTGTTCTGGATCTGAACCATTCAGACGAGAGGAACTGCTTCTGTCCACAAAAGGTGCAATATTCCTGATAACAATGCTTTCCATGGAGAAGGCATGTTTCCATTTATTTTAGTGATATGTTCTTTCTCTCAGCCACTTCATTTTGTTGTGGTGTGTATGGAACTGAGTGGTCTATTCGAATCCCCTCTGATTCACAGAAATTTTGGAAATATCTTATGACATATTCTCCTCCTCCATCAGATCTTATTGACTTGATATTCTTATTGAATCTATTCTCAACCATAGATTTAAAACTTTTAAAAGTATCACAAACTTATGATTTTAGCTTTATGAAGTAGATCCAGCAGTACCTAGAACAATGATCAATAAAGGTCAAAAAATACCTACAACCATTAATTGAATTTGTGGGCATAGGTCCAGCTACATCACTGTGTATCAAATCAAGTGTAGAAACAACTCTATGAGCCTTCCCAACATCATACTTCTTTTTTGGATTCTTACCTACCAAGCACCCAACACATACTCCATCGAAAGTTTGGATGGAGGGAAAACCTTCAACCATGTTATCATTGTGGAGCTGCTTCAGATATTTCAAATTGAGATGGCCAAATCTCTCATGCCAAATCTTAGTGGTGTTGTTAGCATGAGACACTAAAGCTGTAGGAGGAGAAACAAGTAAGAAATGTGAAAACCCATAAGCTTTGGTAGAGTGATTTGCAATATCTTTCACTACAAGCTTTCCAGTGGCTTTTTATGTAATCTCAACTAAGTCTGACTCGAATGTGACCCTCTTTGGAGAGCCTGTATGTGTCATCTAGTAAATAGATAACAGTTTAGCAGCAAGGGAGGGAACATATAGGACATTCTTGAACTCACCATGCTTCAATCTGACTGAGCCCCTTCCTTCTGCTAGAATATGGGAATCATATCCCATGTGAATATTAGGCCCCTTTTATAGTCAAAGAGTATAGAAGGATTCTTTGGAGGAAACCATATGGTTGGAGGCTCTAGAATATATAATGTATGCTGAGGATGGAGAGAGAGTTTCTTCCTAAGCATGACATCTTCTGGCATATTCTGTCGGTGCTTCTTCATCATGATTCTTTGCTCTTGGAGGAGCAATGTTGTGGTGCTTGAGAAGAGCATAAATCTCATCAAGTTCATTCCTCATATAATGTTCTTCAAGATGGTATCCCTTTTCACAATACGAACATAAATTATTTTCAAATAACTTCTTCTTAGAGTTGGAGGCCCCTTCAGAATCTAGCTGATTTGGTTTAGGCTTCAAATCATCTACCTTGGGATCCTTCTTCTTTTATTTTCCCTTTGATTGCACTTTGGAGGAGTCATTAACCAATAGATCTTGATCTTTGGAAGTCTGGATGACTCCCATTCGGATCAATTTGTCTTGTTCTTTGATTAAGGACTCAAAGAATGAATCTAGAGAAGGTATTTTCCAATCAGGAAATATTTCCCACTTGGAATGAAACATAGAGACATAGACAGAGTACTCAAGACCTAGTTTGTTCAGTATTGAAAGGACATTATGCTCATCCTTCCGCTCTATCCCAAACTATCTGTGTTGTAGCACTAGAGACTTAAATTTGGAGAAGAATTACTCAATGGTCTCGAAACTGTTGGGATGTAAAGATACCAACTCATTCTCCAGAATGTGTCCTAGAAGCTCATCTTGTTTGTTAAACAAGATATCAAGCTTCTCCTAGGATTCTCTGGGAGTCCTCAATCCTTCCATATGGAAGAGGATTTCTCTAGAAATATAAGTACATAAGTACCTGAATGATTCATCACAACAATTTAGGAACTTGTTTTGCTCTACCTGTTGAGGAGGTTCAACCTCCCATCCATGTATAATCCTATGGTATCCATGCTTGCACAAGGCCAGCTGCATATCAATCCTACAATCAAGGTAATTGGAAGTTGTGAGGATCCATGGCTCAGGAGTTTGAGAACTCATAATTTCTTTGGCAGGGAGATATCAAATACTTCTTTCAATCTACGTAGCACCTGTAAAATTCATTGCAAATAACACTAAAACATAATAAAATTTAGAATCATGCTTTTCCTCCAGACATGAACATGTTTTCAGGGTCTGTCACACCCTCTCTGTTGATCTGAATGAATCCAAAGCTAGCAAATTTTCATAGGGGACTTATATGGAAACCCAACTACTTCTAATGTTTGATGAGGAGAAACAAGCATGCATCCTTTCTGATAAGGCTCTGATACCATGTTAGAATTTGAATTCCATATGATCTTCAAGCAGAGAGTTCTGATTATATAGCAGCAATTTAATGGAGGATGAACATACAAACTAAGAAAAACAAACCACACAGGAAATGGACAAGTATTGCTCAAGAATTTATAGTATATTAATCATAATAATATTAGGTGTACAATAGATTACAAATAGGTAGAATTCGAATGCATGAGGAGTGAATTCAAATTATCCAAGTGGATAAGACTGTATCTAACTGAATCTCTAACTCAAGGTCTCCCAATAAATATCGAAGTCCAACAAATCAACTCTCTGATGACCAATAACTCCAACAGACAGTAACAACTAGTTAACTCAGTGCAACTGAGTGTGGTAGGTGAACAAAAGCACTCCTCCACATGCATGCATGCATTATCCATGCGAATCATGCACTAGCTAACTGATAGTGATTCATCTAAAGGTAACTGAAAGCTAACTATGGCTAACTAGTGCTAACTCCAACTAACTGAAGTAGGTTGGTGTCAGGACTCCGAGTGGATCCTAAAATATAGGGATTGGTCTAGGAGATGTTATATCAGATTTCACCACACTAGGTGAATCACACATTGTATGTCCTTCCCCTGTCCTGCTGCAGACTCATTAGCCCCTATGGACCACTTTTTGTCTTTTGATGTATCCTTGACCATCCCTAAAAACATAAGAAAAGTGATATACGCGGCTTTTTCCCCGATAACCCCATACATACGCAGATATTCCCTCTATAGTCGTGTACATCGGGATGTGTACATAATCCAGATCCTTTTGGAGCGTTCCTTGACTTGGATCCGACTCATATGACTCCTGGCCTTCCATATGCCTTGAGATTGCACGGATTCGACCTTTCAGTATCCCTTTGAAAAGCTATATAAGGAACCCATTGAGACATTGAAAGCATAAGAGAGAATTGAGAGTAACGAAACTATAGTCCATTGTTGCTAGAACTTATGCTTGAGTCTGCATCCCTTTGTCCCTTCGAGCACTGTTGTGTTCTTCCCAAGCTTTCCTTTTGCTAGTAAGCTTGCTATCGAAGTGATGGAGTATTGAGGTGGTGGAGGCCCAAGTGGGGGATTCAGTTTCTCCAGTTCATAGATGTGCTGTCAGAGGTTGTCACTTGTAATCTCTGATTCATATTAATAGAAATATATTTTCCTGTCCAGTAATGTGTATTTGAATGAATATTGTATCCATTGGAATATGTCAAATGCTTATACATTATTGATTATATATGCTAGAATAGATCTAACACCATGAAATATAGTATGCTTGTATTGTTTACTTGTTGTTGAGGACGTGCTATAACAATTCAAGCTGAATATTGGAAAGCTCAACGGGGATCTACTTTAACCATCCGGAATAAGGTACGAGGTTCGATCCTTTAGCGTTAGATGTTTTTATTTCTATTGCATATTGGGAAAGATTGATTTCTGGAGTCTAGTTGTCTGTTGTGGTACCCCAAGCCATAGGAATTTCTCTCCGTAACAGGAGGCACCCTCACTAATCCATGCACATGAATTAAGTGGAAGCTAACCTCTAGCATTGTCTCCCAAACTTCAATGACTGGTACATGTGGCCCCATTGGGCCATGTGGACCCAATTGCACTAGTGGACTCATTTAATTAAATTAAGGTTCCTAAGTTGAGAAATAATTAATCTAATTGACATTTGACCAAGGGAGGATTAATAATCCTAACAGTAAGAAATGAATATTAATCCTTTACTGATGCCTTTTCAGGGTATCATCAGGTAAAGATTGCAATAGAATATAAGAAAAAGAATACAATTACAACTGAGTGGGGCTCATTCACACACAATGTTATGTTACTTGGATTGAAGAATATACCAACCATCTTCTCAAGAATAGTGATAGCTTCTTTCCATGAGTTTTTACATAAATTCTTAGAATTATTTATGAATAACTAGACATTTTATAACTTGTTAAAGGACCATGTTCTGCTTGTCAGGATTATGACGGACTACTGTAGATAGATTGGGATTTCAATGGACCTATAGAAATGTATCTTTTATGTTCCCTTTGGAAATTTGTTGGGACATATTGTATGTAAGGATGGTGTCTTAGTCGATACTACAAAAAATGTTGCTATTATAAACCTACAAGAACCAATTACAATAAAAAGATTGTGATCCCCCTTGGGTCATACCAGATACTACAGAAGGTTTATAAACAACTATGCATATATTACTACACCCTTGGATAGATTATTGAATAAGGATAATACCCTTTAATGGAATGAAGTATGCAATCATGCATTCAATGAGATTAAAGAGATAATGGTGAATGCCCCAATCCTAACATTTATATTTGGAAAAAGGATTTTCATGTTCATGTTGATGCATCCAGGATTTCCCTTGGTGTTTTTCTTGCTTTGATAGGGGAAGGAGAGATGGATCATCCTATGTATTTTTCCAAAATAAATTTTTCACTCAAAGAACAAAACTATACTACTACAAAAATGGAGAGATTAGCCATGATTTAAGCATTACATAAGTTTTGTCAATACCACCTAAGAGGGAATTTAATTTTTTTTCATGGATCATTCATTCTTCCCTGAAGTGACTAGTAAATAATCCATTGTTATAAGGAAGAATATGCAGGTGGGTACTTTTTTTTATGGAGTTCTCATTTGAAGTCATTGTGAAGCCGAGAAAACATAATCATGGACCAGAACATCTATCTATCATAGAGTCAGGGGAGACCGATGGACCATTGGATGACCATATACCAAATGATGCATTGCGTTGAATAGAATTTGTCCCTGATTATAATGAGGATATCATATTATTTATTATCAATGGTAAGTCTTCAGATGACTTGTCCTCCATGTAGAAGAGACATCTAGTAGTAAGATCTATGGAGTATGAACTTATTGTGCGCCAACTATTTAAATTGGGGATCGATAGAATCTTGCACACATGCATATTAAACCATGAGCATGATAGTATTCTATGGGAATTCCATGTATGTTACACACATTTCTCATCAACACCATGTAGTGAGATCAAAGCATCAATGTTTTCCTTAAATCCTCAAGTTTTGAAGTTAAAAATGGACAAGGATCAATGATTTCACACTTTTGGCCACCATCGCACTTTCCTTGTGGTCAAGGTGTAGTACCTACATCAATAATGCCCCGTTTCTTTGAGAAGTAAGCAGTGCCACTGCTATCTAGTTTTTTACAATGTGAGGTGCTCACCTAGTAACACTCTATCTTCTTGGAAAAAGAATGGTGCTTGAGTTATAAAGTCAAAAAGAGAAGCTTCGAGAGGATTCTTGAAGCTTGAATTTGTGAGGTCACATCCCTAAGGTTCGATACCACATAGAGATCAAGATCCATCATTGTAGGATCCTCCCTCTACCTCACCCATGAGATAATAAACCTATTCTATCCTCCCATGTCTTTAAATACTAGCTCACCCCCCATGGGTAAAGGGAGGAATATTATGTTATTGCATCTAAACTCTGGACAAATTCACACAAGACTAGTGAGCAATTAGTAGGAAAACTTGAGTCTTTGAGGAAAGGTTCACTTGAGAAGGGTTTCTCAACACCAAGGCTTAGGTTGTATGATCTCTCTCTCCATATTATTAATGCAAATAAAGTTTTCTTTCCCATGAGCATTATTGTTTTTCAATCATAGTGTTTATTGTTGAATTCCTTGGTCATTAACATAATATAATAGATTATCTTGTTACTCTAATTTAGGGTGGGTTTGTTTGTGTATCTTGCAGGACATCTATAGAGATCATACACTCCATAGACTAGCCTTATACAGCTTGTGAGAGGTAAAAAGTATTTTATTCAAGATATATATTTGATCTTAGGGAAAGTTCTTTTATGTTGTGACTGCTTTGTTATAGTACTGAGTGTTTTAGTCTAGGGAAACAGCTTCTGTTCACACTAGTTGAGTATTTCTGGTAACAAAATTGGCGACCATACTGGGAAGAATAGATCATAATTCTTAAGTATTCTTGGTTCTTACGTTGTTTTCAAATTTCAATTTCTTATCATAGATCAAATCTACTAGTAAATTAGCTAGATTTGGTTTGAAATTCCTATATCTTCCTTGATCTACCTCTGATGCTTCATTTTATTGTTGATTATTATCATTTGGATCCATTTATTGAACTATGAAAGAGTCTATTTTTCACCTAGTGTTTGATTTCAAAATGTCTATTGGCAACCACACTTGGGAAGTGTTGAAAGAGTGGCCACCACACCTTCTCTTAAGGAAAAAAGTGGTGCCACCACAGTTATCAAATGAACAGAGAGAGATGCCACCACTCTGTTTCTATTGGCAAAGTGTGGTGCTGGATTAGTAATGCTTTGTATTGACCTGTCATCCAGTGGTGCCAGGTAGGGTTCCAATCCCTATTTGATTTTGATATTTCACATTTGTAATTTGGTTTCTGAATATTGTTTGGCTTTGTTACTCATACTGAAAATTGTTAATCAAAATCTTGTAAGCGTTTTTAGGCTTGATTGGTTTATACCTTCAAGGACTAGTTTGATTTTGGCTTGTAAATATTCTTATCCATTTGATTTTTGGTTGAAAGAAGAAGGTTTTGAAAGATACTTATCTATTCAGATCTCTGAATGTTTCTTAGATCAACTAGAAAGAAAGTAGTATTGCTTTTGTTTTCTTCATAGTTTAATTTAAGATTGTATTCATATTTGATCTATGAAAAATTCAGATAAAAGTTATAGATCTTAGCATAGCTATAAAATGTTCATGACTTGATTAGTCTCACATACTTTCAGGAGTTTATGTTATATTTTCTTCTTATACTTTTTCCTCTCAAACAAAGAGAAAAGTTTGTTTTTGCATCTTTCTTTCATTTTCAAATTTTTTTTTTAAGTGGTGTGCAAATTAGTCATATTAGTCTTATTTTTAAAATATATCTCATCCTTTTTCTTCTCAATATTTTTTGCATTTGAAGTCTTTATATGCTTGCAATAGGTTTCAAAATATAGTTCAACATTGTTTTGCGTGGGATTTATTTGTTTTGAATACGTAGGAACTGAACCTCTATCCCTTCCTTAAGTAGGAAATTTTACGAAAAGTGAAAGTGAAAATATTTTCCTAAGCATCATTGCATGGTTTTACTTTTCTGTACTCACCTCATTCATTCACCTAACCGTAAAAGATAAAATTAAGTGATAGTTTTAGGTGAAAATTTGTATAAAGGTGTGATATCTTAGAGACATGTTCCTACGTCTTTAAAGGTAGGATCTATAGTTATTTTCATGAACTACATCCCAAAGATTGTGTGGTTCTTCCACATATTACTATGATATAGAATGATCTTTCACGTACCTTTGAGGTATATCAAAAGGTACTTCACATACTCAGTGGTATATAGGAAGGCCCCTTTCGAATGCTTGTGCATTAGAAAACACTACTACATAGTGGATCTCCCACATACCTTTCGTATATTAGGAGACACTTTTAGGGATATTGAGACCATCTGAGCATAACACTTTGGCCATCCTATCACTGGAATACATCGAGAACAACACTCGGGGAGATTGACATGCATGTGTCATCTAAGTAGTTGGGTCTTGAGGAAAGGGTACAGTCCCAATCCTCCTTGTTGTGTTTTACTGTTGGACCCAGTGGTATATTGCAAGTTGTGGTGATTTGATAATCCTGTGAGGATCCTAACTTTTAAATCAATCCTATCATAGTTCTGGTTGTTGCTTTATCTTGACTAGTGTTTTATTTTCCTGAGCAGATAGAGGTTTTACTTCTAAGATCAATTTGACATTTCCAAAATGGATGAATTTTCATGGGTAATGTCTTGTCATATATAGGGATTATCACGAGAGCATCCCTCAAATCCTATGACCCAACCTCCCATGGAGCGGGAGCTGGATACAAATTTCGAAGCAAGTAGTGTTTCTATACCTGAATTGGAAGGAGTTCCTATTACGGAAGGAGGAGGTGAATTCTCTCCTCCAGCCAATTTTCCCATTACTGAATTTTGAGTACCACCTTTAGCATAACAACTCTCCTCTTGAAACCCATATTTTACCATTCCACTTCCTTTTGGAGCTGGAAAAAATCAATTTCAGCTTGATGAAACGGTGGTTCCTATATTTGGGTTGAATGCTCCATGTTGGGAAATCACCCTTGGCCAAGATATCTATTAGTTTGGTTCTACTAGTGCCACAAATGTGTTGGATATATAGTTAACTCCAAAATCTAAAAGGAAATTACCCTACCATTTACCTAGCGATATTTTGGGTAGATCATTGAATATCCCTTCTAGTACAGTTCTGGAAAATGTTCCACCTACACCAACGGTGACTAGGCTTATCACTCCTACAGGAGTGCCAAATTGTGTTCCAAATCCAAGGTCAAATTATCTAATGGGAGGTACCTCTATGCCTCCCATGTCTTTGTCAAATGTTGGAAGTCAATTTTTACCCCCAACAACCCATACATCTAAGGGATCTTATCTTCCTATTTTACATAATATTCCACAACTTACTCCTCCAGCTGGAGGATCTAGTGGTCATGTTGGTTATGGTCCTATTGGTATTTCTTCCCAACCTCCCACTTCAGCTTGGGTTCCTCCTGAACAACATAATATTGGTAATCAATACCTTAGTTGGGCATAGTACAATAATTTGTTTATGTACCTTATCCTGGAGGAGATACCAATAAGTGGGATCAACATACATACCTCAATCCATATTTAACTAGACACAACCATTGTTCATCGGTCAACACACTTCTAATTAACAACATTTTTCTAGGAATTATCGCCAACCCCAACCGGCCTATGGTCCTACCTAGGTACCCTTACCTTATCAATACAATAATTACCCACAACCCAACCGACAACTCCCATTTTTTGCTATGTTGGATTTTCCAGACTTGTCTAAGTTAATTAATGATCCCATCCAATATGGGGCCTTTTTTCCAACAATTCTAGTCAAAGTACCCTCATACACCTCGAAGTTTGATGGGAAACAAGGTGAATACCCAAAGAACCATGTGATGAATTTCCATCTGTGGTGTTCATACAAATCCTTAATGGATTATTCCATTTGTTTGAGTCTCTTCTAAAGAACATTGGCTGGTACGGCTGCAAAATGGTATATCAAAATTCCATAACACTTGTTTGTGGATTTTAATTCATTGGAAATTGTTTTCCTTACTCATTTACAGTTACCCATCCAATATGAAACTGATATGGACCTTTTGACCTATCTTAGGAAGAATACTTCTAGTCACATATCCGATCATATCCATGAGTGGAGGATACGTCGAAGGTTAATCAAAGCTCCCATTCTAGATCAATGGTTAGTTCTCTGGTTTACTAAATATGTATTTCCTCCTATTTCCTGAGATGTGGATATGGGTGGTGTCATCACGGAAGAGAAGGTTACTGGTCAAGATCAATATTTGGACTTATTTTATCCTCAGTCTAGGAAATTATATGATTTAATTCTTAATGGTATTCACCCCAGCACTGATCCTACCAAGCCACCTGCTAAGACTCCTGTAGATGGTTTTATTGGTTAAATCCAACCTCCATCCACAACCAATCCTCCCAAGCAGCAAATTTATTCTATTGCAACTTCTTCTACTCCTACGGTTTTTGTTGAGGTGAATGTTATCCAGTATTCACAAACACCCTGTTATCCCTAAAGTTGGACTTGGACTACAGGGGATCCAAGCTTAAGGAAATATTAAGTCTGGTAAAGACCAAATCAAAATAAAATCAAACCAAAATACAGACAAAAATAAGACTTGAGGCTAGTATCATAGGTTTGTACAGTTTTCAGGAATA
>LPNX011236000.1:0-38237 GCA_001517045.1 Pseudotsuga menziesii
TGGTTGTAATCCCTTCAATGTGTGTTTGTGTCCATCGGGGGAGAACTGCATCCAAAGTTCAGCAAAATCCCATAATATGGGGCCAAGTGTGCGCATCCATTGAGCACCCAAAACCACATCACATCCGCCTAAGGTCAAAGAAAACATGTCAGAGCGGAGGTTATAATCTCCCATAGAGATACGCACATTACGACACTTCCCTTTGCAAGGTAAGGTGCCCCCATTGGCAACCATGAATTCAAAGTTGGAGCAAGGATGGATAAAACAATCAGCTTGTTTGGCGATCTGAGGGTCAATGAAATTATGAGTGCTGCCAGAATCAATGAGTATTGTAAGAGGAAGCTTCTTGAAATAACCGCGTACCCACATTGTTTGGGGGGCAGTGACTCCAGCTAAAGCATGGAGGGATATCTTGGGTTGGTCGTCCTGAGATGGAGGGTCAGTAGGCGGCTTCTAAGTGTCAACTGGAGCATCCATTGTATCGAAAACTTCTTCACCAATTTCAGAGGAAGGTGGAGAATCCACATCCAAGAGATAGAGCTTTTGTTGAACACATTGATGTCCCCGACTGAATTTCTCATCACAATTATAACAAAGCCCTTTTTCTCTGCGTGCCTGCATCTCTGTTTCAGATAAATGCTTGATTGGAGGTGAGCGAGGAGCTGGCGGAATGGGAGGTCGTGGAGAACCCATATTTCGGAAGGGAACAAAAGAGGATTTGGAGCGTTGTTGGGCTGCCATCTTGTCTTCTGCCAACTTAGCCAACCCCAGGGCTTCCATCATTGTGTTGGGACTGAACATTTTGACCTCAGAGCGAATTGCATCCTTTAGACCACTGATAAAACAACTCCGGTAGAAGTCATCAGGTAATCCTTCAGTGTGATTAGCTAGTTTCTCAAATTCAGTTTGATACTCTTTCACAGTGCCAATTTGGCGAAGTTTAGTGAGAGCTCCTGTGAAGTCATCAAAAGCACTAGGACCAAATCATTTCAAAAGGAGCTGGCAAAAATCAGGCCATTTTGGCTCTTCATGAGCCTTGATGTACCAACGATACCATTGAAGAGCTTCCTGTTCCAAATGAAAGGAGGCAAGTGGAACTTTGTTGACATCAAAAGTATTATGAAGACTGAAATACTATTCTGCATGATAGATCCATCTAGTCGGATCAGTACCATTGAAGCGAGGAAAATCTAGCTTCGGACCGCGAAAAGTGCTGGAAGAAGAGAACCCATTGGTTGATGAAGACTCGGACTGTCGTCTGGTGTTCATAGCTAAATGCTCAAGATGGAGACCGAGAACTTTTTCATCCAATTCCTGGAGTTTGGCTTGGATGGCTGCAAGTGCCTCCTCCATGATTTTTGCTCCTGTGCGGGGGACAACCATAAGCAGGAGATTTTTCAGGAAGGGGTCTGCAACGGCGCGGAAGTGATCGGCAACAGATCTGGATAGAGGGAATCTGCAATTGTGCAACTGAAAATAGATATGGACCGCAGGTATGTGTGGCTTCCTATTGGTTTAAGGGATTCACTTGGCCACCAATGTTGTCTGACGGCTTGCGTATTGGGGCAGTACCCCTCACTCCACGGCTCAGGTAAAACTGAGAACCGCTTGGCCATAAACGACAGCTCTTGGTTTACCTCACGGGTGGGAACTAGTCAATCAGGTAGGGGTCGTTGCCCTTTTCGCCGGCAGGTCCTCTCAATGGGCCAGCTACTTCGGGGTTCTTGTGGTACTCCTCACAATGAGTCTTAGGGCTTATGCCCAAGTACTTCCCACAGTTAAGCGGATAGGGATTATTCCCAGATCCGAACCTGCAAAAAAAAAAAATTTGGGCAGAAATTCCACCCAATGTTCAAAAACCGGATCTATATTGCTCAGAATCGCTATTATAGCATGTTTCCGGAACTGGAACAACCACTCTCCTTCGACCCTTAAAATCGGAATAGAATTCTGGGCACTCGGTCAAAAGATTTTCTCACCGCAATTTCCGCGGCTGGCACCGAAATTCTGAAAAATTGCGGATTTTAAATCCGCGATATCTCCACTTTTAGAACTCCAAATGAGATGATTTTTTTTTTGAAACTGCGTATTTTTGAAAAAGGAATTTAGATATGCAATCTGTTTCTTCTTATTTTGTGCAAAAAGTTTCAGAAATTGATCTGAAATTCGCCGACCAAAAAAAAATTTCCCACTTGTGCCAAGGAAAGTGCTATGATACCAGATGTGAGGACCCTGCAGCAAACAAGTAATCAAAACACACGATATAGCAGCAGAACTCAAAATCACTTTTATATTAATCGCAAGCCACTTCGAGGGGAAACCTGCTTTGAGCAAGCTCAATACAAAATAACTTCACGGTGCCTTCCTTGGCCTCAACACACACTTATATACTAAAAATAGGTGCCAATACTATGGTTCAAAACCATGGGCCAATATAAACTATGGGCGCCAATACTATGGGTCAAAACCATGGGCCAATATAAACTATGGATCAACAAATACTACAGGCGGCTTACAAAGCATATGCGCCTCACAACAATAACACAACTACGGATCATCAATTACTATGGGACGAATTACAAAGCATATGCATCCACAACAATATACTAACATAGTAAAGAGAGGGATTGACATGGGTTCCTAACATCACATGGCCCATCTAGGCCCAATATTGCAACCATTAGCTCTGATACTACACTGTCATGTCCCTATACCCCATAATGCGGATTATTAAATTTTTTTTTTAAAGAACCTCTTTTATCTTTTGATAGACAATGGGTATGGATGTTAACCTACTCTCCAATCTTCATTTCAGGCTTAGAACCACTTATACCAGTCATTTTTCCCTTCAATTATCCATTCTTTGTCTAGCATGGCCATTTCCGAACTAATGTTGCCCTTTCCGCATCTCTGCATCCGCACTGCCGACCTTGGAAGTCGATAGTTGAAAATCGAAACTTCAACATTTCGACGAAGTGTTCCACCAACCTTCCGCTTCCGCACTTCCACTTTCCACCTTCCAGCCTCAGAAGTCTGAAATCGAAAATATAAATGTGCGAAGAAACATTTAACGACCTTTATTCCTTCTGCCTTCCACACTTCCTCTTTCTGCCTTCCACACTTTGGAACTCATAAATTGGAAACTCAATGTGCAAAGGAACTTTTAACAGCCTTTCTGCCTCCCGCACTTCCGCTTTCCGCCTCCTGGACTTTGGAACTCGAAAATCAAAAACTTAATGTGCGAAGGAACTTTCAATGGCCTTTGCGCCTTCCTCCTTCCGCACTTTCTCTTTCCGCCTTACGGCCTCGAAAATAAAAAATCGGAGACTCAAATTTGTGAAGGAAATTTCAACAGCCTTTCGGCCTTCTACCTTCCACACTTCCTCTTTCTGCCTTTGTCACTTCAAAACTCGAAAATCAAAAAATCAAGTGTGTGAAGGAACTTTCAACAGCCTTTCCTCCTCAGAAATTAGAAATCGGAGAACCACTGTTATAGCCGATTTTACCACTCTAGGTGAATCACTCAGGTATGGCCTTCCCCTATCCCTCTACAGACTCCTTAGACCCCTTGGACCATTTTTTGTCCTTTGATGTTTCCTTGACCATCCCTATAAACATGTGAAAATTAATACATGTGACTTTTAAACCCCTAATCGCGTATATATGCGGGTTTGACCTCTAAAACTGCGTACATCGAGATGTGTGCAAAATCTGAATCCTTTGGAGTTTTCCTTGACATGGATCCGACTCACTTAACTCTTGGCCTTCCATATGCCTTGAGATCGCTCGGATTCGACCTTTCATTACCCCTTTGAAAAGCTATATAAGAACCTCTTTGGTACATTGAAGACATATGAGAGAATTGAGAGCAAAGAAACTATAGTCCATTGTTGCCAGAACTTGTGCTTGAGTCTGCATCCCTTTGTCCCTTGGAGCACTTTTGTGTTCTTCCCAAGCTTGCCTTTTTCTTGTGAGCTTTCTATCGAGAGATGGAGGATTGAGGTGGTGGAGGCCCATGTGGGGTATTCAGTTTCTCCAATTCGTAGACGTGCCGACAGAGCTTGTATCCATTGTAATATCTGATTTTATATTAATAGAAATATCTTTTCCTGTCCAATAATGTATGTTTGAATGAATATTTTATCCATGGATGATTTCAAATGCTTATACATTGTTGATTATGTATGCTAGAATAGATCTAACACCAATATATATAGTATGTTTGTCTTGTTTACTTGTTGCTGAGGAAGTGATTTATCAATTCAAGCTGAAGTTGGAAAGCTCAATGGGGATCTACTTCAATCGTCCAGAATAAGGTACGAGGTCTGATCCTTTAGTGTTAGATATTTGATTTCTATTGCATATTGAAAAGGATTGATTTCTGGAGTCAAGCTATCTGTTGTGGTACCCCAAGCCATAGGAATTTCTCCCCGTAACAGAATTGGCAACTCCGATGGGGAGTTCCTAGTAGTTGTCCTTTGGGGGTTTTCTATCGGCATTCAATGACTTTGAATTGCTCTTTTTCTCTTGTTTCTGTGTCGGGTTTGGGGGCATGTTTTCCTGGTAGTGTCTGATTGGTGTGAAGTTTGTCTCAGCTTGTATGTTTGCCTTTATTTTTATGCACCTTTCTTCATGTACGGGAGTTTTAGACTCACAGTCGCGTATATACGCGGGTTTCACTGCTATTTCCGCGTACACACGCGGGTTTACTGCGAACAGTCACATATGCCCTTAGTTTTTCCTTCTAGAGGAAGTTGGATGGTTGCTGGGTGAATTTTGATGATTGCTGAGTCTCCTTTGATACTGCTAGAGTCTGTATACACCTCTATTTCTGACCAGAGACAATTTTTTTTTTTTAGGGTAAAATTTCTTTTTTGAAGAATGCTCTTGTCATTGCATTTTCAATTTTTTGTTTTGGGATTAGTGCATTAGATTTCTTTTACCTTAATACTTTGCTTGAGTGTTTCTTGAATGTGCTTGCAGATTCTGGGGGTTGTAGAGCCATTCTTTTGCTTTAATATCTCATTTTTATTTCAAAAATCCAAAAATATTTGCTTATCATCATGCATTGCATCTTGTATTTTGCATAGTACTTGCACTAGATTTTCTTTGGATTATTAGTCAGGATTTCATATAGGAAAGCTTGCATTTATCATTTGAAGAAAATTGTGCATTTCACATAATAGCATACCCTATTTTTCATGGACACAATGCATTTGCATTGATTGTTAGGTGTGCATTTTACTTCATGTTGTGTCATAACACCATTAGCTGCATGGAAATATACCTCTTTTGAGTAATAAAGCCAATTAAAATGAACTACACTATTTTATTTGATAGGGTTGACCAACAAGATTAGGTTTTAGGGTCTTAGAATAGTTCATTGTGAGTAAATTCTCCAAGACCACTAAACAACATGTATGTGTCTATCCAGGTGAGTGTATGAAATTCCTTGGTATAACCAGTGTTTCTTAGGATCCTCCTCTCAAAAGGGAGTTATGCACGAGGCAGTGTGAGCTGTTATTGATTGGGATGAACCCTAGTCATAACTGAGTAGCACCGGAGATATTTCCAGGATTACATTCGTATCTGGGGGCTCTTTCGAGAGTTTTGGGCTTTGCTACCCTGCCCATACGGTTAATCCCGCCTATGAGTGTCTGCCTGAGCATTGATTATATTGAGGTGACCTTAGTGGCCTTACCTAGGATATCGAGGGGGTACTTTGCAGGGGTTATTCTGCAGGTGTCCCAACCAGGTTGGGGTCGAACAGCACAGTCGCTTTACGCGTTAAAGCTGATGGCCACAATAATTAGTTACGTACCTCCGCTTGTTGTGTATGGGAGTCTCAAGCCTCTCCTAGGCGAGACATACCTGCTTCATTCGAGAGCTCACTTATCCTACCCTTGATTGCTTGTGGTTGGCTTTAGATTTTCTTGGTGATTGCTCTGTGCACATTAACTTGCCTAGGGTTTTCGTAGATAGAGAGTCTTTTATATTTTTTTGAGTCATTGTGGATTCGAGTGCGGCTCCTAGCCATTGTTGTCGTTTAGTAGGACTTCAGCCTTCTACATCTCCTCCTCCTACTTCTGGAGCATATATTCCTACTTACAAAGTGTCTCATGGGACATCTCATGCGATGACTTATGGACCCTATTATGGGACGTAGTATGGACAGGGTTCTTCACCTTATGGGTGCAAGGAACAATAACCCACTTACTCTCTAAATTACAGCTTTGTAGCTCCGAATAGTCAAGGTACACCACATTATGGTGCTTCCATGCCACCCTATACGGGTCAAACGGGAGGAGGGCACTATGGCCAAGGCCATGGTGGTTATGGTAATTAGACCTATGTGAATCAAAACTATCAGGGAACGGTCCATTGACCTAATCATCCTAGGCTCCCTTTCCTTGCAACGCTGAATCTTCCTAACTTGTCAAGATTGCAAACGATCTTGTAGCTCATGACCCAGCTTGGCCAGCTGTCCCTACTAAGCTTCCCTTGGACATACCCAAATTCGAGGGCAAACCGGGAGAGGATCCGAGCGAACATGTTACTACCTTTCACCTATGATGCTCTTCGAATTCCTTACACCAGGACTCAATCCATTTAAGGCTGTTTCAATGCACCCTTACAGGGCCTACCATGAAATGGTATATAGAGCTACCTAGGGGGGCATTCGCTTTGTTCGATGACCTAGCGATGACTTTTCTTAACCACTTCCAGCTACCAATGCATTATGATGTTGGTACTGAACTCTTGTCGACATTTCGGCAGGATAAAGCCACACATATCTCGGATCATATCCAGGAGTGGCGTAGACAGAAGAGGTTAATTAAATCCTTTATACCGCTAAAATTCCTCCTCAAATGGTTCCTTAAGTCGTTATTGCCGTATATAGCGAAGGATGTTTCTACATTTAGAGTGCAAAATGAGGAACAAGCCATTTTTAGGGCGTAGGAACTGGATTTGATTTATGCTCAGTCTGATTTGTTATATGAGATCATTCCCAATGCTCCACGTTCTAGTTTCGACCCCAAAGTTAAACCTGGACCACATGCCGATGGCATTGCTGGTTGTGCGAGTGCTAAACCTGCGGATTCGGTTGCAAAACAAGTCATTCAATTGTCAATCAACCAATCTGATTTGGGACAAGCTATGACTTCATCTCAACCCGCCCAAACGGCGAGTGTGCTTTCAGTGCAATCGTTGGACCAGAAGGGTAACCAGTAGCCCGGACGGAATAAAAAGAAGGGTAAGAATAATCGTAAGGGTGGGACTAGGAATGAAAATGTTAATAATAATGAAAAGAATTCCCGTAATGCTGGGGGGACAAGCAAGCTAAAATTAAGGTTAAATTCCCTTGTAAGTTGTGTAAAGAGGATCACCTCACTTACTTGTGCCCTCGTATCGATGAAGCCTCGAGATTCTTGGCACAAGGCCTAGCTGTGCTGACTAACCCTTTACCTCACAATCAAAATATGAACTCGAGGACCCATGATCAGTCTGGTGCTGATCAAGATCTGCTGGAGGGTAGCAGTCGTGGTTGCATTAACATGGTACGTGCTGTGAAAGTTGTGACCCGTGCGAAAGACTATGGTTCCTCACAACTCAACCAAGGAAAAAAACCTGATCCACCAGGGACTCCTTTGCGTATTGAAAAACCTATGGAAATACCTGGAATGCGAGTCCTTAAGCGTTCAGGGAACAATCCTAATGCCCGAGCTGCCCAGAACTATTCTGTTGTCAAGGATTTGGGCCACACTCCTTGTGTGATGTCTGCACTAGAAGTGCTTTAGAGTTGTCCTTCGCAAAGGAAGGCTTTGCTTTCTACCCTTCATGTGAATGATGATAATTCTTCCTCCGTGATTAAATTTGAAACCGCAGGACTTCAGCCTCACTTGCCTTACTATGTGTCTGTTTTGATTCACGTAGAATGTCTTAACATGACCGTCAAGCGCACTGTGATTGACAAAGGCGCTACTGCTTCTGTGATGTCTTTATCATGTTGGAAGGGTTTAGGTTCCCCTGAGTTGTCTAAATCCGCGACCATGTTAGCTGCGTTTGATGGGAGATCGTTTAGGCTGCACAGGATCCTTCCTTCCCTTAAGGTTCGTTTGGAAGGGAAGACCATTGCGATAGAGGTAGAGGTGGTTGATGCACCCCTTGACTACAATCTCTTGCTGGGTAGGAATTGGATGTACAGTATGCAAGCCATAGATTCTTCCCTAGTTCGCATTGTATGCTTTCCATTTAACGAGAATATAGTTATGATTGATCAAACGTCATTCAAGAATCCATCGGTTACCGCATCTTCGGGAGATTCGATCCCGATTGTAGAGCACTCTCAGCCAGCAACTGGGAGTGTGGGTGTAGGCATGTATCCAACCCTCATGGGAATTTTTAGTTGTCCTGCACCTATCCTTATGATAGGGTCTAGTTCTGGTGAGGCTTTGACATCTATAAGATCGGTGTCTTTTCGCACGAGTCATATGGAAGATCCTTGGATTCTTCCTACACCGAGTCCTTTGAGTGAGCCCATCGTGACAGACGTGCCATTGCCTGCAACTATGGTAGCTTATCAAGCTAATCTTGAGTGTGTTGCAGAGCCTAGTCCTTCCTCTTTGCGGACGGAGGAGGAGGACCCTTATGTGCTGCTTGCATGGGCAGTACAGTCTTCTCACGTGCACGACTGTCTTGATAGTGTTTTTCCTTTAGATGAAGCGATTATTGAGGCCATGTTAGGAGTTGAGCCACCATGGGAAGAGCTCCATCATAGATCTTACTTTCTTCCCGATCTTGACCGCTTGGAGCATGAGGACTTTAGGGATGTTCTTAGTGAGAGAATTGGCATTCCTATGGTTCCATTAAGCTCTCCTAGTCCAATGGATGATGGAAACATGGAAAATATATCTTCAACGATTCCTATCAATATCTCTCACGATCCTGGAAGGATAAAGAATGTCTATATTGGGGTAGAATGTTCCCATGCTGAGATTCAAGAATACACCGAGCTGTTTAAAGAATTCCGTGATATCTTTGCTTGGTCTTACAATGAAATGCCAGGTATTGAACTTCGCATTGTTGAACACAAGATTAAGACTTATCCCAACACTAAGCCTATTCGACAACGCTTGCGTGCGATGAATCCTAGGAAAGCACTTGCGATTAAGGCAGAGATAGAAAAATTGTTGAAAGCCGGTTTTATCTATCCGATTCCCTTTACGGAGTGGGTTTCAAACCCCGTTTCGGTTGACAAGAAATAGGGAGCGATCCGCATATGTACTAATTTCCGTGATTTGAATCGTGCTTGTCCTAAGGACAATTTCCCCACACCATTTATTGATCAGATTTTTGATGAGTGTGCAGGTAGCGAGGTTTTTTCCTTTATGGACGACTTTTCTGGATACCATCAGATACAAATTAAACCCGAGGACCAACATAATACTGCATTTATTTGTCCTTGGGGAACTTTTGCATATCGAGAAATGCCTTTTGGCCTTAAGAACACCGGAGCTACTTTTAAGCGGGCCATGACCTTGATCTTCCACAATCTCAAATCAATTATTGAAGTATTTTTGGATGACCTTGCTGCTCATTCTCGTATGAGAATGCGTCATTCCTATCATTTGAGATTGGTATTCAAAAGGTGCTGCCATTATTTGGTCAAGTTAAATCCTCACAAGTGCATCTTTTGTGTGAAGTCTGGTTGCTTGTTAGGATTCATCATTTCTAAAGAGGGCATAAGAGTTGACCCTTTGAAGGTTGAGGTAATACTTCAGTTGTCTCCCTCAAAAAATATTCTTCATCTTCAATGTTTGCAAGGCATGGCAAACTTCTTACGAAGATTCGTTGTCAATTTTGCCAATTTGAATAGAGGCTTCATGCGTCTTTTGAAGAAGGACGCCACCTTTTGCTGGGATAAGCGAGCCTAGGAGTCCTTTGATGCGCTCAAGCGAGCCCTAGCATTGGCCCCGGTGATTAGTCCCCTAGACTATAGCTGTGATTTCCTACTTTATGTGGCCGTGTCCATGGAGACGATTAGTATGGTTTTGGTTCAAGAGGATGAGGAGCTCCAAGAGCATGTCATTTACTACCTTAGCCAGAATCTTATTGACACAGAGATCTATCATTCTCATGTTGAGAAGCTTGCTTTAGCTACCGTACATGCGGTTCAACGGTTGAGACATTAATTTCTCTTTCGCCAGACTTTGGTTGTAGCCCATGTCAATCTGTTTCAATTCATCCTCACTCGAAGAATGATTGGGGGACAATATAATAAATGGATTGTCATCCTACAAGAATTCAATCTCAAGTTTGTTTCGGCAAAATCAAAGAAATCGTTAATTTTTGCAGAGCTTATATCGGATTTCCCAAGCGAGGCCGAGGAGTTGGTTTGTGAAGATACATTTATCGATGAGCACATCTTCTTAATCTCAACTTTAGATCCATGGTATGGGGATATCATTATATATTTACAAACATTGAAGGTCCCTACTCACCTCCCACGGGATGAACGATGACGATTACGTCACGTGTCTAAGAATTACCTCATAGTGGATAACACTTTGTACCGCCGTGGGGTATATTCCATTTTACGACGTTGTTTAACTCATGAAGAGGCTGAGGTAGTGCTGAATGATTGCCATGAAGGGGCGTGTGGTGGTCATTTATCTGGGCTTTCTACAACCCAAAAAATCTTAAGAGTGGGTTATTTCTGGCCGTCGATCTTTAAATATTGTGTAGATGTGATCAATAGGTGCCATCCTTGCCAGGTGTTTGCACATAATATGCGCTCGAAACCTGCCTCGTTACATCCCATCATCACCGCTGGTCCCTTCACTAAGTGGGGGATTGATTTTATGGATTGCAATGCAGCTTTAGCTGGGGGGCTCTTCATATCATAGTGGCTATTGATTACTTCACGAAATGGGCTCAGGCTATGCCTACAGTTAAATCTGATGGTGAGACAGCCACGCACTTCGTATTCAACCAGATTATTACTCAGTTCAGGATTCTGAAAGAGCTTGTCACTGACCATGGCTCACACTTTCAGAATCATATGATGGAAGAGTTGGCATCAAAGTTAGGGTACAAACAAGAGCATTCCTCCTCTTACTACCCTCAAGCGAATGGACAGGTAGAAGCAGTGAACAAATCACTCAAATCCATTCTCCAACGAACCATTGCACAAAGAAATAATAATTGGCACATTATGTTATATCCTGCTTTGTGGGCTTATAGAACCACTGTTAAGACTGCCACGGGTTTTTCTTCATATCAACTTGTACATGGAGTGGAGTCGGTATTGCCGGTTGAGTATGAGATTCCTTCTTTGAAGCTAGCTATGGAGCTCTTACCAGACACTTCACCATTGGAGGAGCGTTTGGTCCACCTTGAGCAACTTAATGAGCGGCGTCAGGATGCCTTGGTGGCTCTAGAAGTAAATAGCATCACGTAAAGATCCAGTACGATAAGTCTGTCCGTCCAAGGAGGTTTAGTGAGGGAGACTTGTTCCTTTTGTGGGATCAACCAAAAGAACCCTTGGGGGCAGAAAAGTTAACCCCATGTAGTGTGGTCCTTACGTTGTCAAACGTGTGTTAGAGAAGCGCGCTTATGAGTTAGTGGATTATGAGGGAATGGCCTTGGAGGAGCCTAGGAATGGGATCTATCTCAAAAAATATTGTGCATGATTTTCAGCCAAGGCTGGTTATTGTATATTATTGTACAATTTTGCACAGGTAGGTCTTTTCTTATAGTGATCGAACTTGTGATTAGTTTCTGTTTCTTTTGGTAGATGTCAATGGAATCTTCCACCTTCATAGGATTCGCAGATGGTGCGATCCATCACACTCAACACTCAGCCTCTACTGCTTGGGTGATTTATACTCCAATGGTCAGGTGTTGTCTTCAGGAGGCGTATGTTTACGGCCATCTTCCAACAATGTTGCTGAATATAGTGCCGTTATTGAGCTTCTATGAGATGCCATTCTACATGGTGTTCTCTCTCTTGAGGTACGTCTTGATTCGGAGTTAGTAGTTTCATAGCTTAATGGTTTGTACCATGTTAGAGATCCGACATTATTAAGAAGATTCTTACGTGTGAGGTTATTAGAACAACAATTTGACAATATAACATACATACATATTCTAAGAGTTAATAATCAAGTTGCTGACTCATATGCTAACTATGTGTTAGATTGACATTTGTTTCATACACAATAAACTCATCACAAACACAAATTTTTACACATGTAAATAAATAAACCGATCATCATAAAAGTTTTTATAAACATCCAAAATGTGATAATACATAGTGTTATGATACAAAAATGGGGCTCTCAAGCCACCAAAATATAATACACGGTAATACAAAATGTATCGCTCCTGGGTATCTAAGCCTGTGGAGGAGGAGGGGGGTTGTGATCGTGGAATGTCAATATGGCTCTAGCTAGCCGTTGGAATAACCATACCCATGCTCATGGTACACCCACCACCTGGCGCTGCATGGCCTCCAGCAAGTCCTCAACTTGCACCATGGGAACTCTGTGTGTCAGCCTCACAAAGTTGGTATGAATGCTTTGGAGCGTCCGCTCCGCATCCACACTCGTGATATCGTCTCCTCTTCCCCTCTTTCTGTGACGAGGGAAGCCTTCAAGATGCCGTGGTCCCACATCTGCATGCATATGGTAGATGTCACTATGTATTGTCACCCAAAAACATGTCTTTTGATTCCATATAATCAAAAAACACAAAAAATTAAATAACTCAAAAATTTAAAGAGAGGGTCGAGATTTGTTACCTATGTCACCGTATGCCGATCCTGGTGGTAGCGGCATGCCCGGGTCTCCCCGAAAATCTATCCCCACATAGGGGTAGTCATCGATGGAAACTATTTGTTGTCGCCACCATGGAAAGAAATCAGCTGGATAGAGGTTGGACACCCTACCTCCACCCAGTCTGCACATCGCATCCACCCAACGTCGTTGGGCCGAATATCGAACCCCGTGTAGAGGAACGTCAACTTTGGGGCTCAATCCTGGAACACCCTCGAAGAAAAATGTGCTTAGTATGCTACAGAAACTGAAGTTTTGCACTCTGCCCATCTTCCACTCACTGAGCTGATGTTTCATGTTGCCTAGTAGTGCAGTGCTCCAATCATATACCATGGGTCTCATACACTCCACTGCATAGAACATCAGAGGCCGCGAGGCTTGGTGGAGTGAAGCCAAGCCTGCTATCCTGCCTAGTGTCAGTAGGATGGCCTTTAGGCCCAGCACCTATATGGAGTTAGTTGGGATCTGACTCCCCACCTTCTCCGTATCCGGATAGTAGTACACCACAATGTACTCATCTATAGTCAGACCACCTCCGGGCTCGCGAGAACGTAGGTTCACTACTTCCCCCCATTGGGAAATTCCAGTAATAAAGTATATGTCCTCCACCTCTATGGTGAGGGACATCCCATATATCTGGAACGACTCTGAGTCTGGATCCTAGTAGTCCACCAACATCTGCAATAGTCCTGGTTTGGCCCTTAAGCCACCAAGACACCAAAATTTGTAGAGCCCACATGCACGTAGCGCTTGTTGAGCCATTAGATCGGCCCTTATTGCCTCTTCTACATCACCATGTTCACGTTCTCTCCATTCTAGGACCATCCTGCACAAAAAATTTGAATTTTTCCCATTAGAATACTTGAAAAACCTTAAGCGCGGCCCCATACGCGACTGTTTTCCAAACAGCCGCATATGTATGCGACTGTGAGGGCATTTTCCGCATATATCTATCCCTATACGCGAAAAAACCCTCAATTTCCACGTGGGCCGCAGCGCCTATTTTATAATGGCCTAGAAATCCAAAATCACCATGGAATTTGACAAAAATTGCATCAAAATGAAAGAGTGGAGCATGAGTAGCTACCTGGAAAAAACGGTTGTGGATTCCGTCGGCTGGATCTCCTAGAATTCGCTGTTGAAGTTCTGAGCTCAAATGGGTAAAAATTTCAAATGTTTTATAATGTTTTGAATTTTTTACTATGTATAGAAATTTTTCAAATTTTTGAAATTTTTTACCCCCTTTCCTATAATCTGGACTGTTTCTAATCCTTTTGGACCATTTTTGGACTAATCTATGATGTAGGAGACCTTTTTGAGTATCGTTTCAACCGTTGGATTGACCCGTTCGTGCCGATTTCAGGTATCATGTCTAAACTGGCATATAGGTTAGGTTTCATTACCATTTGCATTTTGCATGACCTTGTGACTATTTCATTATAGCCTTAGGTACGAACCCACTCTATTATGTCACGTAACCTTCTTGCTGTTTTAGAAGTGGCATGATATGAGTGGTAGAATTTGACCTTACATGGGTACCCTAGTTAGCGCCTTATTTGCATTTGGTGCCCATGCTGACATTTTGTCCCTTAGGGTGTGGGAGTCCATTGTATAGTAATGCCATGACATTTCGCAAGAGCCTCATACTCCTATTGATCTTTTGCTGGCCTATTTCCCTCAGGATTCCCTTATGTCAAGTTGTAATTGCATTATCATGAGCTTTTCCTGCCTTATTGATCCTTATGCCGACTTCCCTGACATCGAGTTTTATCCATATAGCCTGAGCTTGTCTCATGTCTAGCCATGCAGAGCCATTTTATATATCCTTTGCAGCTTGATTCCCTATTTTTATGGGGAGGGGATTCTCCCCCGAGTGTCGCTATCCCACACATGTATCCTTACATTGAGTATAGGTATGTTCCATTGCTTGGAACTAGTTTGTTTTCCCCTATGACACTCGTCTCCTCCTAGTCTGTAACTATAAAGCAGTTTTATTCTTTTTCAAGCTTTTTAAATATTTGAAAAAGTTCAAAAAAAAATCAAAAAACCAAAAATCCGGACAAGGAAGATATTATCTTTTGGCAGCTGTCAAGTCGTGTCGCCTTCGAACAGAGCACTGTATATCACATTCGTTGGTTGGGTTTGACTTTAAGAGCTATAATCATTTATCTGAGTTTATCTCCACCGACTGGTTAAGCTTCAAGTCCCCATGGAGCCTCTGTCGATGCCTCCTATGTCGCAAAGATGTCCCAGTTTTGTATATCGAGTCTATGCTGCCTTTGTTCAGTCACCATTCACCGTTATGCTCTTGTTCGAAGGAAGTTGAAACCCGAGTCGACCATTCCTCAGTTGTCTTGACTTTGCATGTCGGCCATTCTCGGTACAGTTACTGGTTCGTGCACCTTATGATCGAGTCCTTCCACATTATACAACTTTGTTGAGTACCTCGTGTTGGATGATGGGGGATGCCTTAATGCCCTCCTTCCAGCAAATTTCATCCCATCGACTCCAGATCATTTATTCTGGGATTGGAATCTAGAGTCATTTTTGAGTGCCTTGAGACTTGTAGTCATCAGTGGCAGGTTCTCTCGCCATTGACAGTTTTTGGGAATACATCAATGTCCCCTGGTCGATGGATCCTCTCAAGTGTTTGACCTTAACACATTTATTCACACTTGTTAGTTTGCATTCTAGTACCTTGATTCCCATTTTCATTATCGGTGGGTGATCTCACGTCTGCTAATGGTATACATCAATGACCGGTAATCAGATGATGGACTACTATGTTCGACCTCGACACCTCTGTTCACATAGTAGGACATGTACTCGTAGCGGTTTGTGTAGAAGACCTTCCAAATTGGTGGCATCTCTTATATGCTACCTCCTTGATCGTGCCAGTGTTCATGAGATTTCAGCTCTCATGACTTGATTCCAGTATATGTCAGACATTTCCAACTATTATGAAGATCTTGATCCATTGTATATCTTCAGCCATTATGGAGATCATGATCCTTTGTATATCTTCATTATGGAGATTCTGATCTATGTATATTGTACGTGGCGATGACCACTTATGTGATATTTTGTGTCATGCCTATTCATGGCCATTGTACTCTTATGTATTCGGGACTGCTATATGTATTTGTATTTATGTGCAGAGTTGTATCATTGTACTATGTTGATTGGGTGGCTGGTCTTCCATTTGGGATCCTTCATCACTTCACTTCTGGGATGGACTTATAATGTATTTCGGCCATCGTATGACCCCTCTGACCTCACACATTAGGGGGACTCTGTTATAGCTGATTTTACCACTCCAGGTGAATCACTCTGGTATGGCCTTCCCCTGTCCCTCTGCAGACTCCTTAGACCCCTTGGACCATTTTTTGTGCTTTGATGTTTCCTTGACCATCCCTATAAACATGTGAAAATTAATACATGCGACTTTTAAACCCCTAATCGTGTATATATGCGGGTTTGGCCTCTAAAACCATGTACATTGAGATGTGTGCAAAATCCAAATCCTTTGGAGTTTTCCTTGACATGGATCTGACTCACTTGACTCCTGGCCTTCCATATGCCTTGAGATCACTCAGATTCGACCTTTCATTACCCCTTTGAAAAGCTATATCAGGAACTCTTTGGTGCATTGAAGACATATGAGAGAATTGAGAGCAAAGAAACTATAGTCCATTGTTTCCAGAACTTGTGCTTGAGTTTGCATCCCTTTGTCCCTTGGAGCACTTTTTTGTTCTTCCCAAGCTTGCCTTTTTCTTGTGAGCTTGCTATCGAGAGATGGAGGATTGAGGTGGTGGAGGCCCAAGTGGGGGATTCAGTTTCTCCAATTCGTAGACGTGCCAACATAGGTTGTATCCATTGTAATCTATGATTTTATATTAATATAAATATCTTTTCCTGTCCAATATTGTATGTTTGAATGAATATTTTATCCATGGATGATTTCAAATGATTATACATTGTTGATTATATATGCTAGAATAGATCTAACACCAATATATATAGTATGCTTGTCTCATTTACTTGTTGTTGAGGAAGTGATTTATTAATTCAAGCTGAAGTTGGAAAGCTCAACGAGGATCTACTTCAACTGTCCAGAATAAGGTACGAGGTCTGATCCTTTAGTGTTAGATATTTGATTTCTATTGCATATTGGAAAGGATTGATTTCTGGAGTCAAGTTGTTTGTTGTGGTACCCCAGCCATATGAATTTCTCTTCGTAACAACCACTGAAACAATAATTGAACTTGTTCACTTTCACCTTCAACCTTTCCATTGCAGCAATTGGAATCGAAACCCAAAAAAATGATATCTGAACTTGTTCACTTTTCGCCATCTTCCTTTCCACTGCGGAACTTGGAATGTGGAAACCAACAAAACAATATATGAATTTGTTCACTTTCCTCCTACATTTCTCCTTTCTGCTGCAAAAATTGGATCGCAGAAACCAAATACTTGACCTTGATCAACTTTCATTCTCCCTCCTTTTGTCTTCTTCCCTCCCACCGCGGAACTCAAAAACCGAGAACTTACACTTTCGACCTAAATTTTCTCTATCCTTCCGACTTCCACACTCTGACCTCGAACTATGGAAATCAAAACAATAACTTTCCTTATAACTTTTCTGCATTTTTTTGCTCCCTAGTTCCCTCCTTCCACAGGAGGATATTGGGAATCGAAAAGTTACCCTTCTGCCTTAGAATCCTTTTACGCTTCCAACTTTTGCCTTCCAACCTCGGACATCGGAAGTTGGAAAGCCCACTTTTTGCCTTATCTTTTATCTTGATTTCTACCTTCCGTCTTTCGCCTTCTACAGGCAGATCACGGAAGTTAGAAATACCACATTCTACGTCAATGGAACTTCTATCTCCTGCCTCTCGCATTCTACCTTCTGCATTCTGCCTTCTGCTGCGGATCCCAAGATGCAAAAACACAACCTTTCTACCCAGTTCAGTCGCTTCTTTCCGGTTCCGCCTTCCACCTCTCCTAGGCGTCTCTGAAAGGGTGGAAACATTGAATCAGAAACATTCTAACCTTTGTAACAGGATTTCAACTTCCACGAACTTAGGGAAAAATGCATAAAAACATCTAAGGAAAAAACATAGATAAAATGCAGGAAATATACAAAAGTAAACATCTACTTCATCATCATTAAGCATTCAATCATGAACAAAACAATTCATAGGCAAATACATTGCATAAACAACATAACAAGAATACTTATCTTGAAGGATGAAGTTGTCCTGCAATTAGCTATGCAGCTGCAACATTCTACCCAACCATAGGCAAGTGTGTTATTTAATATTTCAACACCACTGCCACCCTTGAGCTAGGCACGACTCCATAAGGAACCAGGGAACAATAGACTCACACACATCCATATATTTTTAACACACAGTCAAGCCAACACCTAGTTGGACTTATCGGACTATCCAAACAACCCAACACCTAGTTGGGTTAATAGGCTATAGGATTATCAAGCCAACACTTGCATTAAGGACCAACCAAGCCAATAGATGGGTTCACAGGCCCCAAGACCAAACCATCTCTCACAGTTGGGTTAACAGGTTGTCCAACCAAGGATTACACATAAGGCCAAAGCAAAACAAGACTCATCCAAACTGGGATCCAACTGGGTTAACAGGCCCCAAGGCCAAGCCAATCTCTCTTGGGTTTACAGGCTACTCAGGCAGTGGAAAGGTAAAATTACTAGACTAGTGGCTCACTCAAGAGCTAAGCACACCTCCACAAGATCTATCTGGCATGGTATCCACATTACCTGCATCCCAACACAAGGTAGTATTCCTTTCTCTGCTCAAGATTCCTTCAGGATATGCCTCCCTTCTAGTGCTCTTCAAGGCATGAATAAGGATATACCAAACACTCTTACCTTTTCCTAAGGTTCCTTTCTGCACTAGGTTACAAGTCCATTCCTCTTCAAGTTCCACTCCTCAGTCTTGCATACCAATCAGACCCAAAACCAGGGTACACAACACAACAATCACACTGTAGACCATCAAAACAGGATTTCTCACTATGTAATAGAGAAACTCACTACAAAAACACATTCCATGACTCAGGAGAGTGAAATCAAATTGTCTAAACCACGAACCCCTACTACCTTGCTCGACAAAGGAAAATACTTGCAGATAACTAGTTTCGCAGTTCTAGGCAATGAACCAACATGACATTGGGATCAAGGATGGATAATCATAGACAAAAACCATGATTCTACAACACAAGTGAACACACAATGCGCATGAGCAGTCTGGAGAGCTTGAAATGGTAGAATCCCCCTTACAACGATGGAAAGGGTTCCAATTGAATGATGAGGAGTGACAAAAACCCAAACGCGACTGGGCATGCATCACATGCTTGCTTCCCGCAGAAGCAAAAGTGCAACTTATCCCAGGTGAAAATTCTGCGCAGACTGTAGTCCTCCATTCCTTACACTGCCCCAGGCATTACTGCCTCATCCGATTTCTAGAAGGAATTAATGATTGAGTACAGGGACAAAAAGGGTAGCTCAGGTTCAATGGTTTTCTCAATGACATCTAGCCTCACCCTTAGGCTTAGAGGTTGACTAAATCCCCACCCTATCCCTTGTGAAATCATGCCCCCATATATTTCTCGTTGTAGTTCCATAGCTAGCTGTGGTATTTTATTAAATTGTGCATTTAAATGATAATAAAAAATGCTCTGTTCTTTGACTAGCACACTAACCATAACCTTAGGCATCAACCTTGATTTCCTACATACAAAATACCAGACTGATGGTAGGGCCTTGGCCTTGAGCTCCATGCCATGAGCATAATTCAATATATATATACATTATGTATAATCAAACTATCATGGGGTCAAAACTAGGGTGTTACAAAAGTAACAAATAGTTAGTGATATCAACAATGGGGCTATGTTGTGGAAGGAATTGGAAACATTTCCCAATGGAAATATCTAACTTCAGGAATCAATTGCACTCACAAATTCACCTTGGCGATGTCCTAAGTTTGGCCACTAAGATAAAATCATGAAGTGTGGATAAGTGGTTCAACCTAAACGGTTTAGTGTCGTCTCCACAAAATGTTGAGTGACTCTTTGTGGAGAGTAGGCAATCTATATCTCTAATTTCACGTTCTTGGGAACCACACCTTCTTATATGGGTTTTATTTTGACATTTACTGATAGTATATTTGAAAGTACCCTATAAATCAACAATCTATTGTTTCAAACAAGGTGTAGAAGATTGGTGGGAATTATTTGGCTTCCTATCCCAATCAATCCTAACCAAACTAAATTTTTTCTTATTACCTCCTGTGGAGGAATTTAGTTGGTTGATAATTACATGTGTTAATTTTAAGGGCCATAATTAGATTAAGGAGCGTAAGAGAGGTATTTCGTAATCATACTTCTTTCTAATCCATCTAGGTCACACAAGGTGCGGGATGGAGAGCATACTAAAAAAATAGAGTCTTTATGTCTCTTAGTGTGTGCTAGTGGAGACACATGTAATAAGAAAATTAAATTGATTGTTGCAATTAAATAAAGAGATCAAAGTAAATCACATGTGGTTTGAACTTCAACTAATTTAAAATATACTAAATGTGCTTGCAACTAACAATTTGATCAACAATGCTTATGAAAATAAAAAGTGTGCAATGGAGGTATTTCATACTTCTCCCCCTTTTTTATTCACCAATTTCACTAGGAGTGCAAGGTGAAGAGCATACTTAAGGAGATTAGAGTCTTTAGGTCCTTGCTTGTGTGAAAAAGTGAGTTACACTATATTTCCTAAAACATGAGAAGTGAGCAAATAACATAAGATGTGTATACTAACAACTTTTATGAAATGGAAAGCATGGTCTCTTCAACACTTGTGAAAACTAGGAGGCTTGTTGAAATACCCAAAGTATTTTACCTAAGTAATTTTCGAGGGAAGATTGCTTTACTCCCTAATCTTGGTCTAAGTGAGATAATTACTAGATAAACATAAAACTATTGCAAGCTAATTATTTTAATTTTGGTTCATTAGTGAGCAGTCCTTAGGACTGCAAGGTTTATGCAAAGCAAATAAAAAAATAAAATAAAGAAAGTAGTGAAGATATTCCAAATACTAAAGAGCTATAGTGTGGTTAAAAAACGACAAGGTTGCGTGAGCAAAGAGAAAATTACTATGTGGGAAGAGGTCCAATCAATTGCATGATTAGTGCAACTGTTGAAGGAAAATCTACGCAGTTATCATGCATGGGACATTGGGATCCATGTGATTGTACAAATAACAATATCTACCCAAAGGAGGCGAAATTATGGAAATGGAGGGTATGAACCTAATCTCCTACACAACAAAAGAACCTATAATTAACTATTTAGCAAATAAAAACCTAGTTAATAATAAATGAACAAAAATGAAGTGGAGTTGCCATAAATAGTGTTAAAGGAAAAATTACACAAGGGTGATAAATATTCCCTATTATCCTTTAAAGTTGAATCCAAGGCAATAGTAGCAGTTGTGGGTTAGGTAGAACAAGCACTCATAAGCTACAATAGCTTCAAAAAACCTAAACTAAGCTAAAATGTTACTCCTTGAGGAAGGAGGAAACAATGCCGAAACACTTTCCCCTTGGAGGGAGGTGGAAAGGGAGCTTGGGGAACGACAATAGGTGGAAGAAGAGGTGAACTATGAGTAATTCTCAACATAATTCCAACAACATAACCTTGTTTTTATTTTCCCTTCTTAGTGTTAGAAAATAAGATCGTAAAACAATATCATAAATCAAGATGCATAAATAAAACACATAAACCCAATAAAACATAGACAACAATATAACATTGTTCACCCAAGATGGTCTATGTCAACACAAAAATGGCTAGTCCTTTATATTAAAATGTCCAACAAATTGAAGGATACAACCTGCAACACATCCGCTGCAACTTCTTCTTTGCTCTCTTTCACAGTCTTGTTTTTCACAATACAATACACATCCACAATACAATTCCTCATAAAAAATAGGTTTTCCTTCTAGGGATAAAACCCCTAACATAATCTCTACCATAAGATCTAAGATCTAATGAATGGCTCAGATTGACTACTAAATACAACATTTTACAAGGCAATTTTCACCACATTTCATTGGCCAAAAAACTGACAAAAAACATTGCCCTTGACCCTCTTTATGTTCGTCATATGGGAGTTCAAACATGGATGAAATAATAATCAATCTCCACACCCAAAACTTAGATGCACACACATGGATTCCTTTTATAGGACAAGAGGTGGCTAAGAAACATTTAGATCTGAGTATGAAGTCCTTCACTTCATGAACTAGCTCTAAAGTACACAAGGGTGGATATTTCATGCTCCCAAGCCAATGAGGAGCCAAATTCAATTTTTTGTTGGTGAGGGAAATTTCCTTCAATGCTTTGCAGGTAGTTGAGATCCTGTTGTTTTGGCAGTTCCATGGATCTCGAAGGAAAATCTGCATGAGACTCGAGTGGGCATATAATCAATAAGTCGTATTGTAGCCTGGGTGAACAGGGATTTAACCACACAACCTTTTCTTTTGAATTATTTTTTTCATTTTTGGATTGAGACTCATACTGCTTTCTTGATCAGATGAGGATGTCTTTATTGAGCCACATGTTATATGTTGATGATGCCTCACTACAAGAATAGTTGAAATGTCACATGTGTGTGAAATTTAAGCATTAATAGTGAATATTCCACCAATTGGTATTGGAGCGAGGTTCCTTTAGGGTTGTCTAATAGCTAGGATAAATATCTTTGGAGCACTCATGGATATATATATGAAGATATCCTCTCTCCCAATAATTATCCATAGTTTGATGGTTCATAATATGAGGTTTGGAAATTCAGGAAGATAATATTTTTACAAGCAAAAGGTTGTGACATATGGAAATATGTTTTAAAAGGTTACATTGCTCCAAAAATGCGAGCAAAAGCTACAACTAAGAAGGAGTTAAGAGAAAACAATGAGATAGAAATGGATACCATCTTGCCTTTCAGATGCATCCTCCCAAGTAGCTGAGTTGGAACTATACCTATCCCACTATTTTTACCTGGTCGACTAAATGACATTGAAGCTATCGAGTTCATCGGTCCAATATACAGATCGATTCAGTCATCAAGACCTCATCGTACAATATCTGCAAGTTACTTAAATTTATAACATGAGAAGGATCTGAAATATAATGACGCAAAATAGAAACATGAAAAACATTATGCATAAGACTCAATGATGATGGCAATGCAATATGATAGGCAAACGGTCCCAACTTCTCGGGCATCACAAATGGTCCTACAAATCGTTGTGATAATTTATCACCTTTCCCAAATTTAATTGAGATCTTTTGTGGCTTGACCTATAGAAATACTTTATCACCTACTTCATAACTCCGATCAATTCTATGTGCATCTACATAACTCTTTTGTCTATCATGTGCTTCCTTTAACCGTGCACAAATAGTTGTCATTTGTTCTTCCATCTCTTGAATCAATTATGGTCCTACAAGGACTCTATCTTTTAGACGATCCCAACTCAATAGGGTTCTACATGGCCTCCCATATAAAAATTCAAATGGTGCCATCTTAATAGAGATTTGATAACTATTGTTGTAAGCAAACTCAACCAATGGTAGATATTCCTCCCAATGCTTATGTTGATCCATCACATACATACGTAACATGTATTCCAATATCCGGTTCACCCTTTCTGTCTGGCCATCCATCTCAGGGTGATATGTTGTACTAAAATTTAGTTGTGTCCCCAAAGCTTCTTGGAAACTTGTCCAAAATATTCCAGTAAACACTAACCCTCTATCTGAAATTATCTTGCGAGTTACACCATGTAACCTCACAACTTCATTTATAAATACTTTTGCAATCTCTGGTGCTTGATAGGTAGTCTTTATAGGCAAAAAATGCATACTCTTTGTTAAGGTATCTATGACCACAAAAATAGAGTCATGTCTTCTTGTTTTCATTGGTAGCCCAACTATAAAATCCATTGACATAACTTCCCATTTTGACTCTAGGATTACCTGTGGTTGTAGTAATCCTGCTGGATGCCTATGCTCAGCCTTGAAAAATTGACATTCTAGGCACCTTTCCACAAAGCTAACTACATCTTTCTTCATTCTTCTCCAATTAAATAACGGTTTTAAATTTGCATACATATTCTTAAACCTGGGATGAGCCATATACACAATCCTATGAGCCTCTGACAAGATAAAATATCGAAATTCTTCATTAGACAGTACATAAATTCTCTTGTTATACCACAATAGTCTAGGCTTCCTCAAACACATACCCTTCATACTTAGGGATCTTCATTACCTCATTTTCTAACTCGATCTTAACCTCTCCATACCACTCATCTTCCAATTGCAATTTTAATATCTTTTCCCATAAATTTGTCTTTAAGGGCACTATGGAAAATATATGGGGCCTTTGAATTAGAGCATCTGCCACCTTATTCATTGTCCCCTTGATGTATGAAATTTCAAAATCATATTCGCTCATTAATTCAGACCACCTCGTTATCCTAGAATTGAGGTCACTTTGGGTAAAAACTATATTGTAACCCATGGTGATTTGTCTTTAACTCAAATGTCCTTCCTACCAGATATTGTCTCCATAAACACAAAGCATAAACTACAACAACAAGCTCTAAATCATGCATTGCATAGTTCTCCTCATGAGGTCTAAGTTTCCTTGAAGAATAAGCTATCACCCTACCTTCTTGCATCAAAACACCTCCTAGACCTTCTTTCGATGCATCTGTACACACTAGGAAATCTTGATCCATATCTAGTACCTTAAGAACTGGAGATGTCATCAACAACTACTTAAGCTTTGCGAAATCCTCCTCACATCGTTCTGTCCATAAGAACTTCTTATTCTTCTTCTGTAACTCCATAATGAGGCTTACAATTTTTGAGAATCCTTCTACAAATATTCTATAATACCTTGCTAATCCCATAAAACTACGCACCTCATGCACATTTGTCAGTGCTGGCCATTCAAGAATGGCCTCAATCTTTGTGAAATCCACAACTATTCCATCCCCAGTTATAACATGTCCTAAATAATGAATCTCTGATTGGAAGAAGGAACACTTTGATAGTTTAGCGTAAGGCTTGAGCTCTCTCAAACATTGCAACAAAAGTTTCAAATTATCTTCATGCTCTTCTTGCATCCTTGAGTAAATAAGGATATCATCTAAAAAAACTTGCACAAATTTATCCAAGTACTCTTTGAATACACTGTTCATCAAGTTCATGAAAACTCCAGGTGCATTCGTAAACCCAAATGGTACTACGACAAACTCAAAATTCCCATATCAAGTCTTAAATGCAGTCTTTGTTATGTCTTCTTCTCTAATTCTTAGTTGATGATATTCCGACCTTAGATCTATTTTTTTAGAAATTGTTTCCCCTTTCATATGACCAAATAGATCGTCAATTCTTGGTAAGGGATATGGATTCCTTATAGTTGCTTTATTCAATTGATGATAGTCAATGCAAAGTCTCCATAAACCATCCTTATTCTTCACAAATATCACTGGTGCTCCCCAAGGTGATATACTAGGGTGAATGAAACCTAAATCTAAAAGCTCTTGAAGTTGTATATGTAATTCTTGTAACTATTGTGTCCTCATATGATAGCACACTCTAGATATAGGTTCGGTTCCTGGCTTAAGTTTGATAGTGAACTCAAGCTCCCTCTTAGGTGGTAATCCTAGTAATTCTTCAGGGAATACATCAGAGAACTGGGAAAGTATGGGATGTTGACTTACATTGGTAGTGTCTTTCTTGTTATTCATTACTACAACTGCACACAACTCACGTCCCCTACGCATGCTCTTCTTCAATTGCAGGGATGAAACAAACCTTAATGATACACCTCTTTTAGTCCCTATTAGGATTATCTTATGCCCGAAATCATCTATAAACATTAGCTTTTTCTCCTTACAGTCTAACACAACTGAATGGGTTTCTAACCAATCCATCTCTAAGATAACATCATATGATCCTAATGTCGTAGCATAAAGGGATACTCTTGTAACACACACGCCCAAGTCTACTTCACAGTCCTTGACCAATTCTCCTACTATTTGAGTAATACCTGATGCCATTTCGACTACATCGAAATCATCTTGCTTGATTTCCATCACCTTACATCTAGACAATGCTTCATAAGAAATAAAAATTTCAGTTGCTCCTGGGTCTACTAAAAGAGAGAAGTCATGCCATATATTTTACTTGTCTTGTCTAGCATGGTGGATTGATGTTCTGCTTGGATGTTGTTGACTACGGCATGAATTTGGTGTGTCTTTCCCAAGTCTTCAACTATAGTATGTCTCCTTCCCTAACTAGAATTTTTCTGGGCTTACAGAAAGTCTCTATGGAACAACCCCCTTTTTGGGCCTACCTCTGAACACTTGATTGAGAAAAAGTAGATCCACTACCATACTGGGGGTGTTGTGATATTGGATTTCTACTCTGATATTGTTACTACATTGTTAATGGCCTATATGGTGGTCTCTATGCACCAGGTGCACGTCTATGAATCCCTGTTGTGGGACTCTTAAATGACTATCGACGTCCAATCACTGATCTCAAAGCACTAGATGACTCCACTCTTGGTCTCTGTACCACTGCTCCTGAAGATCAAGGTGGTCGAGACTGCCCACCTCCTACAAGATCTTCCTCAACTATGGTAGATTTTTGCATTGTTTCTTGCAAGGTACGAGGCATTAAAATACGTACTTTTTCCCTGATGTTGAAGTTAATTCCATACACACATTTATTTACTCGCAACTTCTCTGTACTCAAATGTGGAGCATATATCAATAGTTTCAAGAATTTAGATTCATACTCTAGGACTGATCGACCTCCTTATCTCAAGGAGTTGAATTCATTCAACTGCCTTTCAATAAACTCTTCACATAGGTAACGTTCACGAAAACGCTCTTCAAATATTTCCCAAGAGACCTCTATTATTTCAATTCCAAGCTGCGACAACAAGGACTTCCACCATAGCAATGCACTTCCCTTAAGTTGCAATATAGCCATGCGCACTTTCATGTTTAAAGTATAACCGCATAATGCAAAGCACATAGACATGTTCTCGAGCCATGCCTCAGATGCAATGCCATCAGGTGCGCCCCAAAATTCTGGAAATTTCACTTTCTCAAGTTCTCTTTGAGCACTTTCCTTCAGTGGTTGTTGCGATCCTTCAACAGGTGCTAAGGCATCTCTATTCTCTTGGTCTAGCCGACTAATCAATGCATTAGACATCCGCTGGAATAAACACATCATATTCATTACTTCACCTACAGGTATATGGGTCGGTTCTTCCACTGATGGTGGAGAACGTGGAAGTAAAGACTGCAAAGGAGGTGGGACACTACGTTCCCTAGCCCCTCTACCTCTCCTTCCTCTTCTTCCCCTAGCATCCATGCTTCCCGAGTTTGTAATGTAAATAAGTCATGCATTAGTTTCCAAACACAACATAGTAAATTAAAAAATAACTTAAAGAACCATAAGCCCAAGGTCCTAGAGTTAAAACCATGCTCTGATACCATATGTAACACCACATTATAAAAATATTAATTTTAGATGATTATTAAAAATAAATCAATATACAACAACTTAAAATTTAAAAAACTATTAAAAATTTAGATCATGAAAAAAAATCAATATTACCATTCACCATGGATGTTTTTAAAAATAATATAGTTAAAATATACATGTTTTTTTTAAATGAAAGTTATTAAAAATAATAATACTAAAAGTGTTACTATTAAAAAATCCATGGGTATGGATAATGCTTATGGCCTTGTTTATACTTGTTGAAAGCCATAAAAAAAGAGTAAACAATGTACTAATGAATTAAAAAATAATGGCACGTACAATTGCGAAATCAAGATTAAAGTATATAGAAACGAGTACCGGCATAAAAAAATGTTCTGAGTTTCCGAGTCTTGAGAACAGGATCAGGCTATGAATCATTTGCAGGCTTTTTAAGGTTTTATGCAATTGTATTTTTCACTCACAGGTCATTTTTACAGTTTCTTGTTGTTGATATCAATTCAAGTCAGTGATCAAACCGAGGTTCACCCACAGATCCCAAGAGCTGAGATGACAAGGAGATGCATAATGCAGCACGCGCCATATAGCTTATAATTCTTTCATTTGTTTTTATGTGTCAGCTAAAACATGTAGGTTGAAGTCTACATGTAAACTTTAATATAATTTAATTATTCTCTAATTTATGTGCCAGCGAGCCAGTTTGACATTGTTTGGTAGGTATGAGATTACTTGGATCGATTCAGGAGAAACAAATAGAGTTGCGTCATCTTCCTTCCCTCCTGGCGTCTTCATGACCATGGAATGTTGGGCTTCCTGCTCGTTTCTATTGATGCTAAGATCGATTGACCCTTCTCGTATCCAAATTGTCTGGAGCAGTCCAGAGTATGAACAATATGTATTTGCACATATTCGATCCAGTTTCTTGGCACCAAAAACTTAAACTCTGCATCCTCATTTACATGAGTTATCACCAAAGGTCAAATTCAGTTGTATGAACGGAACAAGTCTTCAGCTAAACTTAAACCTGAAAAAGTTACCAGGAGTGGGCCGGTGAAGCTCTTTAGTCCATGTATTTATTCATGTTATGAGATATATAAGAAAATCATAGGAGCACGTAGATGTATACACGTTATAAGAAAATAATAGCAACAAATTTTGTTTTCCCTATTACAGCTTACGATTATACATGTATCATAAAAGAAATATCTGCGACGTAACCAAGACAAAACGTTGTATAATTACAGGCAATTGATAACCTCGTAGTTGAAGTCCCACAGAGAATAGTCGAACTTGGACAACGAGATAAAGACTACTGTAAGTCTTCATTAAAATATTACAAAATGGTTCTGCGTGACAGATTGGCCATCCCATTGAGTTTCTTGAATATTTATTTCCCAGGTTTTTAGATACAATGGCAATTGGGCAGCAAAGCTTGCATTTTAATTGACAAGACAATGTAAAATGCTTAGAGTGAATGGGTTTTATTTTAATGGCGCGATGACTCAGATATTGAATTTTTAGTGTAAAGACTTGCAAGTGGAACCAAACAATTCAAGAATGGGTTTGATAATGTCATCTTAACACCAACAAAACAAAAGTACAAGTTATTCCCTATTATTCATTAATTTAATAGCCAAACCAAGATCTTTGGAAGAATTATCAGCATTAATGGCTAATCATGGATCTATTATTCATTAATTTAATAGCCAAACCAAGATCTTTGCAAGTACTATCAGCATTAATGGCTAATCATGGATCTATAATAAAATGAAGATACCAATTCATTGATCTTTAATAAACGCACTGCAACAACAAATTTATAATAACATTCATGCCAAGTTCTTTTCGAGGATTCCGCACCACGATCTCTGTCGGGTTCCCACGAACATTGATCAATTCCCAATCACAAAAGATCCACCAGCTGACCTCCCTACCATTCCAATGGGTACTCCTCCTTCCCCAAGGATCCAGAGCTGAAATGGGTTTGCATGAAGAATACCCTTAGCACGATCAGAGTGTATAGATTCACTAAGGGGCCTCCCAACCCCATTCACAAACTGATTAACCAAACTCTCCACAGTCACCTTCAAATTCACTTCGACATTATTTCATCTATCCAATATTAGGGCTAGCATTCTGTGTTTGCTTAAACTTTGTTCATTTATTTATATCCTCTTTGAGATTCTTTTTTTCTTTCTTTATAATTTAAAATCATATTTATTTATTTCTATTTTGAATTCATATTTATTCCATTTCCATGAATTTCCTCTCATATGCAATTATTCAATTTCCCGTTTTCCTTTCTTAACCTTTCTAATGTTGATTTTAGCATTTATTTCCTTAATTCTCCTAATTTCCATTTTTCTTTTCTTAACCTTTCTAAATGGTTATTCAGAATTTATTTCCTTAATTGTTCCTAATTCTCATTGACATGTTTCCTTGATTTTTGCTTTTGGTCCTCTTGTTTTGTGTGTGTGCATTTGTGTTTCTAATTTAGAAATTACTTTCTCTATTTTATTTTCTATATGATTTTTTCAATAAGAGTGCACTTTCATTAATTTATTTCCAACTCATGAATTTATTATTAATTAAATATTTCCAACTTTATAGTTTAATAATTACATTTGTTTATCATGGTGATATCAAGGGTGCCATGACCATATCCATGCCCTTCAAATATCTTGTTTTCCGTGGTGGGGAGTTAGTACGATGGCTGAGACGATGTTAACTCAGTCTGAACTACGATGTGGAGAGACTCATGGTTACTAAGGAATAAGTCCAATACCTCATTGTGCGCCCCTAAATTAATCCTCGTGAATGACCGAGTCCGCGACCTATCCTCACGGCAACATGCCTCTTGCAAGTAAACGTCTCTCTCACTTTTCAACCCGCCGCATGGAAAATAGGTGCTAATCATGTTGGTACTTTCTTCCATACAACCCTATCATCCTTTTGTGGATCGATTGGAAATCATGATCATGTGCCTGGACACATGAAATCCATGTGCATTAATTATACTATATAATTAATCGAAATATCAATTAAATAAATTATATCACTTGATATCATGTTTATACTCAAATGTAATTCATGCGGCATTAACGCCACCTTGTATCATTGCGCATTTGGCCCCCTGTCACAGTGGAAAATTGTCAAATCATCTACCAATATATTGTAAGTAAGGAAAATTACTTATATCTTTCATTCATGCATTATAAAATAAAAAATATCACACCATATAAATCTATCTACAAAAATCCATTCATTCACGAGTAACCAATGTGACATAACAATCAATATATATATATATATATATATATATATATATATATATATATATATATATAAGTCATTTTAATNTGGTAAAATGCCCTCAAACAATAATATAGTTTTGTAATAAAAGAGTCTAGAAAATGGGGCACTACATAAATAATGTGGAATATAGACTCCTAGTATTGTGAATAATCTTGAAGGGGAGTCTAAGTAGCAAGAAATTAAAATCAAAGAAGGGAAAGCAGGTTAAAATTTATATAGAGAAAAAGACAGTGGCTTGAAAAATAATCCAGGAACATAGGGGAGAGCTACTTCAGAAACCTTTAAGAAATGGTCTAGTTTAAGGGGGAGGGTTGTCAATAAAGAAAGATATATTTTTTCAGAAGGAATTAACATTCAAGTAAAGTCATCTTTTGGAAGGGGGAGAGAATGATCAGAAAAACAAAGTCACAAAAAAGAAGCATATTGATAGGGGGAGCTAGCATAATCCTAGGGGAAGAAGGTGAACAACATTTATTCACCCCATTTGTTATTAATAACAAAGAGGGGGAGAGAGTTGTAGTTGTTTCCATTAATGAAAAAGGGGGATATTTTTGGAAAGTTGGTTTTCCTTGATGTCAACAAGGTCAAGTGATTTGTGTAATTGATATTGAGTAATGTGTTCATTGATGTCAAAGTGATAATGATTATGTGGCAACAATTATGAAAATGTTGAAATAGTAGAGGAATATTGATTAAGTAATGTTGAAGAAGCCTTAGATCCCTAAAGAAGCCCCAAGAGAAGAAACCTTGACACAAATGTATATAACTCTAAAGCTATGCCCTCATGGAATAACTGTTAAGCATGACCCTAACGGGACAAGACTTTGAGTTGTACACAATTGGTGCAAGCCCTTGATTTCCCTAATGAAGTAAAGTGTAAATATGTCCCTAAAGTTTCCTCAAAACAATTTTGAAGAAACCCTTAATGGAATGACGTTGGATCTACATGGCCATGATGATGGGTCTCTTGACCCATGATGAAGAAGCCTCTAAATCTATTCCAAATAAATATTGGTGTGAAGTGTGAAAAATTCCCCAAAGTAACAATGATGGGTCCACATGACCTCGAAAGTAATGATGGGTCTGGGCAAAGAGAAAATATACCATGAAAGTAATTATGATGTGTCCACATAAGTATGATGATGACAATACGCCCCTTTGATTAAATCACGGAGTAAGAAGGAAAGTTATAATTCTTTAATGAAACCATTTGGTAGGGATTGACCCTTTGAAGTAACCATTGAAATACAGAAGTCCAAGACTTAGGGCGAAGTCAATTTTGAAGTAAACCTTGAAATATGGAAAGCCAATATTTAAGGAGAAGTTAAGTGACCCTTGAGTTATGGAAGTTCAATATCTAAGGAGAAGTTAACTTTAAGGTAACCCTAGAATTATGGATTTAAGTAGAACCTAACATTCAAGAACCTGTTAAAACATGGAGATCCTAAATTTAAGGGAACCTTAAAATAAGCTACAAGGAAACTTGAAAAGGTATAAATAAGAGAGGAAGAATTTTATTTCATCATATAAGCTTTTGTTATCTCTAATGTGCAACTTCTAGGAGAAAAAAAAAACTTGTGTGGAGGATCTAGTCAAGAATGATTGGGCATCATTTAGAGTTATTTGATGAATATATTGAAGGAGCATCTCTCTCTCATGCATTAGGGTTTCTCTTGTGAAGGTGCATGCTTATATAGGGTTCATCTTTTCATCTTAGCAAAGGTATGGTTCTAGCATGTGGGTTTCTCTTGTGATGGTACATGCCTCTCATGGAGTAGGGTTCATCTTGTTGTCTTGAAAATGGTATGGATATTATGTATGTGTTAGAGATTCCTTCTTCGTGAAATCTTGTTGATAATATCGCATAGACTATAATGATGATGTTGTATAGATAGTGGTGATATTGCATTGGTTATGGTGAAAATTTCCTAGATTATGATGATGGTTTCATATACTATAGTGATGATCTTGGCATAGATCATGATGATGATATTGACATAGATTATTGTGATGTTTGCATATATTATGGTGATAATATTTGCATAAATCATTGTGAATATGGTGATTATATTGGAATAGGATATAATGATGTTATTGGCATGATATAGGGTTCCTCTTGGTGATAATGATATTAAGGGTTTGAAGAAGCAAACAAATGAAGTCGATGCGTGATTATCTCTGGGAATTGATTACAGTATTTGAAGGAATCTTGTTTTTCCTGTCCTTAAAGGTTATATTGCATATTTAAAGGGAATTTTTTTATATAAATTTAAACACTATATTGCATATATGTTTTGACCTTATTCATTAAGGGTTTTGTTGTATATTTAAAGGCATGTATAGGTTGACGCAATGGTAGTGATTGTGATAATGAATGTGACGTAGACAGTGATAGTGATAGTGATAGTGATAGTAACAATGACAGTGACAGTGACAATGACAGTGACGGTGACAAAGACAGTGACAATAATAGTGATTGTGACAGTGATAGTGATAGTGATGGTGATAATGTTTATGATAGGGACAGATTGAAGAGAGTAACATTGTAAAGATAATGACAAGTTTAGGTTGTCGAAGATAATGATATAGGTATAGGTTGGCAGAGACATTGATAGGAACAAGGACACATAGACATAGAGATAGTGACCTAGAAATGTTGACATTCTTATTCATACCAGGGTGGTGGGAAAGGGCAAGGACATGAGATCAACATCTCCTTCAATTTGGTGCCTTTTATATCAGGGGGTTGGAACCTCCTTCCAGTTTGTGCTAGTAAATTAGGGAGATGGATATTCCTTTAGGTTGGAGTCTCCTTCCAATCAGTGTTGGTAAATCACGAAGTTGGAACTTCCTTAATATTGGAGCCTATAAATCAAGGTGTTGGTGCCTCCTTCCAATTTGTGTTCAAGAAACTTGGAAGTTGGTGCTTCCTATGAATGTAATCTTATTATCATATAATAAAATAATTCTTTGGTTTTATCCCATTTGGGTTTCAACATATAAGATCTTGTGCACTGTGTATGATTTTATGTGATGATGAATGACATTGTTAATGGTTAATGTTACATGACGTGCTTAGGTTAAAATGGTAAAAGAGTTCTCAACACTGTTTCCCCCCCCCCCCCCACCCCCTCTTAGTATTGGTAAATATTCCATCAATTGAGTAACTGTATCTCATCTCTCCAAATGGATTGGGACCATCAAATATTGCTAAAAGTATAATATTATCATGTTATTTTTTTTAAATGGGTAATTTGTTCTTGATGTCCCTAAATGCTTAAGCATATATAGTAATTCACATGACTTCAAATTCACTTCTATTTTGTGCATGGTAATCTATAAATTGTGTTCTATTTTTACACCTAAACAATTGCTAGAGACATGGAATTATGGAAATATGATAAAAAAATTTGTGATTCACCTTATTTTTTACTTCATCAGTTTGAAATATACTAATTTTACATTGAAGGCATGCCAATTTTGTTGCATGTTGTCCATTATATATAACGTGACCACACAACAGGGTTTGAACCCGAAATCCGATGTCAGAATTCGACATCATCCGACATTTCGTACGGATGTGTCGGACAACAATCATTGAAAGGAACGACGATTAGGAAAGTTTTATAGCGTCATTGAATATCTAACACATCAGGTGTCGAATATCCGACCCCGCAGAGTGTCGAATATTCGACCCTGAAGTGTCGAATTTTTGACAGTATTGTGTTGAATATACGATGGTCTGTCCACCCAAAAGTGTCACATATCCGACCGAAGTGTGTCCATTTTTTGACCCATTAGCATCGGATATCCGACGGTATGTGTAGGTTTAAAAAAAAAAATAATGTAAGGTTTGCATGATTTGAAATTTTTGGTCCCATATTTTCAACGGTAACTATGTTAAAGGTGTCGAATATCCGATGCTGAGACATTATAAATATGCATTATTTTAAACATTTCGACATGTTTGTTGTAGAAGCGACGGACGATATATGAAATTCTTTGTTCCTCGATGGACGATTTGCCAAAATTATTTGTTCCTCGACAGACGTTTTCAGGAATTGTTTTATTCTTCAACGGGCGATTGTGGGAATTTTTTTTCATCGACAGACTGTTTGTCGAGAATTTTTTATTCTTTGACTTCTCTCCGTTTGAGAAAATGTTGATGTGTGAAACTTGATTTTTATAAGACATCCGGTTATATTCATTCACGAAGTTTCCAACAAAATGTCAAGTAGAAATATTCTGGATCCAAACGAAGACAACTGAAAATTGCTTGCTAGACTATGGGATGCAGCGAAACGAAGGGGCGATGGCAAATGTTATTGTCCGTGTACTCAATGCAGGGGATTGAAGAGGAGAAGAATAGTGATCTCAATAGCCACGAAACATTGTAGGAACCATGGACATGCTGAGGGGGGGAACGAATATCGTCCATTTGTAGGTTTAGCATTATAAAGTTTATTATATTTTTTTTTTGGTAATTGTATGTATTATTTTTACTTTTCATATATTAATGTATATCTATTGATGTTTCCAAGTATTTATATTAAATGAAAGACACCCTACAACATATCGTCCAGAGGAAGTGCTTTCATAACAAGTTCAGGATCAGGATCATGGAGTGTGTATGTTTAATGGAGAACAAGTGAATGATCATATTGAACAAGATGATCATACCGATAATGTAATTGAGGATGATGGTACAAATACATTGATCCATGATACATTTAATGTTAAAATGGATGATGACAATGATGTTGATAATGAAAATGATGATGACTTTGATGATGTTCACGATATACCTCTTCTCGATAAGGCATATGAACCCCTTTATGAAGGCTCCAAAACAAATATTCTCGCTGCTGTATTATTGATAATGAACTTGAAGGTTATGAATGGTCTTTCAAACATTGCAATCACACAGATGCTAAGGTATGTAAAATAATCCATCACATATATAGGATCATGATAAAGTTTATTTGTATTCCTCTAATAATTGTATTGTTAACTCATTATTGATCATCGTACGAATGAAGCATGTTTCGTTAATATTATTTATTTATTACATTAACTTTTTATTTTTATTTTTTTGTAGCTTGATAGCTGAATTTTTGTTACCACCATCAAATATTTTACCTCGCACATATCGAGATTTATCTTCCATCATAAAAGATATTGGAATTCTTTATGAAGAAATTCATGCATGCCCCGATGACCATGTTATATATTATAATCAACATGAATTTGCAACAGAATGTCCAGAATGTCATGTAATTAGATATTGTATAGATAAAGTAACAAAAAAGGTGCCTCGGAAGGTTATTCGTTATATTTCCATCATTCCACTTTTGCAATGACTGTTCAGGTGCAAAAACATAGTGCAATTTATGGATTACCATGCCAGGAACAAAATTCAAGATGATGTCATCCGAATGCCTGCAGATGGTTATGCTTTTAGAGATATGGAGGAAAAGTGGCCTTACTTTAAAGAAGAACCACATAATCTTAGGATTTCTTTGGCAACAGATGGTGTTAGTCCATTTGCACAGATGAAATCCATTTACACGGTATGGCCTATTTTTTTTATCAACACTAACATTCCTCCATGGTTGTCAACAAAGAGGGAACACATAATGTTGTCGATGATTATTCCAGGTTTTTTTGTCGAAAACTGTTTTATTTATAATGTAGTTGTGGCATCTCATTTGTCGTATTATGTTTCTTAATTTCATATATATATCTATTATTTTACTCTTGTGCATGGTTTATGTATCTTAATGGTTCTCATAATGATATATTTTATATGTACTTCAAATCAATCAGGTAAGTTCCAAGTCAAAGATATGAATGTATACATTGAATCTCTTATAGATGAGCTATTGAAGTTATGGAATGACATCACTATGTATGACGTATCTAGACCAATACGACAAAGGCAATTTCAATTCCATGCAATGGTTGTATGGACAATACACGATGCCCCTAGGTTAACTTCATTTTGTGGTTTGTAATTTTAAGTTCCACTTTAATTGCACTTAATGATATGGAGTAGTTAGAATAGTTTATATATGAATATATTTGACATAGATATTCCATATCTAAATATTGTAGGTCTTCAGGCAAAGGGTAAATTTGCATGTCCAGTTTGTGGTCCTAAGATAAAATCTCGTTGTCCAAAAATCTTAAGAAAGGAGGTGTTTGATGAGTATAGGCATTTTCTCTCTAAGAATCATAGGTATAGAACAACTGAAAAAAAAATCTTTTCAATCAGAAGCAGGAGACTACATTAAAACCATGGAGAATGACACCTCACATTTGGAAGATGCAATACAATAGAAATCGTCATCATGGTACATATCACTAGTGGAAAATGAGAGATTAGCGACCAAAAAAATGACCAAAATCTGCATATCAATGACCACTTTTGGTTTGGCGATCGCTGGTGGCTAATTTGCGGTCTTTTATTACATGACCAAAATTGGTCATTTATAGCTTGTCGGTTGGTCATTAATTTGGTCATATATTTGGTCATTAATTTGGTCATATATTTGAATCAATATAAAAATATATGACCACATTTGTGACCAAATTAATGACCGCATGACAAGCTAGAATATGACCAAATTTGGTCTCGTAATAAAAGACCATAAATTAGTCACCAAAACTGATTTTTGGTCATTGATATGCGAATTTTGGTCATTTTTCTGGTCATTTGTATCTCATTTTTTGGTCGCGTATCTCTCAATTATTGGTCATTTTATTTGCGAATTTTGGTGTTTAATCTCATTTATTGGTCACTAATTTAGTCAATTTTTAGTCGCTTTATGTATGGTCATTATATTTTAGTAGTTTGAATGGTGTCCATTATTAATCAATATAAATTTTTAATATGATATTATGTTTAAATTAAAAAAAAAATCATACATTTATTCTCATCTAATACACATGTGAATTATGCAGTCACATTATAATTAATTACAACACTTGTAAACAAAATCTAATACACATGTAAATCATGTAATGTCACATTAATTAGTTAATAATTACAACATTGATACATAATATAAAGTACAACCATATATATAAGTTTTAAACCATAAACTATATTATATGAAATGTCAAAAGTATTACAATAAATATGAGTTTTCTCAAAAACACATATTATTTCCATATAACTTTATGGGAAAGCCATCACTTTTCAAAATATTACAATGGCTAAACCATCATACTTGCACTTGGTTGCAAAACCATACTTAAATCCCACATCAACAACTTCAAAACCATACTTAAATCCCACGTCAGTAGCTTCAAAACCACACTTAGCAGCTTGAAAGCCTCAACATCAAGCTCTTCATACGGAATGGCAAATCCTCAGTAGCGAGCTCTTCATACTCAATGGCCCACTTATAAGTTAATCTCACTCCTACAAAATCCAATAAAAAATAATCACTTGTA